>CM034234.1:64308994-64686494 GCA_019916065.1 Vitellaria paradoxa | reverse complement strand
TGCTGAGATCACACAACCCGACTTGCACAAACACAAATTTCTATACATACACATGCATATACATCCCCAATCCAATCCACCTACATTTAAACACATGTAAACCATTGCAATTTCAAAAGGTTGCTTTTGAGCTCTGCTTACGATACTCGCGCTGCAGTAAACGGCGTCAGTAACAGACGATTTTAGTGCTCATTCTAGTAGAAATTTAAAAAAGAAATGGAGTGGAGAGGACTAGGGAGTACCGGACATGACAACGGGGCAACCTCGCCGGCACTCTTGGCGGCACTTCTTCGGTTTGCAGCGGTCAGGATTGACGACCGCAATCCTCAGTAACCTATCCACCATTGGACTGGAAGATTGTACGTAGAAGAAGAAGAAGACTACGACGAAGGAGATACAGAGGAAGAAAGTCAATATCTTGGTGCTCTAGAAAACGGATGGGGGAGGTCTTCTATAAGAAAACCGTAAACTCATGGGAAAATTTTCTCAGCTGAGTTGTCCAGCTATAAACCCTAGATTAATGATGAACGGACGGCTAAGATGATGAAGAAGAAGACTAGGACGACGACCACGACAGAGGAAATACAGAAGAAGAAAATCAATATCTTGTTGCTCAAGAAAACGAATACTAGGGGGGGCCTTTTATAAGAAAACCGTTAACTCGCGGGAAAATTTCTCAGCTGACATGTCCAGCCATAAACCCTAGATTAATGATGAACGGACAGCGAAGATGATCTCCCAGTCTCCACATTTGACAAAATCCCTCGCATTTGTTTTGTCAAAAATAAAAATTAAAAAAAAAATCAAAATTTTATATAAAAATGATGCGTGATCATATTTAATTCAAAAAAATAAAAAAATAATAATAAAAATAAAAATTCTTTGATATTTTTTTGAAGATCCAAACATCCCAATAAAATTGAAAAATTAGTTAATATTGTAATATTATGAGGGGTTTTTTACGTAAATAATAATATTAATTTAATTATATACAGAAATAGGCTCGCAGATGATTATGAGGGGTCTGGACTGAGATGATGAACCTGTCTGCCTACTGTCAACAAGGGCTCGTAGCCTCTCCTCTTGATCGATAGCAATGATCACCGATCTTGCCTGATGAATAATCTCTTGTAGTGCCCGAAGGTAACCAGCATGATCCGCACCAGTGACCGTTGCAACCGCAATGTGATACATGCTAACAATAGTATTAACCTAGAATGTTTGAAGAAACTATATTAGTCAATATCAAACAGAAAAACATAAATAAAAAGTAAATTTATTATTTAAAAACCCATAGATATAATATCATACCAGAATGGACATATCTGCTGACACTGGCTGTGAACCAACAGGCGGCACATGTAAGGGTGGTGCGATGTGAGTCCGTGTGATGTGACGAAACCACTCCATATACGGGTCATCGAATGCGATAGGTGCAGTGGAAACCTCGCCATGCACAATCGTCTGTAGTCGTCTACCCCGCTCCTCTACATATCGATGATGGTACTGTAGCCAGTTCACCTCTCCCCGGCCCCGCCTAGTCAACTCATGCAATGCGGCATCCGTGTCAAACTCAGCCGGGATCACCTGACGGAGGCCAAACTGTCTCATCACACGTCCCGGTAGGTGGTACTCGACGATCTCGTAACAAATCAACGGACAGGTCGAGCGCCACACTACCTTACCAGCACGGCAGTATGTAGGAAGTCTGCTCAAAACGGATGCTGGGTATGGACACCAGGTCATCTGATCCTCTCTCAGGAGTGTCAACTGCTCTCGGCAATCTCTCAATGGCCTGGCAAAGCTCACGGCTAAGCTTCCCTTCCATCTGCAACCCCAAAGATCTCCGGGAAGCCCAAAAATATCCAATGCATAATCAGGTGGGGGAGGTGGTCGTGTAATGACGGGCCTAAACGGTGCTAGCCGCTCCCATGCCCAAACCTATCATTGTAAACTGTCAATTGATTCCGAAATAAGCTTAATATAAATTAGTATCAAATGTAAATAAAGTTTATTTTTACCTGAAGTATGCAAATCGGTCCTGCCATCTCGGCCGTGCGGGTGGTGGAAGCCGAGCACATCTCTCTGTAAAAGCAGGCTAGAGCAGCAGCTACCCACGCTAGTCGGCCGCAGGCATCTAAGTCTCGAAGCAAAGATAGGTAATGTATCTTGACCATATTACCAGAGTGGTCCGATAGTAAATGTGCTCCGATAATAATGAGAATAAGTGCCCGGGCATGGTACTGTACGTCAGCCTCCGTAGCCTCATCTAGTAATGTCAAGAAGTGCTCTGTCAGCCAGCTAATCTTCAAACGTCCCCTCTTAAAATCCCCCGCATCTGGACTCCTACCAAGTAGCTCCTGGCATAGTGCCTGTCGTGCCATGAGACCATGCAGGTCATCAATCCCACTAACAGGATCACCATCAACCCGTAAGCCAGCAATGATCTCAACATCTTGCAATGTAATAGTGGCCTCGCCGACGGGAAGGTGGAAGGTATGTGTCTCGCGTCTCCATCGCTCGACCAACGATGTGATCAGTGGCTAGTAGAAATGGATAGCTCCCAGTCGGTATATACCGTAAAATCCGACCCTATGCAACTGCTGGAGAACACGAGGATCCTGGGGTGGATCCAATATCTGGCGTAAGGCAGTCTATGTGGCCCGAACTCGAATGACCTCCTCGAACTGCAGAACCAAAAATATTTAGTAAGTATTAACAAATAGCACATGAGGGAATATGATAACCATCGTAACTAATTTTTACATACGTACCCGAACGCGAGACTCCCAAATATCAGTGGATCGATGATCAACCTGGGAGTGGAGTACACGGGGGTCTAACGGCCCAGGATCTAACATATGTCGTCTGTCAGATATCTCACTGTACAGATAGTACAAAATGACAATTAGTATCAATTGTTACATTTTGGGCAAGTAAAAAAAAAAGAAAACAATAAATAGCATGATATAAAATGCAGGATTCACTCATAACTTTACATGCATAGAAATCAAACTACTCTTTTATTACTACAAAATATAAATGAAATTGCTCTTTCACTAGTATGAATTTTCATAAATACTCATAACTTTACGAGGCTTAAAAATCAAAATGCTCTTGAGTTACTAAGAAAATGTTAAAACTGCTATATGGTTACATGAGCATCCCAACTTTAAAGCTGCTATAGTGTTCACATTTAAATACTCATAAGTTGTTTCGGTATACAAATTTAAGACAAGAACCTAGTGCCTGATGATGATGATGAAGCCCTTGCCGGACACTTGCGTCGATCATGCCCTTGTTGTTTGCAAATGCCACAATGTTGGGTAGAGCTGCGTTCCGATCTATCCATCTCATTTGTGAACCTGCTTGAACGAGGTTGACCCTGTGCACGGAGGAGAGATGGGTTCGGTATAAAGAAGGGTGTTTGAACACTGGGCCAGTAGTCCTCGTGCTCCAAGGGATGAAACTCTGGCATGTAAGTGGCGACGTACGATTGGAGCGAGTATACACTGGATACAAATTCCATCCAATCGATGCGTATTCGATCGCAAGCGGCTATAACATGTGAGCACGGTAGCTTCAAAACCTCCCACTTTCCACAACTGCACGTGCCATTCCGTAATCGAACAATCTGTCTGTTGTTACCCCTGCTCAGATGGGAACCAGTCACGACTTAGCACTCTCCGGTAATGTGATTGAACTCCATTACTTGATGACCCAATGCATCCTTCTGGAAATCAGTCAAAAGCTTTTGCATGCGTGGACTGACCCTTGACCCGTTGTTGGTTGCATTCATAGCAATTAGGCGCCGCTGGTGGAAGTATGAAACAAGCTTGTAAAATGTTAGCTGAATTGCTGCAGTAATTGGGAGGCTTCGAGCACCACGCAGTACGTTGTTGAAGCACTCCGAAAGATTGGTTGTCATGATTCCGTATCTAAAAGCACCACCGTAGCAAAATGTCCACTTCTCCTTTGGCAATTTAGTAAGATATTTCTATACTTCTAGGTTGAGGGACTTAAGTAACTCCATGACCTCGTTGAATTTGCGAACTTGAGTAGCCCTTCCTACTTGATTGAACAAGTCAATTAATTGCTTGGCAGGCCAATTTTTCTTGAAATTGGCCTCTATATGCCTTAAGCAGAAACAATAGTGTGCATTTGCCCAACCAGACTGGGGGGATTCAACCGCAGACTTGATCGCACTGTGCCTGTCGGAGATTAAACACAACTATCGGTCAGGGCAAACATACCTACGAAGCATCCTTAAGAAGTATAACCAACTGTCATTGTCCTCTTCATCAACCCATGCAAATGCTAATGGGAACACTTGGAGGTTTGCGTCCTGGGCCATTGCTATCAATAGTTTACCACGGTACTTACCGTACAAGTGTGTTCCGTCGATCGAAACAACGGGCATACAGTGAGCAAACCCATCAATTGAAGGCTTGAAGCTCCAGAACACGTATTGCAGAACCCGTTGGGCCCCACCCATGTAAGGATGATGTCGATAGTGAACTATCGTGCCCAGATTGTAAGTCTGTACGGCATTCATGAACTTTGGTAGGAACAGGTACGACTGCTCCCAATCACCAAATATCTGGGCAACCGCCTTCTGCTTTGCAAGCCATGCCTTTCGATAAGACACATGGTACTTGAATCGATCCTTCAGTTCGGCTTGCAGCGAGACAACAGAACAAGCGGGGTTAGACTTAACCAAATGGATGATGTTGCTGCAAAGAAAGTTCGAGTCAAGTTGTGCATGGTCTTCAGTCAGCCGTGCAAATATATATGTGTGGGGGCCTTCATACTTAGTTATTTCGAATAAACCATGCTTACTTAGCTTGGTTGCTCGGACTCGCCACTTGCACTGTCTTTCATTCCTCTTTGGACACTCAGCTACCCAAGATTTCTGACTTGATTCCATAGTTATGTAGGGCTGATTTGATCTAACAGCATACAACTTCATAGATTGGAGTAAGTGCTCTTTGTCCTTGAAAAGTTGTCCGACGCAAGGATCCTCATTCTCTGGGTTCCACGTTCGATGTCGAAGTGAAGGGGCCCAGTGAAGTGCACTGTCATCTAACTCAACAGCAGTGAATATTTCGGACATTGGTTCATGCAGTCGATGATCTGTACGTTCATCATGTTCGTTCACAACCAAGTCTCCAATAACTCCCTCACCTATCATGTCCATGTTTTGCAGTTCTATGTCTTCTTCGTCAACTGGGCCTTCAGCAATGTTCGAATCATCAGCCTGATCATTCACGTAGTCCCAAGACATATCCTGTTGCTGCACGTAGTCACGGACAGGATCACTAGTGGGTTTATGAGTGGCGTCGAACTGATTTTCTGGTTCATTGTGGGGGGAAGAGGGCGTGAATTCGTTGTAGATTCCCACCAAATGATCAGTCGGAGCATTCATTTGGAGGCTGCCTTCGCTGGCCACCGGCTCAGGATTAGTCGGCTCGAACTCCAAGTACAGGTCACAGTGATTGCGGTTCAAATTATGAACGATAGCAAACATTGCCTCGACTGTATCATCGTCCACTAGTTGTAGAGGCTTGTGAAGTATTTGACCCGCACTACCAACAATTGGATATCTACACAGTACTCGTAAAACGACCTGCCCCGGGTCCATGCCAACAGTTTCATACAGTTTTGTCAACAGCATCATGTAGGTAGACTGACTGCTAACCCTGACACAACGCTTGAATGGTCTGTCGTAACCCACATCATCATCCACATCTATAAGATTCCCTCCCCAAAAACAAAACAGTGAAATTCGTTCTTGAGACATCACGAGCAATGAACGAACGACCAATTACAGCCCTGAACGAAATAAATGTTAGGGATCGTACCTTCTTAACTTTATATATTTGCAAGAGTGAAAAAGGTTTCCTTCAAGCTTTCTTATCTGGGACAATGACTTGTGTAACTTATCTTAAGTTAACCTAACTTTTATTACTTATCCTATGTTAACCTAACCTGAACTAATTTATATAATTTATCTTGAGTTAACCTCACGTAACTTGTATTATAAATTTTTTCACTTTAATTTATACTTTAATCTTTTTATCAGTTGATTAAAATTTTTCACTTTAATTTCTTTTTCTAAATAAAGATAGATTATATTTTAACTAACCTAAACTAACTTAACTAACTTATCTTATCTTAACGTAACCAAACTTATATTATAAAATTATTTACTTTAGTTTTTAAATTTAACTAATTAACTTCTTTTAATCATATAAATCTATATGTTAATTACTATGATTTTTTGTTATCAATTGACATAATTAAATTCACGGATGTGGTTAGTACATTTACTTTATTTTTTTTTTCTATAACTTATCTTAAGTTAACCTAACTTTGGTTACTTATCCTATGTTAACGTAACCTAAACTAATTTATGTAATTTATCTTGAGTTAACCTCACGTAACTTGTATTATAAATTTTTTCACTTTAATTTATACTTTAATCTTTTTATTAGTTGATCGAATTAAAATCAAATGTGACGTCAGCATTACTCTAACTTTACGTTTAAACTAATACATATTTATCAATGCCTAAATTTTTTTTCAAAAAAATAATTAATACAATCGATAAATAATAGTGAAAATAAACAAATAACGACAGATTATATTTACGTATAAATTTAAGGTTATTTTTTTTTCTAAATAAAAGATAGATTATATTATAATCTAACTTAAACTAATTTATCTCACTTATCTTATCTTAACCACTCATAACTTATATTATAAAATTATTTACTTGAGTTTTTAAATTTAACTAGTTTACTTTTTTTAATCGTACCATTACTATGATTTTTTTATCAATTGATATAATTAAATTCAAATATGTGATTAGTATAGTTGGTATAATTTAACCTATGTATTGTCCTAATCTCAGTAATTAAATTAATATAAATTATTAGGAATAAAATTAAATTAATATGTAGTTTTAATTACAAACACCCAATAAATTATATACATAAATTGAAAAAAATAAAATTAAATAAAACTAAATTTAACCAAATTAAATTTAACTAAACAGACTATAGAAATAAAGTTATCAAACAAAAACAGCCAATTTATGCTTCAATACCATACAACAAAAAAATTAACATGTTCAAAAAATTCCCAACCCAGGATCCTCTAAAGTTGAATAGAATTTAATCAATTTGAACAAATTCAATTTACATGCAACAAATTTTATACATTCTCAAACAAACAAATAACTCACCAGTATACAAATGTGAAGTGAAGAAATGAGATCAATCCAGCCCAATAATACCCAAATTCAAAATCAAAATTGATAACACAAATGTAGATTTCAACTTCTTCAAATCAAGTACCCAAATAACTCCAATCAAGCATGAAACAAACAAACTTCACTCACTCAACAGATATTGAAAGTGATCTGAAAATTAATGCACAACTCGCATGTACATATACGTATATATATATAAATGGTTGGGTACAATAAAACTCACATTTTTTGGACCGTTGGAGATGGAGGTGATGAAGGAGAGGAATCAAACAATGCCTGGCAACGGAGGTGACCTCGCAGCAGTCGACCGTTGAGAGAGAAATCGGAGGGAGGGAGGGAGGGAGAACGCACGAACTGAGCAGAGGTGCTGCGGGTCGAAAATATATAAGCAGGTGTTGTCGATGGCACTGACGACACCCAGTGTCGTCGATGGCATCAACGACACCTGGCACTGACGACACCCAGGGTCGTCGATAGCACTGACGACACCAAGGGTATTTTAGTAAATGAAGGGTGTCGTCAATAGCACTGACGACACCCGGCAGATTTTTGTAATTAATCATCCGCGAGCCTATTTCTGTATATAATTAAATTAATATTATTATTTACGTAAAAAACCCTATTATGAGTGCCTTGACTAACCCCTTAAAAATACCAACTTTCAACTTTTATTAATATTTTCTTATTTTTTAACCAAAATTTACTGAATATATAAAAAACTTACCGCACATAAAATCTTAATTTTTTTAATATTCTCTAATTTTTTCAACTTTTCTCAAATTTTCTCTTAACTTCTGTAAATTTTTACCAATTATATAACTTTTTATCAAAAGTAGTATGCTTCAACACCGGAAAAAAAAAAAAAAAAAAAACAAACAAACAAACAAAAAATTTGAATGTTTTAGTTTACCAAACGCAACTTATTTAAAAATATTTATTAAATCACCGTAAAATTTGTTGTATTTCTAACTGATTGATGTGGCAAGAGTACATAAAAAAATAATTTTAAAAAAATGCGCCGTAATCATGATAATGGAATTTAGAGCAAACAAAAATACATATAAATTAAAAAAGAAGAATCCTACTAATTATGAATATTAAAAATAAAGCTTTTTAAACAAATAAAGTACATAAAAATAAATTTTCATATAACTATGAGAGCCATGACATTTAAAAAAAAAAATATCCTGTATTTTTTTGTTTATATTCAATCTCAATACTTTAAATACGACATTTATCTAAACATG
This sequence comes from Vitellaria paradoxa, assembly GCA_019916065.1. Classification (NCBI taxonomy): domain Eukaryota; kingdom Viridiplantae; phylum Streptophyta; class Magnoliopsida; order Ericales; family Sapotaceae; genus Vitellaria; species Vitellaria paradoxa. The sequence goes on along the minus strand of CM034234.1, from coordinate 64,677,974 downwards.
TTTATTAATTGAATTTTGTATAAAACAAATTGATATCACATTTATAAAATATTTATTTTTTTTATTTAAAAAATTAGACAATTTAGAAATACCTGTATCCATTACTTAAATGTGTCAATGTGTTTTATGACTTGTCTCATATTTCATTTATATTTTTAAATATATTTCACTCTTAACAATCAGTCATTTAAATGTTAAATTTGAATTAAATAATAACATATTATATTATATTATATTATGATTAATTATTTTTTAAATTTATATTATAAGTATACTAGAGTGCCAAGAGTGGTCGTGGCATTCCCTAAAATTTTACCAAAACGCCAATTATTTACATATTGTTTATTACTATTCAAACACTTAAAGCTATATGACCTCCCAACAAGATTTTTTGAATTTTATTTCGCGATTGATATTGGATCAAATCTTTTCACAAGAAAATCCTGACCATGCGACTGTAAAAAAGGCATGTTGTTCCTGCAGGAATGACCGAGTCGACAGACCCATATATCATATATGGAGGGGCGGAGCCAGAATTTTTGTCCAGGGGGCACCGGGCGCCAGGGGGTACTGAGCGCCAGGGGACACCGAACACCCAAGAAAAAATAACAATCGATTTATTTTTCAATTAAGAGTAGGAGAAAAACGATGTTATTTTTAGAGAGAAAATAAATTATTCTTGAGTATTAACTAGTGAATATATTTCTCACAGTTAATGGTTCAAGCACCTGAAGTTTATTAGAGATATCCCTTACTACAAAAAATATAATTATTATTAAATTTTATTATCTATAAAATTTATTATATTATATGCTAAATTTACTAATAGTATAAATAAAAATATGCAATAATGTATTAAAAGATACACTTTATTTCACAAAAAATACCAAATTTGATTCTTTTAAACTTCTTATATGTTAAAAAAATTTGAGTTAACTTTAAATTTTTAATAAAATCAAAATATCTTAAATTTTAATTAATTTAATTTTTAAATAAAATTAAAATAATAAAAAAGGCATTTTAGTAATTTTATCTAAAAAATTGAGGGGTCACTTGCCCCCCTCGCCCCAACATAGCTCCGCCCCCGCATATATGCCATTTCAAGCCCGGCAACAACCACCTCCTTGCAACAATCAGTGCAACTGTGCACGTCCCAGTTAAGGTTTACATCAACTCCTTCCTTAATGTCGTTTTTTGTGTCTTTTTTTTTTTATTTGTAGGAGATACTTTTTTTTTTTCTATTTTTAGCTCTCTTTTTCTCAAGTTTACGATTTTTTTATTTATATTCATGTATCTATTCTATATATATAATAAGTCGTAATGTATCTTTAACCTAAATATTTTTAATATTTTTTTATTTTTTGCTCTTATTTTATAATTTTTGGATTTCAAGTATTGCTGTAATTTTTTTAATAAGTTGCAATACATTTTTAACGTATATAATTTTTTACCAATTTTTTTACTTTTACCCTTGTTTTATATTTTTGTCTTTGGAAATAATGCTGTCTTTTTAGAGGTTTATTTTTTGTTTTGAATAAACTCAAATATTAATTTTTTAATTATTTTTATGTTTCTTATTATTTTATTTCATATACATTTTTTTTTTCTTTAACTCATATCTTTGTATCATTTTCTCCATGTGAAAAAAAAAAGACTAGGGATTCAAAATTTTCCTATAGTTTAGTTTGCGTTGGATCAATAAAGAAAAGGTAAATATTTAAAATTTCTTTTTTTTTATTTAGGTTATGATACAAAATGTCAGAAAATGTATAAAATATCAAATTATTAAATTAATTAAATTAAAAAATTTTATATATTAATTAACAATTTTTATTTTAATTTTTAAATTCATTCAAATAAAAATATATATTTGAGATTTTATGATTTTACGTTTTTTATCTTTTTCTTTTTTCTTTTCACTTCATTTTTCTTTTCTCTTTTTTTTTTTTTCTAAATTCTTACTTCAAACACACTTTTTTTTTTTTAGAGTTTTTGTTATTTTAGAGAAGTTTAAATATTTTTTATTATATATTTTTCTTCTCTCTTTTTATTATTTTATTTCATAATCTATTTTTTTTATTTCTCACCTATATCTCTCTCTTCATAAAAGAAATAAGAAGGGATATTGATATAAAATTCATTTTTTTATCTGGGTTATGATGAAAAATCAAAGTAGAAATGAATAGAAGTTAAGAAATTAAAAAATTAATATTTTATTATAATTTTTAATCTATTCAAATAAGGATAAAATAAATTTTTATAAATTATTTTCTCTATATCTTTTATTATTTTATTTAATGTTACTTTTTTATAAGTTATTTTTTCTATATCTCTTCGTTATTTTATTCAATGTTTATCAATTTTTATTTTCTCACATCTACTTAGACTGCGTTTGCTTCAATAATTTGCCATGAAAAGAAGAATGGAATATCAATTTTAATTTTTTCTTTTTCGTTACATATTTATTTATTTATTTTCATTTTTCTCTTCCTCTCATTATTATTTTTTTAAATATAACTTTAATAAATATATATATTTTGATATGTTGCATCGCACTATTGTGTGTATAGTAAATGTGGAGAAGATACTTGGATTGAGATGTTTGGTTTATTAAAATTAATTAAAATTTATTAATTTTTACTAATTTATTATACTTTCTTTCAATAAAATTTTATCATGTATTATTTTTACATTAAAAGCCCATTTGGAGGCTCAAACAAAAGCAAAAAAATACCAAAAGTTACATTTTGTAACTTTTGGTGTGTTTGGTAGAATCACAAATTTTCTCACTTTTCTACTCTACTACAATAATTTATTCTATAAAAAGTTTTACCAAATATACAAAAATTACTACTTTTCTGCTCTACTATATATAGTAAAAAACTTACCAAACACACAAAAAGTTACAATTTTTCTACTCTGTTATATATAGTAAAAAATTTACCAAACATACAAAAAGTTACCATTTTTCTCCTCTGCTGCAGTAAAAATTTACCAAACACCTAAAAGTTGTAAAAAATTATTAAAAATTTCACTTTATTCTCCCAAACACACAAAAAATTATAATTACAAAAAAACACAAAAAACTACCAAAACTTACACTTTTTTACAACCTCCAAACGGACCCTAAATGTTTATAATTTTTTACATCGAAGCACCACTCTACTCAACCACGAGTCATCTGTGTCACAAAAAAATACTTTCTGGTCACAACAGTGCAATGAATAGACCAAAGCCGTGTTTGTTTAGGGACGTGGTGTCATGCCTTGAAATCCATGATCAAAGACGTGAGAACGAAATCCAAAAATAAATATCAAACCATGAAAAATATACTATATCGGAGCAAAAGCCAATTAAAGTAAGTATTATTCAATTTCTTGAATATTCAAAATACTTTTAAAATGTCCTAAAAATGGGTTACAAAATTATGCCACAAATATGGGGTCAAATCAATACTTCATTACATTATAATTTAAGTGTTGGAATGCAAAGTAAACAAATCATCCAGTTATAACAACCCAAGACAGTTAGCTAACCCATTGGTCCATCACGAGTATCAACTCCTGCATTACCAACTGTAGTAGGGAGTGAGCACTAAATTTCACATGTGCTTAGAAAGTTTATAAAATATAATTTCTTAATCATGCAAAGCTATTAACACTAATCAATAATAATAAAATTTAAAATCTTAAAATTTTCAGAATATCCATATTTAATCATTGCATTCAAAGGATATAGTTGCTTAGTCATGATCCTGCAGTCTCATGCTAAAAATAAATCATATCATATCATTCACATCACCACACATCATTATCATACTATGGGTCATGTACTCTGCAAGTTTAGTCTGTGGTCTCAGAACTAAACCCAAAATAAATCCCTAGACCTAAGCTGTGGGGTACAACTAGTCCCACAGTCTTAGATGTACTCATCACATCCTTAAACCTCAGTCATGAGGTACAATTGGTCCCGCAGTCTCAAATGTACTCATTTGCCTTAGTAGACAAACCGGTCCCGCAGTCCTGGTACTAAATATACGTTAGAATAAGCCGTATATATATTTCGTAGGCTTCTAACCCACTGGTTATGCTAATCACCCTGCGCAGATTTTGGGACTTCTAACCCTTGGGTTCTAGAACCCACTCTTTCTAGTACCTTTAATGACTCCAATAACCCAAAAATCAAATTTCAAGTAATTCCCTTAATTAACAGCACAACATACACAAAAGTTATCCCTAATTTGATTTTTTTTTTTTTGTGTTCTTCCCTTTACTTTATAAGTTTTATGAAGTGTGAATGTGTTTCAGGCCTAAGTTTCATGTTGCCCTTCCATAAAAAAATATTCTCATACAAGATTCATCAAATAAATATTATGCAATCATATTTAGGAATATATATGCAGCTAGCTTGGTAAATAAAATTTTATATCAAGCATGTCACGGCAATGATGGATTCAAGACATAAATTTTGATAATTCATAAAAAATAGAATATGAAATATTTTATACTAATTCAAAAGCCTAAAATACTTATAATTAAGTCCAATTTCACAAAAATAAAATTTAAAATTTATTCATAAAGCCATATAATACAGATTTTAAGAATACTAAATGGGTATTTCTGCTAGAAGCATACAGAACAAGTTATTTTCACGATTTTTATAAAACCTATTTTAAATCCAAAAATTTTGAAATTGTCACAAAAATCTCATTCATATATCTAGTTTAACATATAAAAATTTCAAAAATTATATCAACTTTTATTTATACCTTTTATACCAAATATCTGACTACTGTCAGTATAGCAATGTAAACCAAGCAGCCAAGTTTCAATATTTTTATAAAATAAATTATTAGTCAATAAATTATAAAAATTTTACTGTAGAATATGTAACATGTCTAGTTTCATATATAAAATTCTTAGAAATAAATTTAATCTACAAGTATCATTTTTGTACCGAAAATCAAACTCCTGTTAGCACAGCAATTTAAAACAAACAGTCAACTTTCACGATTTTTGTAAAATCTATTTTAACTCAAAAAAAATATGAAATTTTTATATTGAATATTACTTTGGATATGTACTCCCATATATAAAAATATCGAAAATTAATTCGACCTCTAAGTATGAATTTCATATAAAAACAGTGTGTTGATCGTAGCATAGAAATCCCAACTAATCAGTCAAGTTTGACTATTTTTAATAAATTCATTTAAATTCCAAAATTATGAAATTTTTACAAGAAACTCGTCTACATGTCTAATTTAAAATATAAAAATTTCAATAATTAAATCAATCTCTAAGAAAGATTTTTATGGGAAAATAATGTACCCGTTTCAGTGTGAAAGTTCTAGAATTTCACATAATCAATAATCAATTCATAGAATAGGTTTTTCATCTTTTGCACACACACACACACACACATATATATATATATATACATGACATGATAAAAAAAATATATCACATAAGCACAATCTCACCTATCTCGAATTATATACGTCGACAAAGTATATAAAAAAACTCCAAATAAAACACCAACTCAAGTTGACCCTACGAACAGTCTCCGTCGATTTCACTCCAAATTTTCTCTACGATCTCATTCACCGTTTCTTCCAATGGATAAATAGTAGGCACAACTCTCTCTATTTTATTTTATTATTATTTTCTCACACAAAAAGGAAGAAGAGATAAGAAAGAAAATAAAACAACAAAAGATGAAAAAGGTGTAAAGAGTATATACGGGAGATAATGAAATTGACAATGTAAATGTGAAAAGGGGTATTTATGCACTAAATATAACCCCCCTCTCTCTCTTACTCAGATGCTTGCAATCATAAAACTTTCTTAATTCTTCCTTTAATTCCCACACAACCTGCCAACTCTTAGCCTACTCACAAATTAATAAACAAAGATTAACGCCTCCTCTCTCTACTGATGAGTTGTTAATATAATTACATACATACTTATGCACACTTTAATACATATAACATAAAAATAAATTAACACAAGACTATATACATAAAATATAAATGGCGGTCCAAAATATCAGCATTTTAAATATTATAAATTCAAAATAAAAAAGTCAAAAATTTTGGGTCTTTACACATGGGATTAAGAGTACTAAGCCAAAAGTGAAATGGCATATTCTAATCTCACAATTTGATTTATGTTCAAATTTAAAAATTTTAAATTATTTTTTATCAAACCACATCTCTTATTTTATTTTATATTCTACTAATTAAACATTAATAAATAATTTTATATATAAAATTAATTTTATATTTTATTTAATTCCAATCATTATTTTATGGTACTATTTACCCTTTGGGGGTGTTTGGTGTAATGAAAAATAACGAAAAATGTGGTTTAAGTGATATTTAGGTGTTTGGCATCAAATTACGTTTTTTAGAGATGAATAGTGAAATTTTTTGATTTTTGTGTTAACTTTTTGTTGAGAAAATTCGTCGGAATGGTTTTTTGGTTCATTGGAAAGGTTTTATGTTAGAATTTGTGAAAAAGTTCTTGGATCCGTCGAAACGGTTAAAAGATCCGTCGGAATAGTTTTCAAACTTCAACAAAAAATAGCAACAATGGGTCTTATTTGATAGCTCGGAAGGTCGTGGTCACGATTCTGAAAAAATTTTAGTCGTTTGAAGCATCGAACTTGAGTTATGTAATTTTTTTTAAAATGATATTGAACTTTTTTTTAAGTGTAAATGTGTAAAAATGTAACAGAAAATTTTAAAATGTTTCAAAATTTTTTAATATTTTTTATTGTTTTTTGACGAGCCAACCCGCCCTATCATTTAGTTGTCCCAATCAAACATTGGTTCCGTTTGGAGCTAAACAAAATGAAATAAAATCCTTCAAATCTTTATAAACATAAATTATGAGATAACAAAATTTAAATTTTTCACTCATTACACAAATTAATAGACATTTACTTTTACAATTTTATTTTATTTTATACACTCTTAAAAAACTTCAAACACACCCATTGTTTACGAGCGTAAGTTGTAGGTAGTGGAAGCCCTAAATGATTGGGCTTTTGCGCATAAAAATATATAAATATATATACACATATACGTAAAGAAGCCAGATACCATTATGACTTATGACAAAAGGCAATAATGGTATTAGCTACTTTTTAGAAAGTTCTGTTGCTCTTCTATCAACTTTTTGGACAGCTATTATTGCTGAAACGGGTTACAAATTTACCAACTTAGCTGCCACTTTGATTTGTATTTTTAGAGCTCCCGAAGTCCACGAATCCAACATGCATCCAAATAATAAAATTCGATCGAGGACTAGCCTATGCTCTATAATTTATGGTTGTTTAATTACCAAACATAGTATTATAAACTTAACTCATTAGAAAGCGTGTTTTACTCGTTCAGTATAAACTTTACAATTGGTGAATCTATTTTCACTCCAAAATTTTGATTTTAAATTAATTATGATTACAATAGATTTTGGCATCATTTGATATAAAATAAAATAATATAAAATTTTACAAATATCTATAAATATAAATTATAATATTGTAAAATTTAAATTTTTTAGTCGTTGCATAAAATATGAGATATTAACTTTTATAATTTTATACAACTTCAAACATACCCATTAATAATAGTACTATCATCATAATATAATATTATCCTGATTATACCTTTTGATAAATTTTTTACTTTCTTTTGAATAAGCTTTTTTGTTTATGGAGGAAAGATTACCTACCTATGATCTTTTTTAAATTTTGCAATGCAAAAAGATTGTGCATTGAATTTTTTTTAAATATAATTTTTTGTCATATATTGGAAACGCCCTAGCTGTTGATTGACTGTGGTGCATGTTAAAATACTAGAATAATAAAATCACTTACATCCAGTAGTAAAGCTACCTTGATTCCAGCGTCGCTGTAATAACCTGAATTTTTTTTTCTTAATTAAATTGCTTAAGTGTGGTCGTGATACTTGTTATAATAAAAATCTAGAAAATTGAGGATTTGAAAATTTTTGGAATTGGTTGGAAAGATTTTCGGATTTAATTTCACCCTATGTGGGAGTTTAATGTAGATTTCTAAAATTTTTATCCAAACACTTCTTAGCCCAATTACTTATTTGGTTCAAACCAAGACCATTAACCCATGGGTCAACCCTTTTCTTTAACTCACCTCAACTCACTTTATCACTCAATGAATTGACTCATGAATAGTTGCTCTAAATTATTTTCCGACAACTTCATTTCCATCTTCCATACACTCTCACCATCTTTCAAAATTATTTGACTAATTGGACAAAGAGAAGACCCACATTGATGACCTTAAAGCATCTTTTTCAAATTATTTAGCAAACAAGATTTAAAGCATTTTGTTTGAAAGCTAGCATGATTTAAAGCATTTGGTTAAATTGTCAAAAAGCTAACATGATTGTTTAAATTTGTCAAAAAGTTAGCTTGATTCCCGGATCATGCCACCTCCATACATCTTCCCCAATGCTTTTCTTTAATGATATGGTTAGATAGTCAAAAAGTAAGCATGATTCTTGGATCATGCTACCAATTGTATAGGCATGATCTTACCTTAGTTGATTTTTTCTCCACTAATAATTTTCTCTACACTCCCTATAAATTGTGTGTCTTCCAAGAGAAGAAAATAAGAGAGAAATAATAATAAATTATTGATTAGTGAGACTGAAGATTTGGTGTTGCTTGGAGGAAGAAGAAGGGCTTGGAATTTTCCAATTTGGGTGGTGTTCAAAGCTAACTCATTTTTCCTTCTCAGACTTGGTCATTAATATCTTCATTGAGGTAGGATGATGAATCTCCTAAAATATATTTGATGCATTTTCTGGTTTGAAGTATGAAACTTAATTGTGATAAAAAATAAATACCCATATATTGGGGGTAGGGAAGCCCAAATTTTGACTAAAGTAACTCAGTATGCTGACAGCTCTCTATTTGTAACTTCTTATGTGCTTCTAACCCCTAAAACAGTGGAATTAGGCTTTGGCTAAAACATAAAAGTTGTAGCCCTTTCAGTTTTTTTTTCAACCCAAAAAGAATTGCATCAATCCGATTTGTGAGTCAAAAGTTATGCCCAAAATACTGAGCACGTGTAAAACTGTATTTTCTGGACAAACTGAATTCAAAGCTGTTTTTGTACCTTTAGACCTTAAAATTTTAAAAAGTGTAAAGCATGAAAGTTGTAGGTCTTGAAGTCTAGTTTCTACAGATATAAAGTTTATAGATATTGGAGTCTTACTCTATTTTATATAAATTTTCTTTCAAGCTGCTATTCTGCTTAGCTTTAATTGATGCTTGTTTGGATTTGTTTAGAATATTATGTTTAAAGATTATTTAAATTTCCAATTTCCTTCTGTTAGTTATTGTCATGTTAATAATTTCTATTGATGTGAAATTATTTTAAACTAGATATTAGGTATTATTTGACACTCTGATATTGATGATAATTGACTTAGATAATCAGTTTCATCATGGATAGTTGGATGACTTATTCAAACTAAAATGCTAGTATTTGATAAAATGCCCAAAAGAAACAATGGACTTGTTCTTTTCTCATTTGGTCTTTCTTAAATGAATTTGATTTATTTTTGGCATTGTTTTGTCAACCTAGCAAGTTATATAATTATATTTTTATGATTAAGTGAATTTAATGAAACTCATTTAATACATTCCTAAACATTGGGATAATTCTGTGGACATTTGTGGATATCTTGAAGCCAAAAACTTATGATAAAGGTTTGGTTATAAATAAGATGATGATTGGAAATTTATTTAAATTTTTTTTTGAATAAAATAAAACTTATCAATTTTGCTAAAAATTAAATATAAGTCCAAGAGCTATTTTTTATCTTTATATTCCATAAAATAATAAAATAAAAGGTAAAAGAAGCAAAAACTGAGATTTGTAGCCAATGAGGTTCGAACTTGCGACTTTAAATCGCAATTAGGGTCGCCCACCCACTAAGCTACCAACCTCGGCCTAATTAATATACCATTAGAAATAATTTTATTCTTATCAAATTTGGTACGGTAAACTTGTCAAAACAATTAACTAAAATACTAATTTGTATTCTAATTTTTTTTTTAACTTGCTAATTGTTAATTTACATATAGTGCCTACCTTTGTGATAATGATATTGATGACTATGTTAAATATTTGATTTATTGAGAATTACTATTAAAGTATGGATATAGATAAAGTGCTTAAAAAATATATTGCATGTGACTAAATAATCTCACTTTTGATTCATCGCCCAGGAACATTGCCGGTTGTTATTAAAAATGTCTGATTTCCATACAAGGTACCCTTGGAATGTAAAAGGGTGAGAAGAAATTAAGGCACTTGGTGCTAAAGCTGTTTTTGGCAATGGGGTGATGGGTGGGTAGAAATGGCCTTTTAGATGAAGATGGGAACATGCATTTTATTTGGGAGATGCTCTCTTCTGACCTGGCCAGTCAGGTAGCCGGTCGCGACGGCTAGGTTTTTGGTAGGTGACACCGTCGGTATGCATTGGATGCTAAGCCCGTAAAGTCACTGGTTCCCAAGGCTGGGGGTAGAGGAGGATAGGAGTATGATTATCTTAGGAGGATTTAGATTAAACTCCTTTACAAAATTTTACTGTGACCAGCAACCTCTCTTGTTGTGTATGAATGATGTGTTGGAATTATTTAATTATATTTAATTCCTCTCGATTAATATTTTATAAAATATATATATATATATATATATATATATATATATATATATATATATATATATATATATGTATGTATGAAACCTGTATCGCTACGGGGTTTGATCCCGAGACCTTGAAGATCTAAATCTGAGATCCCTACCACTGCGACACAAACTTCAGTGTGGTATACACATCAGTATTTAACTATTTTACATGTAAGTAAAATAGTAGTTACGGTGACGGTTTCATCGAGCCGTTGTAAGTATAATTTACATTATTCAGTTGAGATCTATTGAATTAATTATTGCATAAATAGTATGCCACCTAAATACATTCATTTAATACAGTGTAGCATTACAACCACTGCATATAGGCACCTAGGAGATTCTGATTACTGGGCTTTAGTAGCTCACCCCTTGTGGGAATATTTTTTTCAGGATATTAAGCACAGGAATACAGAAGATGAGCTGGAAAGAGATTAATTTCTCTTAAATATTCCATCAGAAGAGTTATCTATTTTTTTCTTCTTTCCTGCACAGAGCTGGAGGACTTTATTTTTGGTCTGTAATAATTGTTGGATGATTGTAATTATTAAGCATAGACCTAATTTGCTTTTATTTGGTATGTAATGTTAATCGCGTGGTTGGGACACTTAGATGGCTCTGTAATATTTTTCTCTATCTTTATTTTGTGCCCTGTAGTTGAAATCCCATCAAATGGTTCAGTCCAATGACTTATAAATATTGTTTGGGATAATTATAGGATTTTGACTATCTTAAATTTTTCTTACGGGTCAACCCCAATTTGGAGGAAAACTCTGGGATGTGACAGCGTGTTATTATCATCTTATTTTTATACCTAACAAATAAATTCCAAGTCACCCCTGGGCATTCGGTTATGAAAATCCAGGGCGTGACAGTCGCACGACTCTCCTCCAAAAATAATTTTTTTAGCCTTATTGTATCACAAAATTATTAATTTAACTTTTTAAATGTAAAATTTAATCCTCTTTAATATAGAATTTGACTATCTTTTTTATATTTATTTTGATAACTAAAGCATTGCTTTCTTACTAATTACAAGCCTTTTTTACAATTCTTTTATGCGTACATAAATTTTTTATTTGAAAGTTTTTTTTTTAATAAATGTGAATAATATGTATAACAATTATCAAAACCTTTTAACCCATAGTAAATTCAATTTTTTTTTTCAACTCTGAATTCCCTCTAAAAACTCTCGTCCTTGCTTATATCTACTCTTTCTTTTTTAATCATGGTTAATCAAATAATTTTTTTACAAAATATTTATTTTATTCTCATTTTTAACTAAATAATAAATAATTTAATTTCTTTCCTTTTGATTTTATACTCCTGCCAGACAAGCCATTATAAATTGCTTGACAAAATATTCAGTTTTTTTTTTTTTTTAAATTGAGTGTGACCCTAAAATTAATGATCGATCGATTAAATTTTCAATAATTTTGTGAAAACTAAAATTAATAATATTTAAAAATAAATTTAAAATTTTACCAATTAAGTTATATTTCATAATTATATTCGTTTGCATTTGATCACTCTTTTTCACGCTAGACCAAAGACTTGAACGCGGGCATTTACTCTTTTTATCTTTACATTTTGGTTGGTGTATGTTATGATGCGTTTGGTAATCTGCTAAAGCTAAGGAACAAAAGTTATTCAATAATACCTAACAAAAATGAAAAAAAACAAAAAAAAAACAAATTATTCAAGACAACCATTTACATGAATAATGATTGAGTATAAATTTTACGCCCATTTGATGGCAAATTTTACTCTTGATTCATAAAATTTACCTTTATTTTGTATTTGTAAATTTTATCAACGTATAAATATTATTCTCTTAAATGTATAATTTATTCTTTCAAATCAAATACAACAAATAAAAGGAGACAAAAAATTATTGTAAATATTAGTATGAGAAGTCAGACACAAATAAATGATGTGAAAAGTTATGAAAATAATTAATTTTCCTTCCCTTCTATATTCTTAACAATCACACCTACAAAATTTAGTATTTTTTTTTTCTTAATAAGATTGACCTTCAAGTATTCACTATTTTAAGTTTTGTGAATAATTTTTAAAAGATTGTCTTACTTATAAGGCTTGAGAGTGATTTAACCATTTAATAGTTTTAATAATTATCATAGTATTTTTTTATCTTTTTAACCCCTTAACTTCTTAAAATTATACAAATAAAATAAAGATAACTGATTTAATGCAGTTTTATAGGGGACTGCAGTGAAGAAATCCACTGCATGGACTGCAGTAAAAAATCAAAGGTTAAGATTTGATTATTTTTAATCGAATGGTTCTAATTTAATTTAATTAAAATTATTTTCAAAATAAAAATAAAAGTTAAAAAAAATTGATTGAAACACAATTAATGCAGAATATAAAAAATTATATGTTATTAAAATAAAAATAAATTTCAATCCTTTACTCATTCACTACAATCTTTATAATAAATTTTTTCACTAGAGCTCCTTTAACCCGTTTCACAGTCTCTATAACTTCATAGCACCCGTTGGAAGTGCACTCAATTAATTTATAGTGAAAATAATAAAGAAAGACTTCAATCATTAATTGCACAATAATTACTGTTTATAACTTTGCAGCAGTGAAAAAGTCCACCTCAAGAGAGTTACGGTGAAGGAATAAAGGGTCCCAATTTAAGGTGATGTAATTCTTTATGTCCTTTATTAAACGTGTTTTAATCAGATTTTGTTTATTCTTTATTTTTATATTAAAATTAATTTAATTACATTAAATTAAGATTATTAGATTAGATAAAATTAAATCAGGACTTTTAATTTTTCCACTACAATTTCTATTGTGGATTTTTCTATTGAAATAATAAAAAATAAGATAAAATAAAATAAAATGAGATAAATTATGAATTCGTAATTTATACAGTGAAATAATTTTTAAAAATATTTAAAAATTTTTAAAGTTTTATATCTCATATAACATATTCTCGAAGGTGGGTTGGCTTATGTTAAAAAATAATAATAAAAAAAAACGTTCTCACTTATAATTTAAAAATTGATAACTGTTAGGTTTAGAATTTTGTAATTTATAATTTTTTTCAATTAAATTTTTATGTATAATTCTTATATCATTTTAATTTTTTTAAACTCCAAACGCCTTCTAAATTAACCCGGCCACAGATGCAACGGTAGTGGTTCACGTAGATAAGACTTCTCATAACGATGATATATACACGCATATATATATATATATATATATATATATAAAGACTCCAGTTGCTCTTTCATGCGGGATCGATGTTCACTTTATTATAAAATATTAAAATATCATATATATCTCCTTTGTCTTTTTGACACTCTTGTTTAGGAGAAGTGATGAACAAAATTTTAAAATAAAAAAAAATTTGTGGCTCAAACTCTTTTACTAAGAAAATACAAAACTCGCGAGCAGCTTTATCATCTCATGTCTTCTTACATGCGACATGACAATCTCATAAGGTGATTTTATCTTCCTTTATAAATGGTACTAATAATAATTTGAGCATAAGGTATTTTGAATAAAATTAATATTAATTTTTTTTATAATGACAATTTTCAATAAAAACTTTAAATAAAAAAATTATAATAATTTATAAATTTTAATTTTCTTTTAAACTTTAAACTTTAATAAGTATTGTGTGTGTTTTAGTTTCTTTCTCTGATTAATAGCTTGTTTGGAGCACCAACTATTCTTAAAATTTCTCAAAAAATTTTAAAAGTTGTAACTTTTTCAAATTCCAAAAAATTTTAATTTTTTCAAAAATTCCGCCGAAATCCGTTGGAATGCACCATAATGATGCGTTCCAACGAATTTTGCTAAAATTTTTAAAAAAGTTGTACTGATATTTGTACTAAAAAATTTTACAAAATTCTAAAAATTTCAAAAGTCTCTACTAATATTTTGCCACATGTTACTATATATAATTTTTAATAATTTTATATCAAATCAAACACAATCATTTAACCATCATTTCCAAAACACCTTTTGATTTTTTTTAGAAATTGTTGGTGCTCCAAATGAGCCCTAAATTTTAAAAAATACCGTAAAAGAAAATACAAATTATACTACTTTAATTTATAAGATTCAACTTCTTAAGAACTATAATTGAACAAAATTTAAATTAACAGTTTTGATTTGCATATGATCTCTACCCTTAAAATATGGTGAAATTTAAAATACTAAATCATTTTTATGAGATAGATGATAATGGGATCCACTATAATAAGAATTGAAAGGGAAGTTAAAAATATAAAAATAATTTCAAGAGCTGAATGAAAAAAAAGAAAAATTTTTTACCGTCAAATTTTAATTTGTAAAAAAAATATTTTTAAAATTTTTATATTTATTATATAGATATACGAAGCTAGCAATAGCTTATTGTTAAGAATTGAATAGGTTATCATGGTTAACGATTGTAGGATTGACCACATGCACGGAAATGGCAGGCTACTAGTGTATATTAGTTCACGAATGTCATATATAGATTCATGAAATTCGATGCAGCTTTAATTGTATTGAATTACTTAGAGAAAAGAGATTTTAGAAAATTTAAAAAAATATTATTTTGATTGTTAAATTCAGCTATAGTGTATGATTTAGTTATGACAGATGACTTTAAATTTTGTTAATTTTATCATCTCAGTCTTAAATTTTTTATATTTTATTATTTAAATATTATATTTAACTTGTGAAGTTAGAAAATTTTCTCTTCTGGTAATTTTCACGTTTTCTAATTTTTATATTATTCTATTTTTTAATTGCCATTTTAGCTTCTCTATTTAAACCATTCAAAACCTTCAAGGTTTGGCAGTTTTTGATTAAAAAAATAATTATTAGAGAAGTTCCATCTGTTGTGGTTTCCCTTCAAGTTACGGGCGAGTTCTTGTGCACTGGACACTGTGGCATCGCTGGAGCTATTTTTCTCATCAAGAAGCAGCCCACGTGCTTCGGCGCCTTTCCCTTTAAAAATTTCCTTCATATCATTGCGTTAGGTTATCATTGTGCGCTAGGTTATCATTATTTTTTTGAGAATATCATTTTTTCGTTACAAAGGAACGTAGAAAGCTTAGCTATTGATTGATTAATGGTGCATGCTAAAGTTAAAAGTACTAAAACTATAAAATTAGAAAAGTACTTATTCCCCTCCAAAATACTTTATTTAAATCTTTATTGTATCATAAAATTATTAATTTGACATTTAAATGTAAAATTTAATCCCTCTCAACATAGATTTTGACTCTGCTCTTATATTTATTGCAGTAATAAAAGCATTGTTTTTTATTAATTAAAAGTAATTTTTTTTAACATTTTCTATAGGTACATAAATTTTTTTTAGTTGAAGTTTTTTTTTTTCTTATAAATTTGAATAATGTATTTAAAAATTACCAAATAAAAAAATTTAAATTTTAGTGAAAACTTTTAACTCATAATTTTAAATTCAATTTTGTTTTTAAGCTCAAATCTTTCTCTAAAAATTCTCTGACTTCTCCCTTAGTTATATTTACTACTTTTTCACCATTAATCAAATATTTCTTAAGAAATATTTATTTTATTCTTATTTTTTTAACTTAACAAAAAAATAATTAATTTATTTTATTTCTATTCCTATTCCTATTTTCATTTTACATTCCTGCCCGGACAAGCCTTTATTAATAGAATGATAAAATATTCGGTTTGAATCGATGAAATTTCCTTTTGATCACTCTTTTTTATGTGAGACGAAACACGTGGTCTTCCATTCATTCCGTCTTTACATTTTGATTGTTCTATGTTAAACTGCGCTTGGTTGTACACCAAAGTTAGGAATAATTAATAAATAAATTATTAAAGCGAAGGGCACTCAGTTAATTTAGTGATCAAGAGAATAAAGAAAAACTTCAATCATTGTTGCACGTCAATGGTTACTTATATAACTTTATCATAGATTCATATATTTTTTTATGCTAAAAAAAAAAAAAAAAATCAGGTAGACTTGCAATAATAATAGGAATGCTACGCTTATATTTTCTTTTTTTTTTTTTTTGTTCACATTCTTGTTTGCACCTTATTAATAATGATGGACAATTATTAGCACATCTCGTTTAAAATCATTACAGTCGTAGGATATTATTTGTAATTGTGAGTTAATCACAGCCGCCAAATCAGCCAACAAGTAGAGTAACCAAACGTTTAAGTTGATCACGCTCCTCCGAGTTGTACCCTTTCTATGACCGCGCCCGAAAACATGAAGGTACAACTGGGTGAAGAGAATATATAAAACTAGAACGAGAAGATCGCATTTTTCCCAGATTGTCCGCACTTCCACGGTAGAAGAATACTTTGGATACGTGTAAATCTCAGTCAAGTTGAGACAGCCATGAATACTATTCTGGGAAGAAAAATTATTGTTGAAATAGGTCACAAAGTTATTAACGCAAGTACTGTTATTCTGGGCTGTATTAATTTTACTGCTCCCAAAATCCACAACACAATGACCAGTACCATTATTGGCATTAATAGAATAGTTCTGGCACTTCATGGCTCCTCTTCTGCAAAGATGGATGAAAGGCCAAATAAAAATGTTAAAATTAAGCTCTCCGTTGGATTTCACACTCTACTAATTAACTAGCTAGAGCCATGCAGTTCAGGTAAGTTGAGCCAAATCCAACATGGATCCAAATAAAATTGAGCCTAACCGTTTTAATCCTCAGATATGTTAGACCTTAATAGACTACAAATATTAATCGATCGAGACTAGCCTTTGCGCTATCATCTATGGTTGTTTAATTACCAAACACATTCTTATAAACTCAAGCCATTTGATAACATCTTTTACTCTGTCCAATAAGAACTCTAAAATTGGAAAATCTATTTTCACTCCAGGATTTTGGCTCTAAATTAACTACGTATGCTTATAATACTAGGGGCCAAATTAGAGTCTTATAAGAGTTAGTTGGTAAGAAATAGATAGGACCAAATATTAATTATGAATGAGTGAAGCAGAATGTACTTTCGAAACCACGCTCTCATATCGTATTAAATCATTTTAGTAAAAATCATTTGATAAATAGTGGAGAGAATATCAGCCATCTACAAGTGTAAATCATTTTAGTAAAAATCACTTGACAAGTACTGAAGAGAATATCAACCCTCTAAAATTGTGAGTGATCTTGGTCAAACCCACAAGAGGTCTAGATGACTAGAGCAGTAGACGAATCAAGTGCTTGACAAATTACTCACAAACGAGCTCATTTGTGCTCATTCGATGAACTAAATAAATAAACTTGGACGCATTTTTCAAAATCAATAAATATAGAAAGGAGTCGAGTTCAAATAAGAATAAGTTCGACTCAATATGGCTCACAAACAAGCCCGTCACTTTCGTGAACAGGCTTATTTAAATGTTTAAAAACAAAATAATTTATAACTCGCAAATAATTTTGTTTAAATATTGATGAATAAATTTGTTTATTGCTCGTGAATATTCTCATTTGAATGTTTGCACGCAAGCTTGCTTATAGCTCCATTTAAACATTTGTGAATAAGTTTATGAAAACTCATTTTTACTCCTCATGAAAAACATGTTAAAAAAGATAGTGATTAAAAACATTAATTTAAAACTTCTTTGTTAATTTAAAAAGTGTACTATATTTGTTAAAATTATTTATTAATAGATAATGGATCAAGAACTTTTAAACTAAATGTATATATGGTTAATATAGCATAGTACGTATGGAACCTGAATTCATGTGCTTAAACTTATATTGCTACCACCATGTGGAATTAATCTTCCAACAACTCTAGACAATTTTAAAACGTCTGCATATCTCGCTACACTTAATCATATAATGTTTGCGATGTTAATACTTCATTTGAAAAGGGTGGTAAGAAGCTCAACTTCTGTCTGTTCAGATTTTTGCCCTCTTTTTTTTTTTTAAAAATCAAATTCAATCTCTTACGTTTTAAACTTTTTTAAAACTATGAATGGCCAAAAAGTCAAATTAACAACAAAAAACTAATTTTTCCCCTTCTTAAATACAAAAAAAGGTTAAATTTTTAGTAGCTAGTTACAAAAAAATTAATTTTTTCCCAAAGTAGGTGTAAAAATCAAAGAAAGGGTGGTTTGTTTTTTCGCCAATGCATATGTATAAGGCACTACAAGAAAATGTGTTTACAGTGACAACAAAAGTTGTCATTAAAAGTTTGGTCCTTGTCACAAAAACTCTTTAGTGACGATATCAGTGACGACTGAACGTTGTCGCTTATAGTCTTGTTACTGAAACCTAATGTGACGATAATTTGTCATTGTCACTAAAACTTAACTTTTAGTGACAAGTGCATGTTGTCAAAAAACAACAAAAGGATTACTTTTTGTGACAACTAAAACTGTCACTAATTAATATATTTAGTAACATAAAATCTTGTCACAAAATCCTATAAAGTTGTCACTATAAATTTTTTCTATTTTTTCAATATTAAAAAATTTATCCTTATAGTGACAATATATATATCTTGTCAATAAAAGTGTTTAACAGTGACAAGTGATTACATTGTCACAAAAATCATTGCCAATGACACTAATATATCTTGTTACTAAATTACATAATAGTGACGAATAATTTTGTCATCAAAAAAACTATATCTAGTAACAATTTTATCACTTGTCACAAAAAGTACATAACAGCGACAGTTAATTTTATTGTCACAATAACTATGTCTAGTGACAATCTCTTTCGTCACAAATAATGTGCTTGGTACGTAACAAATATGAGATGCTGTGACAACTATTTTATTGTCACTTCACCTCTTTTTTTTTTGTGATAAGTCTCTTTGTTACTATAAGTAATTTGTAATTTTACATTTAAATTTCATAATTTAAAATTTTCAAGTTACTTCTACCTAGCAAATAACTTTCAATAAAGAAATTTAAGTAAATGAAATGCATATGCTACATAAAAATTTAAAAATCTCCAATACATAAATTTGTCTTAATAATGGCCAATAAAAAATTTTACAGTATTCCAATGATATTTGTCTCTAGTGTATTACAATTAGGGATTAAGACATAATAGAAAATATTTGTAACTAAATATCCTAAAGTAGCCAAAAGCAGCTCCAAACCATCAATATTATCAAGCATCCTGTAAAAAAATTAACCTTCAAAAGAAAAAAATAAGTATTTAGAATGTTTTATATTAAGTATGCCCAATTCGAACATAAGCGAAAATTACAATTTTTCAAATTAGAAAACAAAAAAATAGACTTAACTCTTGCACAATTTAAATTTACGGAATGTGATGGTCTTGATTGGGACATTGAGCTAAAAAAAGCTGCCATTCATTCTTGAAACATTACATCAAATTCACTTATATCTACATTTGCTCTCTCGTAGCGTTTACAACATCACCCCAACCTGCATATACTTTTACCATTTCTTTTTCACTATTTTCTTGCATTGTCTCCCTTAGCCCTTAATATGTCATTAGGGATGTATACGTCTAACTTTTCATTTCTAGTCTTCATATCAACTTTCATACATTGGATTTAATTAATAATAATTAAGAAATTATTTAATTTAATAATTATTATTTTATTTAATTTAATTTAACTTAAAATAATTGTTTAAGTTAATTTAATTATATTATTTATTTTTAAATTAATTAAATTAAATAACTTTTTAATTATATTATTTATTAAAAATAATTTTAATTTAACAAAATATTTGAATAAAATAACTTGTTTTAATGTGATACCATAAAAATGAACAAAAGTGTTAAAATTGACAAAAATGTTTATAACAAAAAAAAAATAATAATAAAAACACTTTTTTTTTGTTTAAGTTTTCGTTTTTTTTTGGAAACAAAAAGAATATAGATTTAATGAATATATTTTTATTGCTTATTTTCAAAAATCTGTAAATATAAAAAAAGAAATAGTAAATATAAATATTATGAAACGTGAACTTAATAATTATTTGTAAAATTGTACTCATGTGACAATAAAATTTGTCACTAAATATTTTCAGTGATGAAAAATAAATTTTGTCACAATAAAAAAATTTTAATTCCATCAAAAGAGTAAATTTTTTGGCGCCAATTTTTTTTTTATAACTTTTAGTGCCGAGATTTAGTGACAATAAAATATTTTTGTCACTGAATATTAACGTTTCAGTGACAATTTATATTACTTGTCACAAAAATAATCTTAAAATGTATTTTCAGTGACAACAAAAAAATGTTGTCACTAAATACCATATATTTATGACATTATTTTTTATTGTCACAAAAAACTTGTCACTGTAGCTCTTCTTTCTTGTAGTGAGGAAATTAAAAGGGGTACCTAATCATATAATTTTTGTGTTAAGGCTTCGTTGCAAAAGAATGGCAAGAAATTTAGTTTTTAACCATTCAATTTTTTTTGGCTCTTTTATATTTTAAATTTCTTAAAATCATGAAGGACAAAAATGTCAAATTAACCAAAAAAAGTTAAAACTTTTTTTTAACTTTTTTTCCTTCTTAGGTACAAAAAAAATCTTTATTTTTTTAGTTGGTTACAAAAAAAGTTAACTTTTTTTTTTTATAAGTACTACAACAATTCACACTTTTGATGACTACTTTTTTTTAACCAAATATAAATTTGGTCGCTAAAGTATGACTTTTCCCACCCAAATTAAAATTGGTTGCTAATGGTAATTTTTTCCAATCAAAAAAAAATTTAGTCGCTAAAGGAAACTTTTCCCAATTAATTGGTCGCTAAAAGATTACCATTTAGCAACTAAATTAATTTGGTTACTAAAAGATTACTTTCCCTAACCAATTAGGCGCTAAAACTTCAAATCAAAAATAATAAGATAGTTATCACCTTTGCGGACTAATTACTCGATAAATATGTCACTTTTCTCTAGTAGTTGGTCACTAGAAGATAACCCTTTAAAGATCCAATTAATTTAGTCATTAAAGGTTTACTTTTTCTGACCAATTAATTGCTAAAACTTCGAATAAAAATAATCAGATATTTATTGAATTAGATTAAATTTTGTATGTTTCTCTCAAACAAATTTATTTATCTCTTTATTTGATTTAAATTAGATTTCATAAATTTTGTTTTAACATTTATTTATTAATTTAATTAATTCCATATTTTAAAAAATTATCAAAAATTACAATAATAGATTAATAAAAAAATATTATTAGATTAATGCTAGTATTAAATTTACCAAATCGAATTTAAATAACGCAAATGTATAATCAATTTTTTTTTTTTATTTCTAATGAATATGTAAGAGTAGTCTTTATCATTTATATAACTTATAACAAAGTGAATATTAAATATTTTAACATCTAATATTCGTTTAGAGTATATTTAATATTAATTATATTAAAAGTGATATTATTTTATATTTTGTTGGAAGTGATAAAAATTAGAAAATAAAAATAATAAAAAATTCTTATTAATATTTAAGTAATTTCATTTTTTTGTCTTTTTAGAACTAATTTTCTAATATAATCACCGAAAATATTTTTTTGCATTAAAAATAAATTCTTAAAATAGTTTTCAAGAATTTTGGTTATGGTTATTTACTAAATATTCATATGGTTCTATATATTATTTATAATTTCAAATTATTGAAAAATTAAAATAATTAAATAAAAATAATAAAAATTTTATCACTTTTTTTCCAACCAATTGATCGGCAAAATGTTGCTTTTAACTACCAGTTGGTTTGCAAAAGTCATAAAAAATTATTACAAAAAAGTTAAAATAATTAAATAAAAACAATAAAATTTTTATCACTTTTGGCAACCAATTGGTCGCCAAAAGTTAGGAGTAAACAGAAAAACCAATAAACCGATAAATCGAACTGAACCGAACCGAACCGAATAAACCGAACTAAAAATTGCAATTAACCAAATTGACAGTTTCGATTTTGAATTTTTTTTTTTAAGTTTGCAGTTTTCGGTTTCGGTTTTGGTTTTAAATATACATTAACCGTTGGTTCGGTTAATCGATTGAATTTTATTATTAATATAAATTATATAATATATATTTATTATATATTAATATATTATATAATTTCTTAATATATTATATTTAATAGATTAATATGTTAAATTTATTATATTAATATGTTATTATTATTGTTAAATTATGTTTGATTTTTGATTTTTTTTAATTCTTGAATATATAATTAATTAGTTATAAGTTGATAATTATTTTATAAAAAACTAGTAAAAAGGGTAATCGAGCTGATTTGAGCAATTAACAGTTGAACAGTTAACCGTTCATAATGGTTGGATTTCGATTCAAAGAAAAAAATTGACTTAATCGGTTTGGTTTTTTTTTCTAGCTTATGGTTTGGTTAACGGAACCGTGAGCACTCCTGCCAAAAGTGCCACTTTTATCAACTAATTGATGCTAAAAGTGATAGAAAATTATTCATATATATTAATATGTATGTAAAATATATACATAAATAATAGCTTGGCCTAGTGGCCAACTACACCAACTTTCAAAGGAATGGCATGTGTTCTATTTTCAATAGCAGCAAAAATTTCTCCAAAATATAAGGTTACCATGTGGTACAATAGTAGGATGACGTGGTACAATAATAAGTTAACATGTGGCGAGGTCAAAAGCTAACACATGTAGCGCTATGTGGCACCACACGTGAATTTTTATTTTTTAAAATTAATTCAAATTTTTATTTCTTTTAAAATTACCTCTTTTGCCGATTGATTAGTCACTAAAAATCAACTCTTTGCCTACCAAGTTTTGATTGTTAAGGAGTAAACTTTTAATCGCCAATACCTTTTATGATAGCCTTTGCTGACCAACCGGTGACTAAATTATGATTGGTCGATCGGCAAAAGTTTTAGTGACTAAAAAGTAATCTTTGGCGATCAAATTTTTGGCCGCTAAAGGTGTTAATTGTTGTAGTGAATCCTAAAAGTCAAAAAAAGAGTGATTTTCTTTTTTCTCCAATATGTGTATAAGGAATTTAAGAGAGGTACCTGTAAGTGTTATTTAGATTAAATTTTGTGTTGGCAATATCCGAGACAACACTTTGCTTGTAATTGTTCATTTTAGTTTTTGTAGAATGTCACAAGTAAAGTTTTTAGATGCTTAGGCATACGCCAAAAAGTACTTAAGCATCCTTGTTGATGGTTGAGAAGATCACTGGATTTGGAAGAGAAGTGGTTACTGGTTCAACAGTCATTAAACATCCCATTTGGACTTAAATGACACTGTCCAGAAAGTTGGGAGGTGTCACAAGCAGTTCGTGAGAAGTTCCTACCCATGAGATGCCTATGACATCTGGAAATTTCTGTCCAGTATGTAAGGGAAGGGGCTCTTGTGAGCAGTTCATGTGCAGTCTATGCCCACGAACTGCCTGTGACGACGTCCAGATTTTTTATAGATCTGTCCAAATGACTTTTTTAACCATCTCTTTTGATATAGAAAGAAATTTTCTCTTCTTAACCTTAACCTTTTGGATAGAATGTCACACACTCTGAACTTATTTGAGAAAGAAACCAAAAGGGGATGACGGGGGTGCTTTGCTTGCTTGATTTGTGACCTCACCAGCCATCTTTGGTAAAGATTCATCATCAACCAGCTCAGATTTGTGGGTGTGCATCAGATCGGGTGAGCTTCTTCATGTATTGAAGGTCTTCTTCTTCATGGGCTGAGGTGTATTGCGGAATGTCTAGCAAACAAGGTTAGGATGGGTGTTTAGACAAGTAGATCAACGAGTAGTTGATTAGGAAAACTTGTAATCCATTTCTTTGTACTTTGTAACCTCTGATTTTATAGTGAAGAAGGTTTAGTCTGATCCGCTTAAGGATCCGGGGTTGTTTTCTCCTTTGAATTTAAAGGAATTTTTACCCTAGTCAACAAACCCTTGTGTCTCTTTGGTTTATCTTAATAATTTCTATTGTGCATGTTTTAATTTGGATACTATTGTGTGAGATTCGAGACTTTCAAGTGGTATCAGAGCATTGGGTGCTCTCTGTTTTGTGTCTAGACTTTTTGGCTGAGAGTTGGTCCATATAGTATCCATGGATAGCCAAAGAGAGGGACAATCAACTGTTAGGCCTCTGTTTCTTGATGGCTCTAACTATCACTACTGGAAGGCAAGGATGAGAGCTTTTCTCAAATCTATTGATGAACGGGTTTGGGATTCTATTGTTGATGGATGGAGACCACCTACTGTGAGTGAGACTGATCTCACACCAAAAGCAAAAACGGATTGGTCACCTGCTAAGAATGAAGCTACTAGGTGGAACAGTAAAGCCTTGAATGCAATTTTCTGCAGTGTTTCTAAGGAAGAGTTCAGAAGAATTTCTATCTGTGAAGTTGCAAAAAAAGCTTGGGACATTCTTCAAGTGACCTATGAAGGAACTACAATAGTGAAAATAACCAAGTTATAGAGACTTACTACTGCCTTTCAGGTAATTCGTATGGTTGAGAATGAAACATTTGATCAGTTTTACATTAAGTTGAGTGATATTGTTAATTCCTTAATAAATCTTGGTGAAACTTATCCACAATCAAAGATTGTTCGCAAGATTTTAAGGTCATTATCGGATAGGTTTCTACCTAAGGTTACAGCTATTGAGGAGTGACCGCTTCTAAATAGTGCGTCTAAATTAACCCCTAAGTGTAAGGGCGTGCGGTGTAGTTTTAACCTGGTGAGTCTGAGATCGAATTCACAGGGAGCCTAAGTTGTTCAGTTTCTAGGTTATAATTCGATTTCTAAGTTTGAAAATCAGCTGAACTAAATTTGAAAGTTTTTGTAAATTTAGAACTTAGACTAAAAACAATATGCGAACTATTTAAAAGAATTTCAGCAATTGCGGTTTCGAATTTCAAGAAAATTAAATATTAGCTAAAGGAATTTTTCCTAATTTAAATGTGCATAAAAACAATCTAATCTAAAAAATTGCAATGAAAATACTTCAATTAATTCAAACGAAAGTAATTCAATTAACAAGAAATATATTTAAGAAGTTCTTGATCCAACTTTCAATTCCGGGTAGCTTACATCTTCACTATGGGATGTGTTGTAATACTTACGTTAAAACCTAAGTTAGGATTTGTTTGAAAATTATTGAGAAAGTTTTAATCAAAAGTTTTTACCAGTGATTATAGAGAATATAGTCAAAAACTTCTGTTTTCGAAGGGTTCTCAAACAATCCTATTCGAATTCGGATTCAAATCCAATTTTTCTAGTTTATCCAAAATTATTAAGAAAATTTTAATCGAAAACCTTTACCAGTGATTACAGAGAATATAGTCAAAGGTTTTCATTTTCGAAAGTTTCTGAAATAAACCAATTCAAATTTGGATTCAAAATCTAAATTTTCAGTTCTTCAAAATTATTGAGAAAATTTTAATCGAAAACCCTTACAAGTGATTACAGAGAATATGATCAAAGGTTTTCGTTTTTGAAAGTTTTTGAAAGATATTGAACTAAGTTTAAACATCGTATACCCCTACGCATGTGTTTTCGCAAACCATGCGAAGGGTCTACGTAAACGTTTAAAAGTTGTAGACCCCTACGTATAAGTTTTCGCAAACTATGCGAAGGGTCTAGCACATCCAATAGAGTAGAGTAAACTACCATTCCTTGATTCGTTGAATCAAGAACTAGGGTTTCTACGCTAGCATGCTTGCAAACGAAATGAAAACATTCATCGAAGACATATTTAAAGGATTTAATGAATCAAACAATGAAACAAGATTATTAAACGACGAAACCAAAAATAAACAGACACAATCAATCAATTCTCTATGTGAAACATTCAAATAATATTATTAATCCAACGATAAAGTGTAACGTACTCTAAAAGAAACTTCGAAACAAAACTCTGAATAGTAACTGCTAAAACGAATGTGATGAAAGCTCTGAAAGCATGTAAAAACATTAACGAACCCAATCAAAACTCCTTAAAAACTCTAAAATATGCTGGAAGAATGTAAAAAAAAGCTCCCCTAGTCGGCCCTGAAGCCACCTTTTTATAAACCTACAAAATCCCTAAAAATCTGAATTGCCAGCGTGACATTCCAACACACTGTGGTCCGAACCGTGTGCTAGGGGGTCCAGACCATAGAAACCTTGTTTCTCCACTTTCGCTCCTCATTTGCAGCTAAGTCCTTGGGGTACTCCGGGCCATCCTAGACGAAGTTGGTTCGACATCGTTCCCTTCATCTTCTAAGTCACCAAAGTCACTATCTTTTTCAATTAATTCACCGTTTTCCCTGCAATTAAGAAAAAAAAACCTTATAAGTGACAAAATAGTGACAAATCTTCAAAATAAATTACTTAATTACATTAATAACTATGCAAAAGTGGAGTTTGTAATTACACTTTTCAAGTGTAATCAAGGAGAGTAAAGATGTAGATCAAATGAAGGTTGAAGAGTTGGTTGGTTCACTGCAAACTTATGAAGTTAATTTGAATCAAAATAAGATGAACAAAGGAATTGCCCTAAGTTCAGTTTGTGAAGATGAAAATGAAGAAATAGGCACTAGTTCTTTAAAGGAAAGAAAAAGGTTGGTGAAGGGATCAAAACTGAGAAAAAGCAAAACAATCAGGTGAGAAGTAATGTTTTGAATGCAAAGGATATGGACATTTTGCTAATGAATGTGCAAATAGGATGAAAATGAGGAACAAGAAAGTCTTTAATGCTTATTGGGATAATGAAAATGATTCAAGGAGTGAAGAAGACCAAACTGATGAAGATTCATCTGGTTCTGAGGATGACTCATCAAATGCCCTAGCGTTTATGGTGAAAGCAAATGATTGTTCTCCAAAGAAAAATATTGAAATTAGTGTTTCTCAAATAAGTTTTGATGAAAGTGATGAGAGTGACACTTCTGATTCAGATTCTAAAGAAGACTTTGAAGAGAAGTTTAACGTGTTGCAAGACAAATATAATGAGCTGTATCAGCAGTCACTGACTCTTGCAAAGCAGAAGGCCAAAGCACTTTCCAAACTAAATAAAGTTGAAAGTGAGAAAGATAGTTTGAAAAGTGAAGTTGAAAGTCATAAGTCTCATGTGGGTGAATTGGAGAAAATGGTTGAGACTTTGAAAAAGAATAAAGAGAAATTGATGTCCATGAATCTGACACTCGAGAAAGAAGCGGAAGATTTGAAGGAGAAGATTGCTAAGACATCTAGTTCATTCAAGAAATGGGATGCCGGATCCAAGAAACTAGATTACATTTTGGAAGCTCAAAGGTGTCCTAATGATAGAGCTAGGATTGGATGTGTAAAGCTATTTTCATCTTCTTCAAGCCAAGGAAATGGCCCAATTAAATTTATCCCAGCAACTATGAAAATCGAGAACAAGTCAAGAAATTTTCACTTCACACCAATGGCTGCAAAAGCTGAAAATGAGCAATCAAAAGGAGATTTAAGAGGAAGCCAAAGTTTCCAACAGAAAGTGTTATCGGATGTAAGGAAGGTGAAAAAGCACATTCGAGGTAATGCTTCTCCCAACTAATTTTTAGGTTTTAGAGGTAAAAATGTTATTAAATCTGGTTTGCATTCCTCAAATTCTGCACATTCTAGGAAATTTGTTCCTATATGTCATCATTGTGGAATTAGAGGCCACATAAGACTATTTTGTCACAAATTGCATGGATTGCCATTGGCTTATATTAAATCCAAAGTTAATCCTAACAAATTTTTTAAAGGAAGAGAATTTTTGTCTAATAGGTTCAATGGTTTTCAATTTCATGATGACAATAACATCCGAGCTCCATTCAAACCAAAAAGAAATAATTTTGATGCAGGATTATCTAAATCCAATGCCAAGAACATTTCAAAAACTATTTTCAAAGGCAAAATTTCTTCGAGGAACAAAGTTAGAAAAGCATGGATTAGATGTGATGATTTGAAATGCTTTGTTGCACACACTGCGTTTAGAGCTCAAAATTCTAACATGTGGTACTTGGATAGTAGATGTTCTAAGCACATGTGTGGTGTCAATTCCATGTTTTCATCTTTGGTTGATTGTGATGAAAGCTCTATCACATTTGGTGATGGTAGCAAATCCAAAATTCTTGGAATTGGATGTATTGACCGTCCGAGTCTTCCTAGACTCAAGGATGTTTTGTATATTGATGGTTTGAAAGCAAATTTGATTAGTATTAGTCAAATTTGTGACTCACACTACAATGTTATGTTTGCCAAAGATGAATGCTCAATTCTAGACAAAGATAACAATGTGGTATTGAAAGGAGTTAGAACTTTAGATAATTGTTATGGGCTTTCCACTAACAAAAGGTTGACTTGTAATGTTGCACAGGATGACACCATAGAGCTTTGGCACCAAAGGCTTGGGCATGTGAATTACTGAGATCTTGCAAAATTGTCTAAGTCAGAGATTGTGAAAGGGTTGCCAAAACTTGCAAAAGTCAAGAAAGTTGTTTGTGGACCTTGTCAGAAAGGGAAACAAACAAAGGCTATTCACAAAAAGACCAATAAAATAGCTACTTCTTCTACCTTAGAGCTTGTGCATGTTGACTTAATGGGTCCTATTAGAACTGAGAGTTTGGGTGGCAAAAAATACATTTTTGTGATGGTTGATGACTTTTCTAGATTCACTTGGGTAAATTTTTTAAGAGAAAAATTTGACACCTTTCAAGCTTTTAAATCTTTGTGCAATAGACTTCAAAATGAAAAAGGTGTTAAGATTGGTAGGATCATTAGATTGAGAAGTGATAATGAAAAAGAATTTGAAAATTTTAAATTTTCTGATTTTTATGAAGAGTGTGGTATTTTGCATGAATTCTCTGCTCTTAAAACGCCTCAACAAAATGGGGTTATGGAAAGGAAGAACAGAGTTCTCCAAGAAATGACTCGTGTCATGTTGCATGGTAAGAAAATGCCTTTGAAGTTTTGGGCTGAGGCCTTAAACACTGCTTGTTACATTAGCAACAGAGTTTTTGTGAGAAGGGGAACTAAAGCCACTTCATATGAACTTTGGAATAGTAAGAAATCAAGTGTTAAATATTTTCACATCTTTGGGAGCAAATGTTACTGATTGAACTTTAATTGTTACACATTTATATATTTAATAACACCTTTACTTAGCACATAAATGATATAAAATCTGTGTTTTGTGTAGAATCTATTCCCACTACTCAAAATTGAAGCATGTGTTGATTTTATACACAAAGGAAAGAAATCTGAGCCATGTTGAGGATACAGGGAAAGGTCATGAAAGCATTGGATTCATCAAGGTGCATTACGTTAGTTGATTGATGCCATTTGAGAGGATGAAGAAACTTTCACTTGTATTCAACACGAGAGGATCAAAATCTTCAGTTTAGAGTTCTGGAAGCAGGGGAATATATTCGAATATGTAGATTGGCATATTCGAATATTGTTGGTGACTGAATTACATCCTGGAAGGATGTGCATATTCGAATACAGGGACAAAGCATTCGAATGAAGAGTTATACATCTCAACAACAGCTTTCACGTGACTTTAGCCTCTCCATGTGACATGGACCTAAGATCAAGGAATGGAAAATCGGTAATTCAGTGGGGAATTGCATAACAGAATGAGGAATTTTCAGAAGGAATGAGTGGAGAGAGAGGGGAGAAGAAGCTGGCATCACATGACCCACCCATGGAAAAAAAATACATATATGTCATATACACAATACAGAGAGAGGGCTGTAGAGATATAGTGAGAGAGAAAGCTCTGAGTTGTTTCGACATTTCTGCAGTAGTTTAGAGTTTGAGTTTTCAACTTCAATTTCAATCGTTGTAATTAGTTTTCAATTGCAAATCAATTTCAATTTCATCTTTCTGTTTTAGTTTCTAATTTTCTGAATATGAACGGCTAAATATTTCTTGGGCCAAGGCAAGGGTAATGTCCCTTCCAATGAATATCAAGATGCCAAGCTTCATGGTTTTACTTTGAGTTCTTTAATTATCAATTCAATTTGCATTTGAACATTTTAGGAATCATTGATTCAAGACTCAATTAACACTAATTTGTATATCTTATCGATAAGTTCATAGGTGTTGCTTAACTTAGAACCCTCATGACAATCTTGTATGTGGGTTGCTAGGCATAGAACTCCTATTGTTCTTAAGATATGTTATGCACATCAAGTGTTTGATTCATAGTTTGTTTCAATTGAAATTAATTTTCTCAAAATCAGAGCAAACCAAATTGGTAATCCACAAACTTTTAGCATCTTGAGATTAATTTGGATTGGCATTGAACTTATCTTGCCCAACCTTTTTACATCAGATTTTTAGTTAAATTTAACTTTTACTTTAGAAAAATATCTCCAAAATCATCAACATTCCAGATCAGAATTTTATTTCTATTTTACATTCATGTGAGCTATGTTTTGCCACTTTAATCCATTAGAATCAATCACTCTTTTGCTCCTTAGATCCCTGTGGAGATGACCTAGTATTCACTAGTATTTTGTGCTACAATCACACCTTGCACTTGGGGGAAGTTTGACTTAATTTTCATTACTCAACACTTTTAAAATCTGAATTTACACCTGCATTTGCATTTAAGAGTGAGGTAGTTAAGCAATGACAAGCAGTTACATTTATCGTGATAGATAGTCTTTGGCTAAATTTGAAACAAGATGTGATGAAGGGATTTTTCTTGGTTACTCCACAAATAGTAGAGCTTATAGAGTTTTTAATTTGAAGCATTCTACTATTATGGAGTCCACTAATGTAGTTGTTGATGATGATTCTATTAATTCTGCTTGCATGTTGATTTCAAGTGAGGATGAACAAGAATTCACCATCTATCCACAGGAAGAATCCTTGATAGAAAACCAAAAGAATGTTGATGTTCAGTCCAGTGGAGAATTGCTGAGAGATGAGAAATAGGAAAATGAAGATAAAAATTAGCTTTTGACTCTCAATCCTTCATCAAGAGTGAAGCTGAATCATCCTTTAACACAAGTCATTAGTGAGATAACAACCCCTATGAAAACTAGGAGGCAAATTCGCAATGAGGTAACTTACTTGTGTTATAGTTCATGCATTGAGCCCAACAATGTTAAAGAGGCTCTTCTTGACTCTCATTGGATTAATGCCATGCATGAGGAATTAGAACACTTTTCTACAAATGAAGTTTGGGAACTTATGCCTAGACCTAGTGATGTTAATGTTATAACGACCAAATGGATTTTCAAAAACAAAACCTTTGAATTTGGTACTATTGTTAGAAACAAAGCTAGACTAGTCGCACAAGGGTACAATCAAGTTGAAGGAGTGGATTTTGATGAGACGTTTGCACCCGTGGCTAGATTAGAATCAATTCGGATTTTGTTGGCCATTTCTTGCTACGTAGGACTCAAACTTTTTCAAATGGATGTAAAAAGTGCAATCTTAAATGGTTTTATACAAGAAGAAGTTTTTGTTGAGCAACCAAAAGGTTTCGTTGATTCTAAACATCCCAATCATGTGTTTCATCTAAATAAGGCATTGTATGGTTTAAAACAAGCTCCTAGAGCTTGGTACGAAAGACTTACCAAACTTTTGGTAGAGTCAAATCTTTCAAGGGGAAGTGTAGACAAAACATTGTTCATCCATAGAGATTCTAAGGAAATTATCATTGCATAAATTTATGTGGATGACATTGTTTTGGCTTTATCTCAGAAAAAAATGCCTTAAAATTTGCCGAACTCATGAAGAATCAATTTGAAATGAGCATGGTTGGTAAGCTAAATTTTTTTCTTGGGGTTGCAAATTAAACAATTGAAAAAGGGCATTTTCATATCTCAATCTAAGTATGCAAGAAATTGGGTTCAAAGATTTAGACTCTCTACAACTAAGCATGCTAGGACTTCCATGAGCACAACTACCAAACTAAACAAGGATGAATCCAGAAAGAGTGGTGATCAAACTCTATACTGTAGCATGATTGGTAGCCTTCTATACTTGACTACTAGTCGTCCAGACATTGCATTTAGTGTAGGTATTTGTGCTAGGTATCAATCCTGTCCCAAAGAGTCTCACTTGAAAGCTGTCAAACGCATTATTCATTATGTAAATGGGACTCTAGATTATAGCATCTGGTTTTCTGATGATTCTTCTTCGGAAATTTCTTGTTATTCAGATACAGATTGGGCAAGGTGTTATGATGATCGAAAAAGCACATCCGGAGGTTGCTTTTACATAGGAGGAAACTTGGTGGCTTGGCATAGCAAAAAGCAGAACTCAATCTCTCTCTCAACAGTCGAAGCTGAGTTTATTACAGCCGGGAGTTGTTGTGCTCAAATTTTGTGGATAAAGTAGATGCTTTTAGATTATGGAATTAATCAAGTTACTATGTCTTTGTTTTGTGATAACATAAGTGTGATCAATATTTCCAAAAATCCTATTCAACACTTTCGCATAAAACACATTGACATAAGGCATCACTTCATTAGAGATCTTGTTGAGAGACAAGTGCTAAGTTTGGAACACATTCCCACTGACCAACAACTTGCTGATATGTTCACAAAACCATTGGAAGCTTCAAGATTTGAAAATCTTCGTTCTCTTGGAGTAATAATACTTCTTGAATAGTTTTATCTCAATTTTGAGAATAAATAATCTTATAATTATTGCTATGAACTCAAATTGAAAGTGAGATCATATTGTGTCTTTTAAGTTTTGAAATATTCAAGTAAGTAGGAATTTGTTTGAACTTGATATTTACTTACACTTTCAATCTTTGCCAATTGTCTTGTTTTTTGTGGAATTCTTTCTAATCTCATGGTGTGTGGAGATTGTGTTGAAAATATTGATTATTAAGATCACTTTTATGTTATGCTTTCAACTTGGTTGATGTCGAACACATGGTCAAATGAGATGGAAACTTTCTTGAATTCCTAGTGTGATGTTTGCTTTGGATTGACCCATAATTGATTAGCCCACAATTTTTTTCAAGTTATATATGTTGGGAGCATTGAAGTTGTTGAGATTGTTTCCCAATCAAAGTGATGAAAGGGTTGCCACTTTGTTCTCTAATGTTCATCAAAAAGGAGTTGAAGGTGGAAAAAAGAAAATACAAAAAAAAAAAAAAAAAAAAAAGAGAAAAGTGTGTGAAAACCATCATCACATTGCACTTATTGAATTTAATTTTTTGTTTTTGGAGAGATAAGGATGTTTGAATTTAAATTGCAATGTCAAATTTCATCTCTCTCAAAATGGGAAAGTTGTTGTGTTATTATTGTTGGGCAATTGATTGGTTTGACTTCCAAGTAGATATCTACTAGAAAATTTGAATGTGGTTCTATAGCTAGTATCAAGTTTCAAGATGTTGATTGAGTTAATAGAAAAGCATTTGTGTGGAATTAAAGTCTTATTCGATATACTTTTCTGCCCATTATGTGTGTTTTAAAGAATTTTTACAAAAATATGGACATAGAGTCAATGATTTATTGTGTTTGTCAATATTTTATTTTTATAAATTCTAAAAATTTGGTATTTTGACTCTTAATTGGAGCTGTGTGTTCAAACAATTGATTTCTATTCATAGCTCTAATTGTTTGTATCAATCTTTTTATATTGAGATAAATCTATATGGGAAAGTATTGTCATTGATAGTGGTTTTTGTTGACAGATTTTTAGCGTAAATTTCTTGTGTCATGAAATATCTTTCTGTGCAAAGCTTGAAGGAATTTCATATGATTTTTGTGGGCATAGAATTTACTCATTACATTTCATAAACTCAGAGGGGTATGTTTGGTTTGGGCAACATAGTTGATGGGTTTCATAGTAAAGTGTGGTTTATCTTTATGTGTCTTTGTACACATTATTTTGACAGGTTAGCTTTTTCCTATTTGTCTTTTTGTATGCCCCACTAACCTGATTTCTAGTTGTAGAGTAAGAGATGGTGTGACTAAATTGAAGTAATATCCTGATTTGTTAAGTGGACCGTACAGATTTGGTACAAATATTTGTGTTAATGTGCTGCTGTCCATTTCTTGTGTTGAATTTTAATTGGCTGGGGTGTTATTATGGCTGATATTCTCTGCAAAGATTGCTGTGTAGATATGAATTTTGAAATGGTTGATTTTTGCTTATGTGACAAGTGTCACCTCATTTAATGCTTTTTATCTCTTTTTAATTTTCTTTGAATTTTGTGTGGTTGCCGAGTGCCTTATTTCTTTTTTTATTTATTTTCTCTTTCCTGTTTGCAAGCATTCAATATGCTTGGGCGAGTAATCAATAGGGTCACTTGCCTCTATCCTTTCACATCCCACCCTTTCACATCTCCAGCACGTCTCTTTCTATCTCCAGTTCACAGGAGAACGGTGAAACGCTAACCCTCTGCAAGTCAAATACATGCCTCACTCTCGGAAATCCTACCTTACCGGAATCCTTGAAATTATTCTGGATTCTTCTTCTTCCTCTTTCTGGGATCTTGTGTTTTGGGGCTGTGTATATACCTGTATTAGGTAACTTCATTACCCTTTCTTGTTGTTCGTCAGAAACCCTTGCCCTTTGGACTTTATCTCTTTATCCTTCTTCATTACACTTATCTTCATCCTTCCCTAAACCCCTCTTCCAGCCAACATCCATGGCCAAAATTAGATTCCCCAAAGGATATGGTCGTTCAGGATCCAAATCGACCAAAATCTTCCTCAAATTGACCGTGCAAAAGAAGAAGGGTTCTTCCACCAGTGGTGGGTCTCCTGTCACTCCCAGAACCAAGGCTTCATCTAGCTATAGAGACTCTTCCTCAAAACCTTCTTCCTCCTCTTAGGTAAGGTCCAAAACCAACCCTTCATTTTCTAAGTCAGAGATGTTCATCTCCAGTGGCCAATACTTGTTTGAATCTATTTTTTCTCACTGACCGGTTATCCTTGAACGGCCGGTTGACTTTTCCCAACTCACTGGAGATTTTGTCTTCATCAAAGACATTTTTCTTAGCCGGGGATGGGTAAGAGTATGTTCGGAATATGGACATGCATCGGAAAATATTGTGCGTGAGTTTTACACTAACATGCACAATTTCTCACATGATTTTGAGGCCTTTGATACAAAAGTCTGAGGGGTGTCTTTTACTTTCATTGTAGACTCTTTGGCCACATATTTTCACATAGCTTGTGTCCCTGATGCCCAGTATCCAAACCTTGATTGGATATCACTTCCCCCCCGTCTAAAATGGCTAGGCCAATGTGAGACACACCGCAAGCCTGGTTTCCGAGAATGAGTTTCAAACACAGTGAGTTCGCTGTTCCCTATAGGATTTTGAATCTTATTGTCGATTCTGTCATTTCTCCTGCACATCACTGTTCTGATATTTCTAAGAAAATGGTCAAATTCCTTTACTGCCTTACTTATAACATTCTGATTGACCTTTCCTCTATACTATTTCGCAACATCTGTAATGCTTTCAATCAAAAAGCACTAGGGTTGGGTTGCCTTATGGAGTGTTTATCACCAATCTTCTCAAATCCCATCTTAATATTGTCCGTCGAGTTGATGAGTTAGCCCTTGCTCAAGAAAAACCCATTAATCGGGTCACCATCTCTCGTACCATAGCTCAGAAGAAACTGACTGTGTCCTCCCCTGATCCTCAGCCATTTGGTCCTTCTATGGGTCATTGCCCTTCTCCATCTCTTCCCACTGATCTCCCTTCTTACAGTTCTTCTTCTGATCCTCATTCAGTCATTATTTTTGCTCTGAATGCTTTGACCAATTGAATCACTCACTTGGAGAGAAATCTGTCTGACCGTCTCACTTAACTTGAACAAATTGTTCAATCCGAGAATGAGAGTACTCGTACCTTCATGCTTAGTGACCACAACACTGTCAACAAAGTTGCCTCTTACTGCAAGACACAAATGGATTTCTTTGTCACCTTCCTCGGTGAAATTGCCACATCAGCTCAATCATCCCTAACTTCACTTGGTGACAAGGTCAATGAGCTCGGGACTGAAGTCGGAGATCTTGTTGGTGTTTTCAATGAAATCACAGCCTACTCTCGCCGTTGCCACAATCGTTATTAGCTATTTACCTTGTTTCTGCTTTTGTTCTTGTTGGAGATCTTTTTGGTTATTTTGATATTTTGATAAACTGTTGATCTTAAATTTTGGACTCCACTGTTGAGCTTCATTTGTATTTTCGTGATGCGTTAATGTACAAACTCAGACCAGTTAATTATTGTTTCTTATACGAAATGTTTGTTGCTATGTGTCTCATGTTGAATGTTGCATGTTGACTGTTGTTGAAATTTACTAAGTTTTTGTTGCATGTTGCTTTGTCAATTCTGGACAAAAAAGGGGACCACATTTGGGATTTTTTAAGGGGGAGTAATTATTGTTAACGGGGAGACCATTTGTAGAATTTTACTAACTTTAATTGTATTTTTGAGGGGGAGCTAAATTGAACTTCTGCTGAATTGATTTGAATTTGAACAGCTAAATTTGGGATTAAGCAGCAATTTGATTAATTGGATTATTTGCGCTGATCACTGTTACTTCTTACGGTTCATTTGTTTTTTAGGCTTACATTTGTGGTGGCTACTTAGGATTAGAACTTGTGACATTTTTCTTTTGGTTGTAATTTGGGATTTGGGGTGTTTTGTCTCGGAATTTGCAGAGGGAGAGATTGTAAGTGTTATTTAGATTAGATTTTGTGTTGGCAATATCCGAGACAACATTTTGCTTGTAATTGTTCATCTTAGTTTTTGTAAAATGTCACAAGTAAAGTTTTTATATGCTTAAGCATACGCCAAAGAGTGTTTAAGCATCCTTGTTGATGGTTGAGAAGATCATTGGATTTGGAAGAGAAGTGGTTACTGGTTCAACAGTCATTAAACATCCCATTTGGACTTAAATGGCACTGTCCAGAAAGTTAGGAGGTCTCACAAGTAGTTCGTGAGAAGTTCTTGCCCATGAGATGCCTGTGACATTTGGAAATTTCTATCCAGTATGTAAGGGACTCTTGTAAGCAGTTCATGTGCAGTCTGTGCCCACGAATTGCCTGCGACGAAGTCTAGATTTTTTTTAGATCTGTCCAAATGACTTTTTTAACCCTCTCTTTTGATACAAAATGAAATTTTCTCTTCTTAACCTTAACCTTTTGGATAGAATGTCACACACTCTGAACCTATTTGAGAAAGAAACCAAAAAGAGATGACGGCGGTGCTTTACTTGCTTGATTTGTGACCTCACCAGCCATCTTTGGTAAAGATTCATCATCAACCAGCTCAGATATGTG
The DNA here is from genome assembly GCA_019916065.1 of Vitellaria paradoxa. Classification (NCBI taxonomy): domain Eukaryota; kingdom Viridiplantae; phylum Streptophyta; class Magnoliopsida; order Ericales; family Sapotaceae; genus Vitellaria; species Vitellaria paradoxa. The sequence goes on along the minus strand of CM034234.1, from coordinate 64,640,014 downwards.
AGTGTACATCAGATCGGGTAAGCTTCTTGATATATTGAAGGTCTTCTTCTTCACGGGCTGAGGTGATTGTGGGATGTCTAGCAAACAAGGTTAGGATAGGTGTTTAGACAAGTAGATCAACGGGTAGTTGGTTGGAGAAACTTGTAATCCATTTCTATGTGATAGTGTGTCGTAACACTACAAAATAAATGACTAAACTTAACAACTATAGACAGCGGTAAATTTAGGTCGATCCCACAGAGATTAAAAACCAAATTTCTTTTCCAAACTTTATTTATGTGAAAACACTAAATTAAATATAAAAGGGGATTGGTTGGATTTAATTCAACAAAATAAAAGAATGAGAACAATGAAACAAATATGAATTGATCTATAAAAGAGAGTTCAGTCAAGAATAACTTACCTTCGATTCACAAACCGATCCTTGATCACAATGAGATACACTATTCATGATTTACCATTCGGTCCAAATTAACATAAAAGCATACATTAATCTCATCCTCTTAAATCATCAAAATAAAGTAAGCACGTTATTTGAATCCTTATTATCGAACCACCTAGAATCAGCTCTCTACGTGTAATTCAACAATAGCATTAACAAATCAGAGGACAACCGAAAACAAACAGTCAACACACAAGTTCGGTCAATTTAATTTGCACAATATTCTTCTTAGATTATAATGATATCAACCATAGAAATCATCAAATCCAATTACTACTTAAGAACAGTGTATATACCATATACGAATCAAACACCCTGATCTAGCGGTTATTCATTGATCACAATCACCTAGTAGGCCTCCTGGGCAATTGATAACAAGAATATAATTAAATCAACATAGAAGAATATATGATAGCAAGCATGAACAGAATGTGAAATTAGAACAAAAATCTCACAGCTTGGAATTCGAAGTCATGTTATTCCTGATCTGAAGCAAAGATTTAGCCTTCCATCCTCGAGAACCCCAAAAATACAAAGAAAAAAAAAATAGACCACTCTGTCTCTCCCTCCCCCCCCCCCCCAAAACGTCCTCCTATTCCCAGTAATTAAGTATGTAAAAAAAAAAAAACTCCCCCGAAATTCTCTCCTTCACGTCCGCTTTTCAATCAAAACAGCCCACAGCTGTATGCTGCCAGAATATTGTCTAGGTACAATCCTTTAATTTCGGACTTCATAAAGACGTTTTTAGGTCAGGGTATCTTCACATGATTTGTAGCCCTACTTGTTAGCTTTCAAAAGGATCTGGCCTCAATCAAAACAAAGACCCATAACTCAAGTTATGGCCTAAAAACCGAGAGATAGTCAGACTGGGCCGGAATAGATTCCGTGGCTATTGATAGCTTCTTTAGCCTCTCAAAACAGAACTTTTGGGTCTCGACTCCTTCATAAGAATTGTAACCCAAGATGTTGGCTTGAATATGGGCTTTTGAATCATCTCATTTGGATTTCGGAAGCTTCCAATATGTCCCTGTAAAGTTCCATTGGTCGGGCTGCAAAACCTGTAGAACGTGTATGACTTCGAATAAATGTTTGGTGGCCCAAATGAACTTGGATTGCTACGAATTAGGGTTCTCTGAAAATCTTGAGATGTCCTCTAAATATTCTTTGAAGACCATGCTTAGATCCGAGTTCTCAATCTATATCAAAAACATAAAGACATCCCAGGGGGTCAATTAGAGAAGTTGCTGGAAATTTCCACTTTGAAGCATCTTTTAATAATAATTCTGCAAAGAATGTCTTATGCATAATAATGGATATGAGAGAGTATAGTAAGACATTCAACATGCCAAACGTACTAAATAAAAGGGCAATAAAGTAATGAACAATGCGCTTATCACTATGTGCCTTGTAACCTTGGATTTTATAGTAAAAAAGGTTTAGTTTGATCCGCTTGAGGATACGGGGTTGTTTTCTCCTTTGAGTTCAAATGAGTTTTTACCCTAGTCAACAAATTTTTGTGTCTTTTTAGTTTATCTTGTTAATTTCTATTGTGCATGTTTTAATCTAGATACTATTGTGTGAGATTTGAGACTTTCAGTACCTGAATCACACAAGAACGTCAAGCACCAAATGATGAATCAAAAGTTGTTTTGATTAGCCAGACTTGTGTGAAGCTCTAATCTGAAAAAGCAAACCATGATTTTGTTAGTGTTTATAGTATAACTTTGTTAGACCAGAGCGGAATGGAAAACCCAAAAAAGAAAGGAAAAAAATGGAATTTTGACTCGGTGTGGTCAAAACAGAATGAAGAAAATAATATATATATGAATTACTGTCATTGTAGATTTCAACTAGAGCAAATCAGCTACAGCTACAAGCTGAAAAGGAAGACCGTTGATGAAGAAGAAGAAGTGTAAAAAAGGGGGAGACAAACACAGCTTGAACAACTTCCATTTCTGATTGTTATTTATAGACATCCACCACTACTTTAATATAACATCATTATAAACACGTGTTCCACTTTTACGATATATATCATATTTTATATATAAAGTAGAAGTTGACAAGGCCGCTACGCCACGTAGGACTTAACTGGCAATACGGTTGTGACACATGGTACTTAATTGTAATTATCTTGCGCCGCATAAAATTTAACTTGTGCTACGGTTGTGACATGTGTATGATTTTGATGTGTAGCACATAATTATAATTATTTTAATTATCTTATAAAGAAATTAATATTTTACATAATCATTATTTCTATTTAATATACACTTCTATTTTTATTTTTATCATAACTTACAGTTGATATTTTTATTTAATTTGCACTTTTATATATCATATAATTTGTTATTTTTATTTTTATTTAAAATACATTCTTAATTTTGATTTTTCTATATTTTAATAAATTATTATTTAAACATAATAAATATTATTGTTATTAAACAAAATAATACAAAAAATTATTTACCTTGCACATATATAAAGTAGAAGTTGGTAACGTCGCTGCACCACGTAAGACCTAACTGATAACACAGTTGACACATAAAACCTAATTATAACTATTTTGCGTCACCTAGGATTTAAGTTGCACCACGGTTATGACACGGGTATAATTGTGACACGTGGTATCTAACTATAGTTATCTTAATTATCTTATAAAAATTAGTATTTTACATAATTATTACTTCTATTTAATCTGCACTTCTATTTTTATTTTTAGCATAATCTATACTTAATATTGTTATTTAATTTACACTTCTATTTATCATATAACTTCTTATTTTTATTTTTATTTAAAATACATTCTTAATTTTTATATTTCTATATTTTAATAAATTATTATTTAAATATAATAAATATTATTATTTTTGTTAAGGCTAAAATTGTAAATTGGAAAATCCATGATCAAATAGAATTGTATGTACTTTAAACTTAGTGTAGGCTAAGACACCAGAGTCCTAGGTCGATTAGAATTCGAAAATGCCTTAGAAAATCAAGTTTCCATAACAGGTAGAAGTCTTGAAAAGGTTCAAAATTGAATAACGTAGGAAGACCGCATGAAGGCCGTAGTTTGCCGAGGGATAAAGTCGAGAGCTGGAATCAGGAGTTTGGCCGTGCGGGAAGACCATACTAATTCACAAGATTGGCGCTTGAAGGGCATGGGAAGGCCACGGGAAGGCCGTGGGTGTGCCCTTCCCGCGAGGAAGCTTTTCTTAGCCTATTTTGACTGCTTCGAGCCTTAGCTACCTCTGATGGTCTATATATATATCTCCTGGCGTCTTCAAAGAAGATAGACACACACAGATAGAGAGAGAATACACATGAGATTGGGAGCTTGAAAGTTCAATTACTCTCTCCAGTTTTTAGCCAACATGTTCGTGTTCAATCCGAAGGAGTTCGGGTTTAAGATTTGTGCACGCTGTGGATTCAGCAGAGCTACTGAAGATTCGGTCCTATGCCTTTGAGGAGTCGAAAGGCTTCCACTAGAGGAGTTGGTGCATCGAGGAATCGAGCAAACATCAATAAGAGTATAGAGTTGAAAGGTCGATCTATAGAGAGTTTGAGTTTGTAACCAACATTCGTTTGTTCTAGTGAAAGTTTTTTGGGTTTTTCTGTGTGGGTTTCCTCGCTTATTCTATACTGCCTTCCATTCTTCTGTGTGTGTGATTGATTGTGATTGATTAATTGATTGGGATTCTTCATCAGCATATTACGAAATTTCAATTGGTATCAGAGCGGGTACATTTTCGAGAACAAAACGTGATCTTGTTATTTGCTGATGGATCCTCCTAGAGAAAGTGGTTCGAGCACGAGACCCCCGTGATTCGATGGCACCAACTACACATATTGGAAGGTTCGAATGAGAACGCACCTAATCTCATTGAACATCAATGTTTGGTTAGCCATTGAAAAAGGTTGGGTAAAACCAACTCGCTCTGTTAATAATGAAACAGTTGACAAGCTTATGGATTTGTGGACGAGGGCTGAGCAAGAGAAGGCAGAGTGGAACTACAAGGCTCTGAGTTCTATTTTTTGTGCAGTCTCTGTCGATGAATTTAGAATTTCATCAGCATATTACGAAATTTCAATTGGTATCAGAGCAGGTATGTTTTCGAGAACAAAAAGTGATCTTGTTATTTGTTGATGGATCCTCCTAGAGAAAGTGGTTCGAGCACGAGACCCCCATGATTTGATGGCGCCAACTACACATATTGGAAGGTTTGAATGAGAATGCACTTGATCTCATTGAATGTCAATGTTTGGTTGGCCATCGAAAAAGGTTGGGTAAAACCAACTCACTCTGTTAATAATGAAACAGTTGACAAGCTTATGGATTTGTGGACGAGGGTTGAGCAAGAGAAGGCAGAGTGGAACTACAAGGCTCTGAGTTCTATTTTCTGTGCAGTCTCTACCGATGAATTTAGAACTTCATCAGCATATTATGAAATTTCAATTGGTATCAGAGCAGGTATGTTTTCGAGAACAAAACGTGATCTTGTTATTTGCTGATGGATCCTCCTAGAGAAAGTGGTTTGAGCACGAGACCTCCGTGATTCGATAACACCAACTACACATGTTGGAAGGTTCGAATAAGAATGTACTTGATCTCGTTGAACGTCAATGTTTGGTTGGCCATTGAAAAAGGTTGGGTAAAACCAACTCACTTTGTTAATAATGAAACAGTTGACAAGCTTATGGATTTGTGGACGAGGGCTGAACAAGAGAAAGAAAAGTGGAACTACAAGGCTTTGAGTTCTATTTTTTATGCAATCTCTGCCGATAAATTTAGAAGAATTTCTAGTTGTAAGATTGTGAAAGAGGCTTGGAAGATTCTGGAGTTGACGCATGAAGGGAATTCTACTGTCAAGAAGTCCAAGCTATAAAAAGTAACCTAAGAGTTTGAAAGTTTGAAGATGGCTAAAGACAAACCCTTTGATTATTTTTATGCAAAGCTCATTGACATTGTCAATACAAGCTTCAATCTTGGAGAACAAATTCCTAATCAAAAGATTGTAAGTAAGATTCTCCTATCCCTACCTATGTCCTTCCAAGCAAAAGTTACTGCTATTGAAAAGGTTGGGGATGTTGATTCAATGAGAGTAGATGATTTAGTTGGCTCCCTACAGACTTACGAAGCCAACATGATCAAACCAAAGTCTAGAGGACTTGCCCTTAAAACGATGAAGGAAGACGAGTCTTCCTCTAGTAATGATGAGTCAATCCCCTCTCCTGAAGAAATTGCTATCTATACCAAGAAAATTAGAAAATTCTTCAAAAAGAAAAAGATAGCAAGCAAGGAAAGACGAAGAAGATTGAGAAAGTCAAAAGAGATAAATCTTCGGAGAAGAAAAAGAAGGAGAACAAGGCTAAGGGCATGAAATGCTATGAATGCCAATGATATGGTCATATAGCTCAAGAGTATGGTAATAAGAAGAGCAAGAAGAAGGTCCTCAATGCAACCCTTGATGATTCAGATGATCTGTCGAGTACCTCCTATTCTTCAGAAGATTTTCCAGAGAATTATACTGCTTTCATGGTTAGAGCTAGTGCTCCCTCAAATTCAACAGAGTCATCATTTTCTAAGAGCAAGAAAAAAGAATTTTTTGAAGGTGAAGTTGAAAAAGATTCAGATGAAGAAGTAGATGTTGAAGAGGCTTATGAACAGTTGTATCAAGATTGCCGCAAACTCCACAAGCAAAAAAAAAAAAAATTGACTGTGAAGAATAAAGTGTTGAAAGGGGAGAGAGATAGTCTAAAAATTGTCTTGGAAGAATTGCAAGCTAAATTTGAAGGTCTTGAAGCAAGTAAGAACACTCAAGATGAATTGATAACAACCTTCAAGACTAAATTTGATAAAAAAGATAATGAATTGAAGGATGCCCAGGGTAAGCTGCAAATCATGCAACTCAAGATGAATACTGCAACTTTCCAACTTGATGACATACTTAGGATGCAAAGGAGTCCACATGACAAAAGAAGACTTGGCTACACTGGAACACAGGCCGTCAATCTTGAAGATAAAGCTGCCCCAAGTGAGTAGCAAAAACCTACGCTGATTCTGTTTCAATCCTCAAAGAAAACAGCCCTAAAAACAGTCAAAGCTCCTCAACCTAAGAAAGGTAATCAATCAAGAGCTTATCTTCAAAAACTCAAAGGTACGCCCCCTAACTTGTAACCTAAGTTTGTTCCTATATGTCTTCATTGTAGTATACCTGGTCATATAAGACCATATTGTCACAAATTATATGATCTTCCCCTATCTTATGTTGACACTAGGAATTCTTTGAGGTTTACTTTTCAAGTGTCAAATAGGTTTAATCCATTAAGGTTTCAAAAGTCATATCTTGATTCTAGACCTTACATGACTTGGCCAGTGAGGAAAAACATAAAGAAAAATTTTTCAAAACCCATTGGTCCAAAACCCAACAATCCCAAGACTCAAAATGCTTTTTCAAAAAAAAGAACTGTTTGGGTTAGGAAGAGTGATCTCTATGTCACCCATGCCTTTAAGAGTGTTGAAGGGGTGAACTTTGACATGTAAAGGTAAATTTTTTTCATGGACTAGGCTATGTGTCGTTATATTCTTACCTAGTTCTATGAAATCATGTAGATTAAATACTTTTTATTTTTTTAAGATAAGAAAAAAATTTTTTTGGTGCATTGTTATTCTTGTGATATTCTTGAATGTTCAATTACCTCATACACATTTCAAAATCACACGATTAAAATTGTTGATCTATATAGTGGTTATGAATTTGAATTAGTTGATGAACTAGAATCATATGTTTTATTGTTCCTTGTTATGGTAATGATGTGCCAATTGTAATTACACGAGTTTAGTACATCATGAGAAATATTTTCCACTGCTCAATTTGTTTAATAAATTCTCCTCTTTGGACTATTGGTTGCTCTTGAGTTTACATAAAAAATTCACTCGGAAAGGGCTACCATATGGGATAGAGTGAAAGCTAGACTGTTGACGTACGGGTTATCAAAATAACCACCCTCTGGGTTTGACGATACAGGAAGAAGGCTACCTACCCATAAAGTGTGTGAAAGCCGCCAAGAACAAATAAAAAGAAAAATGAGGAAAAGAAAAGAAAAATGCGATTGTTATTTGGTGTTTATTTGAAAAAAAATGAATTGAGGAGAATTTAGTTGAAGAGCTAACACTGCATATCTTACTCAATTCAATTCAAAGTCCAAAAGGAGCAATTTTAAAATTCATGCGAGTATGTGAAGAGTATTAATCATGTTACACTTAAATTTCATTTCACACACTGCATAGGCATTTGACCATTGGTATGACATGTGTGAACAGCTCATGACATAAATAGTAGGGTGATTCTTGGAATTCTTATTTGTTACTATTTATGTATGGTCAAAATTTTGAACTTGTGTTTAGTTTTGTGTTTGAGAAAATAGAACTTGGAATGATTTGATCAAGATTACCATTGTACCTTCATGTTTGTCAATTCATGTCAAAAAGGGGAAGAATAGTTAAGGGGGAGAAGGCTTCCATAGTAGAAGGTTTGAAAAGTAGTTAGTTGATCAAGGGGGGAACAATTATTTTTTTTATAATTAAGAGGGAGAATATTTTGTGTCATTTTTTCTGTTATGGTTTTATTTAATGTTTAATTCTTTTTTTTGTTATGCTTTGAAGGATCTTAGCGGTAGTTTTCTTGGCAGAGAAGTGACCCCCGCAAGCCAAGGCATGGCAAAACTCAATGACACTAGAAATCTCACTATCCGGAATGCATCGTCTCACAATTTGGTCAGAGCAATACTTGTAAAGGTAATGCTCATCCCAAAAGAAGCTACGCACATTGCGTAAGAACTTGACTCTGTCAACCTTCACCCTCACCCAATGGGAAGGCATCTGGCCGGACACTAGAAAATTAGCAACGTCTGCACACCAAGGAAGATGATAAGGAGAAGTAGTGCTTATGTGCATGATGTGCTCATCAGGGAAATGTTCATTAATCAGGTGGTCACTTGAGTTAGACAGATGAAGTGGCAAGCGTGACAAGTGGTCAGTTACCACGTTCTCTACTCCTTTCTTATCTTTAATCTCCAAATCAAACTCTTGGAGGAGTAGCATCCATCTAATCAGATGAGGCTTAGCCTCTTGCTTGTTCTTACTTAATTACCTCACTCCAAAATAAAAGCTCAAATGAAAATTCAGATTATCAATTCAAATTTAAAAAAAAAATGTTAAGTGAGGTAAATCAAGACAAGTTTTCCCCCAAGTGCAAGGTTTCATTGTAACACAATTAACTGGTAAGAACCAGGTCATATCCACAGGGATCTAGGGAGCAAAATCATGTTTGAATCAAATGGATTAAAGAGGCAAAACATGGCTCATATGAATGGTAAACAGAATTGAAAATCTGGTTTGGAATTTTTGATGATTTTGGAAATGGGTTTTGAAATGAAAACTAAACTTAACTAAAACTTGATATTAAAAAGATGGGCAAGACAATTCCAATGCCTATCCAAATCAATCTCAAAATACCAAGAGTGAATAGATCATCAATTCTAGTTGCTCTAATGTTTGGAGAAAATTAATTTCAAATGATACAAGCCATGGATCAAACAAGTGATGTGCATAATCTATCATGAAGACTATAGAAGATCTAATTTTAGCAACTCCCATACATATTTGCAATAAGAGTTCTGAATTCAGCAACTTCTATGAACTCATTGATAAAATATGTAAACAAGTGTTAATCGGACATTGAACCATTGATTTCGAGAGTAATTAGATACAACTAAGATTGATAACCAAAGAACTCAAAATTAATCCATGAAGAACGGCATCTTGGAAATCATTGGACAGGACATTGTCCTTGCCTTGGCCCAAGAAAAACTAGCCGATCATCTTAAGAAAATGAATAACAGAAATGAAGAACAGAAACATCACCTTCAAAGCTGGAAATGGAAATTACTTTTTAATTCCAAATGAAATCTAATTACAGGAATGGAATTGTAAAGTGCTGTAGAACTAAAATCTAATTACCATAAACTGAAAATTAAAATCAGAATTGAAATCAAAATCTGCAGAATCCGAAAACCAGAGAAAAAAAATGAAGAAGAAGAAAGCTGGAAAGAAACTTGAAATCCCCAAAAAGAACTCTCTCCCTCTCTCCCTCTTTTGCCTCTCGTATCTCTCCGTGTGTATATCTCTGTCAATGTATGAGTGGGTGTGGATCATGTGATGCCACCCCTCTACTCTCTCTCTTTCCTCCAGATTGCATCCCTTAAAATCTGTAAAATCACGTGGAATCTGTTTTCTGCCAACAGTCCCAGTATTCGAATACTGCTTGGCTGTATTCGAATATGCATTTCCTCCTTTGCTCCAGATATTCAAATAGGATTCTGTGTTGTATCTTGAATCTTCTGTGCTTCCATTCTTCATTCCTTCTTCTTTACACTTTAATGAGCTCAAATCCTCCTTTAATTGTGATGAAATTGTAACACATTCTTTATATTGAGGAATGAAGATGAAATCTACACAAAATAAGAGTTTTATCTCATTTATATACTATGTAAAAGTGTAATTAAGTGAATAAAAGTGTAGTAAATTAAGTCCAATCACCTCTTTCTTGGCAAGAAGATATTTCAAGGCTGCGTGGTCAGTGAAAACTGTGACACAAGATCCCACCAAGTATAACCTAAACTTGTCTAGGGCAAACACTACAGCTAGAAGCTCCTTTTTCGTAGTGGTATAATTCACTTGAGCCTCATTTAGGGTCTTACTAGCGTAGTAAATGACAAATGGTTTCCCTTCTCTCATTTGCCCTAAAACAGCTCCTACTGCAAAATCACTCACATCACACATAAGCTCGAATGGTAAGGACCAATCCGGGCTTTGGACAATTGGTGCAGTGGTGAGTAGGTATTTAAGTCTGTCAAACGCCTCTTGGCATGAGGTTGTCCACTCAAAAGGAACATCATTGGACAACAATAAACATAAGGGCCGGGCCATAGAACTAAAGGACTGGATGAATCGCTAATAGAAATCGGCATGGCCAAGGAATGATCTCACGTCTTTCACACATCTAGGGGTAGGCAAATTTTGATTCAACTCCACTTTTGCTTTGTCAACCTCAATCCCCCGACATGATACTATATGCCCTAAAACTATCCCTTGTTGCACCATGAAATGGCACTTTTCCCAGTTCAGCACCAAATTACTCTTCTCACAACGCACTAACACCTTTTCAAGGTTGGTCAAGCACTCATCAAATGTATCTCCATAGACGGAGAAATCATCTATGAACACCTCCAAGAACCGCTCGACCATGTCACTGAAAATGCTCATCACACACCTTTGAAAAGTCGCAGGTACATTACATAACCCAAATGGCATGCGTCTATATGCAAATGTGCCAAATGGACATGTGAAAGTGGTATTCTCTTGGTCCTCTAGCGCTATCTCAACCTGATTATATCCTGAGTACCCATCTAGGAAGCAATAGAAAGACTTCCCCGCTACTCTCTCAAGCACCTGGTCTAGAAAGGGAAGTGGAAAATGGTCTTTCTGAGTCACCGCATTCAAGCGCCTATAGTCAATGCACATACGCCACCCAGTTTGGGTGCGTTGAGGCACTAACTCACATTTCTCATTCTCAACCACAGTGACACCAGACTTCTTAGGAACAACCTGAGTAGGACTCACCCACTTTGAATCAGAGATGGGGTAAATGATACCCGCATCAAGCAACTTAAGCACCTCCCTTTTTACAACTTTCTTCATATTGGGGTTTAGCCGTCTTTGCATTTGCCTCACCGACTTAACATTGTCTTCGAGGTATAGATGATGAGAACATACTAAAGGGCTGATACCTCGAAGATCTGCCACAGTCCAACCTAATGCTCGACGGCGGGCACTCAACACTGTTAACAACCTTACTTCCTGTGCTTTCTCCAAACTTGCAGACACTACTACGGGAAATGTCTCACCCTCCCCTAGGAATGCATACTTGAGTTCACTCGGTAATGGTTTCCTAGAAGGGCAAGGGGGACACTCAATTGATGGTTTGGGCTTAATCAAGGAAGGCTCCAAAGACTCAAAAATCGGTACCCAACCACTAACTACCATGACATCCTCGGTCTTATCTATCAACTCTCCAACATGCATGCAATTCTCCATCCAACACTGCACATCTTTCACTCCTTACTAAAGCATGCTCTAAAGGATCCTCCAAATAAGAATTCTCAAAGTACTCCTCACTCAAGGCATGGATCACATCCACCTCCCTAATATCCTCACACTCTCCCATTTGCTTTCCTACCCGAAAGATATTCATCTCCATGGTCATATTCCCAAAAGAAAGTTTCATGACCCCACTCCTACAATTGATCACAGAATTTGACCTAGCAAGGAAGGGTCTACCAAGGATGACCGGAATGCATTGGGTAGGGTTTGGAATGGGTTGAGTGTCCAACACTATGAAATCAACTGGAAAGTAGAACCTGTCTACTTGGACCAGTACATCCTCCACCATACCCCTAGGCATTTTTACTGAACGGTCAGCCAATTGCAATGTCACTCTAGTGGATTTCAGCTCACCTAAGCCTAGTTGCTGATAAACAGTGTAAGGTAATACGTTAACACTAGCACCTAAGTCTAGTAGAGCTCTATCCACAATGTGATTTCCTATGATGCAGGAAATGGTTGGACACCCCGGATCCTTATACTTAGGGGGTTTGTCCCGCTGGATTATGGCACTAGCTTGTTCTGTCAAGAAAGCTTTTTCCTTGACATTGAGCCTCCTCTTCACAGTGCACATATCCTTGAGAAACTTAGCATAAGAAGGGTTCTGCTTGATAGCCTCAAGTAACGGGATGTTGATTCTCATTTGTTTAAACATCTCATAAATTTCTGAGTTCAACATCTCATTCTTGCCCTTTGCTAATCTCTGGGGAAAATGTGGTCTAGGCATGTGCTCTACAGGATGGTCTATTGGCCTAACCAATGGCCCTTCACTAACTTCCTCTTCACTCTCTTTTTCAATCCCTCCATGCTCTTTCTTATCCTCCACTTTCCCTTCCTCCTGTTCTTTTCTTTTCTCTCCACTCTCAATCTTTTCGACCTCCTCGCTACCCTTTGAACCCAACTTTTCACTAGGGACATTGGCTCTAGGGTCAATAGGTTTTTGAATGATCTTACCACTCCGCAAAGTGGTGACAGCTTGAACTTGCTCATGCGGGGTAGCACCCGAGGTCGACGACTCAGTCATGTTCGCCTGGCCTTTCGGGTTGGAAAAAGGTTGTGCAAGGAGTTTACCACTCTGAGTGGTACTCATAGCCTAGGTCAACTTAGAAACTTGGCCCTTAATGTCATCCAAAGCCCGAGTTACTTAATTGTTGATGTTCAGTTGTTGTTACATAAATTGATTAAGAGTATCCTTAATAGGTCTCTTATGTGGAGGTTGGTATGCAACAGAACTGTGCTATTGGAATTGGGGTGATGGTGAAGGAGGTGGTTGCTGAAATGATTGTCCTGAATTATCATTCCTCAACGAGAAACTGGGATGGTTCCTCCACCCTGGGGGATAAGCACTGGAAGCTTGGCCTCCCCCTTGGTAAGGGACATGTCCACTTTGTGTATAAGAAGTATTTCCTTGACCCCTATTCTAGAATGGACGATTTGGTGCATTGTTGATGTAAGCTTGACCATAGGCTATCTCCCTAAGCAAAGGCAATTCGGGGCACGAATTTGCATCATGCCCCATTTGATCACAAGCGACGCAAACCACTTTCTTCTCAACCAACTTTTCCTTGTTCTTCAGCTCAAGTGACTCAAGCTTATGTTGCAAGGCAGCTAACCTAGCCCGCAAATTGTCACTTTCATTCAACTCTAATTGGCGACTTGGTATAGGATACCTATGTTCAGAAGATGAGGGTGGTCTAATTTCCCAATCATTTGAGTCTTCGACTACCATGTCAAAGAATTCCATGGCATCCTCCGCAATCTTGTCAAAGAGGGTACCATTGCACATGGTTGAGACAAGTTGTTTGAGAGTGGGAGTTAAAGACTCATGGAAGATACTCACTAACCTCCATGACTCAAAGCCATGGTAAGGACAAGCCATCAAGAGGTCCTTGAACCTCTCCCCAGCACGACAGAAGTTCTCATTAGACTTGCATGAAAACATGGTGATCTGTCGCCTATAGTGTTGAGTCTTTTGGGTTGAAAAATATTTTTTCAGAAACTCAGTTTGCATTTTGCACCAAGTTCCAATGGAACGAGGGCGAAGGGAGCTGAGCCATAGTTTGGCTTTGTCCTTGAGGAAAAATGGGAATAGTTGGAGTCGGACAACATCCTCATTAGCTTTTGGGTCTACACAAGTGTTGGACACTTCCTCAAACTCTCTCAAGTGGTTATACAGGTTTTCAGAATCAAGACCATGAAAGTTAGGCAGGAGTTGGATGATTCCTGGCCTTAAGGTGAAATTGCCCCTATTCAAAGGCAAAATGATACAGGATGGTGTGGTTTGCCTAACAGGGTTAAGGTGATCCCTAATCCTCCTAATTTTCGGGGCTCCATCATCCCCATTGACACTTCCATCCCCTTTTAAATTTGCCATTGAGTCTGACGATTGGGAATTCGTGAGTGAAGCTAAGATAGGGGGCTCTAAAGGCTCAGGAATGTAGGAAGGGTTACTATGATCTAGAATGACTTCGACAACCTTGCCTAACCTCAAAAACATGCAGTGGACTACTATCCTAAGTTTGTTTGTGTTTTTGTATTTGTTTTTTTTTTTTTTTTCAAATATCTAAAAGAATAAAAATCCTAAAACTAAAGAAAATGAATCCAAATAAAAAAATATAAAATATACACAAGAAAGAAAGAATGAGCGATGTCACCTGAAAGTCCAAATGTAACCGAACCAGCAAGCGCTTTCATCCACAAACTCTCCGAGTTCAGCACACACACACCGTTGCTCCCCAGCAACGGCGCCAAAAACTTGACCGCTCTCTAAATTGGTAGTGGCTCACTCTCAAGTATAAGAGGTCGGTTGTGTCTATTCTAGGTGAGTCCTAGGTCATCTCCACAGGGAACAAGGGTGTGACTAAATCTTTGGAAAACTTGTTTTCCAAAAACATTTGCAAAAATCTCAAAAAGAAAAGATGAAAATCTTTTTGGGGTTTTCAAATAAGTAATTGAAATTTTGATTTGAAAATAATTGGGAAAACAATTTGAAAATTTAAAAGAAATACACTTAAATTAAGAATGACACACTAAGGAAGCAACCAATTCAAACACTTAACAGAGTACGTGAATTACTTAAACACTTGGATTAATGGAGATACTTGGTTTTAACCTAGTCCTGTAATGTCCTCGAAGGCTTGGACTCGAATATGAAATTAACTCAACCTAACCTTTACACATGTAAGATCAGGCCGGAAAATTCAACATTAAAAATCTTATTTCATAAAGTAATTGTAATTCCGGGGTTTTGAAGTCAAGTTCGAAATCACCGGGACATGGGATTAACCTTCGATTCACTTTAGTGTAAACGGGGGTCAATTGTATCATAGGGTTTCGTTTTCGAAAAATCAACCTAAAATTACAATTCTTATGTTATCATTCAAAAGATAATGAATTCATTTCAATTTGTTCTATCCGAGTCCAAGACCTTCAATTTCATTACGAGCCTAGGTTAAAACCAAGAAATGCCCTAGCCTAACATAGCGAAAGTATAAGCAGAACAATTCGAAAAGAAAAACATCTTCAAAATGCAACAAAACACAAGAACGAAATAAATCGAAAAGGTTTAAAATAATTTTGAAAGCAAATCAATACCAACTGAGTCTACGAAAGACTACGAAGCGAACATGCCAGACAGAACACTCAAAGCATGAGATTTCTATTAAAATGAACTAACAAATTAAAACTTACACATGAATTGTACTGCGAAAACAAAATCGAACTTGAACAATCCAAAGCGAGGGCAACGAATCCAAATCCTCAGTTCAATTCGAAAGTAATTTGTTACATAAAACTCTTAGAAGAGAAAATCTAAACTTTTCCTAGGGTTCCGAACCCCCGTACAGCAGAAAATTTTCCCTTTTATATTATTACATAATTCAAGGGCATAATGGTAAAATCACACTCTAAACATTATCCTGAACATGTGTTGGAGAAGTCATCAGGGGCGCCCATGGCTGATGTAGGGCGCCCGTGGCTTGGTTGTCACAGGTGTTTGATGGAGTTCCCAACGAAACAGCCCCAAAACACCTGCTCGGCGGGCGCCCATCTGATTAAGGGTGGGGCGCCCGTGGGTAGCCTCCACCAACTGCTCGATGAAATGCCTCTGACACTTGAACTTTTCCTCCAAAATCACCTCTCGGTGGGCGCCCATCTGATTTTGGGTGGGGCGCCCGTGGCCTCTGTGGGGCGCCCACCACTTTTCAGGGGCACCCATCAGTTCCAACTTCAGGTCCTTGCCTCCTTCAGTTTATCTTTACCTCTTTTCTTCTCCATTTGATCACCAAACACCTGCAAACATCCACAAGTATGCAAATTAGCTCACTTCATTATAACTTCTAAGATTTATGAAGATAAAACACTTAAAACCCATTGCAAAATCATGATGAAATAACATTGTATGTACTCAATCAATCTATGAAGAGTTTGAGTTTGTAACCAACGTTCGTTTATTCTAGTGAAAGTTTTTGGGGTTTTCCTGTGTGGGTTTTCTCACTTATTCTATATTGCCTTCCATTCTTTTGTGTGTGTGATTGATTGTGATTGATTGATTGATTGGGATCCTTCATCAGCATATTACGAAATTTCAATTTTTATTAAACAAAATAATACAAAAAATTATTTACACTGTTAAATAAAAGTTTTAATAATAAATATTATTATTTTCTATTTCTTTTATTTATCATATGACTTCTTATCTATTATTTTTATTTTTATTTAAAATATATTCTTATTTTTATTTTTTCTATATTTTAATAAATCATTATTTGAACACAACAAATATTATTGTTATCAAAAAAAATAATGCAAAAAATTATTTAACCTATTAAATAAAGTTTTTAATAATAATAATAATAATAATATTATTATTATTATTATTATTATTATTATTATTTTCTATATCTTAATTAGTTAACAAATAACGTATATAATTATTATTTAAAATGTAACTTAAATAATATTATAAATAGGTGCTTTTGGAGCATCAACAAAATGAAAAACAGCAAAAAATATAATTTAGGCATTTTTTAACAATTGGCGCGTAGTTAATCGCCTCACAAATGTGTAGTTAAACTCAATTTTCACATATAAGGGCGTGTGGTGTAGTTTTACATGGTGAGTCTAGGATCGGATCCACAGGAAACTTTGAAATTGAATATTACGATTTTCTAAGTTCTTCTATCTACTATTTAAAAAAAAATAGGAAAAGAAAATGGGTTTTGAGTTTAACAAATGTTGATTTACTAACTACTATATAAATAAACTAAATTGCAATAATTAAATTAAACTAAAATGAAACCAATAAAATTAAGCATTCAAGATAATTAAAGATTTTAATCCAACCTACAACTTTGGGTGAACACCTTATTCTCATGTTAGATGTAATTTTTATCTCAATTTATAACTTATGTTTATGAAAAGTAAACCGAAAAGATTTCATCATTAAAACTAATAATTCAAATTACAGTTTTATAAATAAAATCGGAAAGATTTTATCTTGAAATATTCTTTAGTCCAAAACTCTTTCTTTGATTTCAAAATATAAAGAACATTTTTAATCAAGTAACGTCATCGAGGATTTCAACAAAATATGATCGAGATTACAAGTTTTTGAATGTTTTGAAAACCAAAAGAAGAAGAAAACCAGAAAATAAATCTATATTCGTCTTTTATATTTTCAAAGTATCAAGAAGATTATAATCATATGTAGTTATTAGTAATTTCAAGGAAATATAATCAACTACATAGGTTTTCGAAAGTTTTGAAAATATTAGAAAATAGATCTAAAAAAATAAGAACTCTAACATACAAGTTCTACATTATATGCTTGGATCTATTCAAATCTAACACTCAAACAAAAATCCACCTATCATTAATGAGTTGAATCAAGAACAACACTTAGCCTAGCATAGTTTTTATGATAAAACAGTGAACAATAAAAGAATATGAAATCAAAATAGAATGCATCGAATAAAATTGTGTACTGTACTTCGAAACAACGTTACAATGCAATCTACAAATGATAGAATGAAAAATCAATCCAAAAACAATCCTAAAGACTGTCTAAACGATCTTCTAAAAGTCTAAAAAAATAGAAAAACAGAACCCCCGACTATAGCATCAAAATAGTATATTTATAGACAAAATCGAAAGACCTAAATCTAAAATCTCGTGTAAAATACTCACAGGTGTCTAGATCACCTGATCATGGTGTCCTTATAGTAGTGGGTATCATGTTGCCAGACCGTCGTGTAATTACAAGTCATAATTTAGATAGTAAAATGTACATTTGCTAATTAATTGTGAGAAATTTATCTATATTTGAGATTTATTTTAGAATTATTTTTGAAATGAAAAAAAAAATGTAGAAAGTATCGAAATTAGCAACGATTCAGCTGAGGAATAGGTTCCTACTTTGTGGATAGATTGTTGAGCTGTCCATACAACGGGGTCATTAATTTCGATACTTTCCACGCTTTTTCTGCATTTCAAAAATAATTCCCAAACAATCTCAAACATAGATAAATTTCTCGAAATTAATTAGCAATTGCACATTTTACTATCTAAATTATGACTTATAATTATACTTTTCAAGTGTAATCATATCCCCAACTTAATCATTGCTAGTCCCTAGCAATGATATTATTAAAACAAAAATAAACTACTATCTTACTTCTCTTTTTATTATAAATATGACTACACTTAACTACGTGCAGCAAGCCTTTTAAACCCTTAGGTTTCCCCTAATAGTTGAGTAAAGTCTTGTGAGAGTTTTGCAGTGAATTTACCCACAAAATTTTTAAATTAATTTGATGTATAATATAAGTCAATCAAATAATTCTTGGTTTAATCTTCATAAAGAACAAGTTACAAAATCTAAAATTTGTATAAAACCTACCAATGCATATTAAACTTACCTAACTCTCAACCATTCAAAATAACTATCAAGTATACTCAAAAGACTGTAGCCTCAACTTCAAATCTCACGTAGTTGTTCACTCCCAAATAAAATCACTTGAGAAGGGTTACTTTCATGGTTCATACAGGAATGCAATATCAAAAAAGTGCAATAAACCCAAATCAAGAAGTAACTGAAAGAATTAAAATACAGAGCATTGCATGGCTTCATGATTGCCTCATAAATGTGTAGTTAAACTCAACTTCTAAGTACAAAGGTGTGCGGGGTAGTTTTATCTAGTAAGTCTAGGATAATGCCGCAGGGAACTTTGAGATGAAGCCTAGAATTTCTAAGTTCTTCTAACCTATTGTTCTCTTTTTAAAATAATACAATAAAAATAGACTTTGGTTTCGAAAGAGTTGATTATATAACTAATAAACAAATAAAATAAAATTACAAGTAATTAAAATAAAAAGGATTTGATCCAACCTACAAATCCAGACAGATACATTATTCTCATGTTAAATGTAATTCTTATCTCAGTTTAGCTCACGTTTAGGAAAAGTAAACCGAAAAGATTTCATTGTTAAAGCAACTAATCCAAAGTACAGTTTTAAAATCTCATTTAGAATAAATAAAACTGGAAAGATTTCATTTTGAAAACATTCTTTAATCCAAAATTTTTTTTCTTTGATTTCAAAATATTAAGAAAATTATAATCAAGTAACGTTATTAGGGATTTCAAAGAAATATGATCAAGATTACAACTTTTTGAAAGTTTTAAAAATGAAAGAAGAAGACAACTAGATAACAAGTCTATAATTATTTCTTATATTTTCAAAGTATTAAGAAAATTCTAATCATATAAAATTATCAGTGACTTCAAATAGACATAATCAACTATATACGTATTCGAAGGTTTTGAAAATATTAAAAAATAGATCTAGGAATTAAAGAACCCCTACATACAAGTTTTACATTGCATACTCGAATCCATTCACATCTAACACTCAAACAAAGATCTATCCATCATTGATGGGTTGGATCCAGAACAATACTTAGCCTAACATAGTTTTCATGATAAAGCAGTGAAAATAAAATAATACAAAATCAAAACAAAATGCATTGACTAAAATTGTGTACTATACTTCGAAGCAGCGTTATAATGCAATCCATGAATAATAGAATGAAAAATCAATCCAAAAACTACCCTAAAAAGTCCCTAAACTACATTCTAGAATTCTGGAGAAACTGTATTGAAAAACGCCACCTTTATGGTTGAAAACAATGTATTTATATAAAAAACTTAAAACCCTAAACTTAGAACTTTCCGTACAGATTGGCTGCTAGCGTCTAGACTACTCGATTGGGTGTCTGGATAGCAGTAAGGTTCAGGCCCAATTTTTACTCTGTATTCTTATTCTCCAGCTATGCCTTTGCTCTGGTCCGAACTGGTCATTGGGGTGTCTAGACCACTATATCATTTTTATCACTTTTATCATCACTTATCTCGATTATTTCCTTATTTTCACTGCAATTAGAAAACAAAATAGAATAAATATTAAACATAACCAAAAACTACAAAATTAATAAGCAAATGCATGATCTTTAACTTAATTGTTAGGTTTGTAATTACACTTTTCAAGTTTAATCACTTGATAAATGGAATGTATTAATGCATATACAATAAAACTATTATCAATCACATGAAATATATCAATGCTTTTATAAGTGTCTTTCACCTAAAATCCATTAGGTCTTTGCAAGATTGTAGTTTGGCCATGGGATATTGGTTAGACAAACAAAGGATTGGAAAAATCAGAGTACATGTCTAAGGATTACAATGATAGTGTAATGAAGTACTCCCTAACTTTTCTCCTTTCAATTCCTTAAATGCTAAAACATTGAAGCTTTATTTTTTCTTTTTCTTTTTTTTATTTTTTTATTTTTTTCATGAGATTGAAAATAATGAACTCATGAAATGCTATATCCTATTTTTTATTTTTATTTAGATGTTTTCTTTTTATTCTACCACAATTTTTCAATCACTAGCTCTGGCCTTATACACTTTATTACAAAGTTGCACAAATATTCTTGTATTGACTTGACTCTGTGTATAGACATCCTTCCCATCCTTGATCGCTAAGCTAACGGAGACCCTGTCATGGACCATCGTTCATTGCACTGAATTGAACCTCGTACATGTCCATCCATCCAACCTATTAACAAAAGGACATGTGTATACTCAATCGATGCTCTAACACCATTCTAAGAAGATTAATGGCCTGGGAAGCCAAGTTTAGCAAATGGTAATATAACATTTATAAGGCACTTTCCAACTCAAAATTTAAGGCCATCTATGGCTCATATCATGCTATATTAACCTCACACTCATCTCTTAAATTTTCAATATGGGTTAATTGTCATATGTATACCCAATAATAAGGCTAGCCTTGCTTGGGCCATTCTAAAGGATAAGATAAAATTTTCCTAAAATGTTAGAAATAGGGATCACTTCAAAAAGAGAAAGAAAGGTGTTTGAAGGGAAAACCCCAATCAGAAATCTTTGAGGAACTTGCTTAGACCAACTTTTCTCACTTTTTTCTTAACCCATTGTTATTATTAAGCCTCTCCCTAGATTAACTTATCTATGAGCTTATTTTCATGGTATAAATTTTAAAAAACCAAAATATCAAAGGTTTTCCGTGCCCCTATAACTCCATCTTAAGCCTTTATGCTTGTCATTCCATAATGTGGATTTACACCCCAAGTGCAAGGTGGTCCGATGTAGCAATTTAAATTTAAACAGTGAAGTACCGGTCGTACCCACAGAGAGAGGCGTAGTAAACTCACAATTCTTCTTCTCTTAATTAGTAGGTGCCACATAAGAAAAATTTAAGAAAATTGGTTTGAGTTTGAAAATGAACCCTACCTGGGCATTTTGTCAAACACCTAGGAAGTGGCATTAAATCTAATTTGAAATTATCAAAGAAAATTTGATTAAACTAAAACAACTATAAAAATGACTTGGATCAAACCAATTCAAGTAGTGATTTCTATGGATTTTCAAGGAGAACAATGACTAATTAATTTGGTTAAACATCAAGTTCACTTGGTTGTTGTTCTAGATCAAACACTTAGAGTGCAATAATCCATATGGATAACATGAGAGTTCTAGGTGGCAATCTACATACAAAATCCTTAAGATCGGGCATGAAAATTTCACCAAGCCACTCACATATAATGAACATAGAATATATGTAAAGTCTTGTGGCAAACCCAATCAAAATATTAGTTAAATTACGAATGCTATTAAAGTTTCCTAAAGTGATGCAAATTGAAGATTTGAAGAATTCTGAACAATTAAGGAGATAAAATTAATCAAGTTGACCAAGATTTTGAAGAATTCTAATTGGTGTGAAGGATTACAAAACCTAATGGGATTCGAACGCAGCTTTCTGGAACGTGAATGAAATTCCAGTGTATCTCGCAGGCACGGCGCGGGGAGCGCACAGGTGCGCTCCAAGCACGCAGGCAGCCCGCAGGGAGCGCGCGGGTGCGCCAAGGTGTCTCAGAAATTCCAGTGAGGTCCGCAGGTAAGAGGATGGGAGACCGAGGGTGCGCCAGTATTATTTCCTAAAGCGTAAAAATTCCAGTGCAGGTCGCAGGCTGGAGGATGGGAGCGCGAGGGATCGAGCTATGAATATTTTGTTCGGATTCAATTTCCTATTTTGCCAAACTAGGGCAACTTTGTAATCCTATATATATGTGAAACCAACTCTGTAATTGGTGAGAGGTGGGAGAACATATTATAGGGACCTAGAGAAAGAGTCTTTGAGAATTGAGAGTTTTCATGTTCTTTCTCTAAATTCATCTTGTATTTTTTTTCACTTTCTGTGTGAGGCAGAAAGCCTGCTTGTAGGGTTTATCGAGTGATTCGAGCAGGAGTGACGAAAGGATTTGTGCGAGTGATTCGTAGAGAGTCTGAGTAGAGTCTTGTAATCCGTTGATAGTGGGATTGTAAATAGAGGTTTTTCTCCCTGTGATAGGGTTTCCTCGTTATTCTCTTGTGTGATTACTTTCACTGTGTGTGTGATTGTGTGGGTTTGAAATTTTCAATATACAATCAAGAGTTAATCTAGTAACATCAACTAGTGGTTTCAAAGAATCCAAACAAACTAATCATCATTCAATAAATCCAATTGAAATTGAAAATTAAAGCACAATTAAGAACAATGATTGAAAGATTTGGTAACAATACTTAGTTCATGTAATTGAAAACCTAAATCAAACACTTAGAATGCATAACCTGTAAAGAGTGCATATAAGTTCTATATTAGCAATCCATATACAATTTCTCAAAGAAGTGCATGAGAATTCTAATTAGCAACTCACATATAATCTATATAAGCTATACAAACAAGGCTAGATCTAGAGTTAACAAATAACAATTTCAATAGAGTCAAACATTTCAACCATCATTCATAAAGAATTTCAAGAAGATTTGAACATTGAAAAGCAAAATACCTTGAAAATTCACATACATCATCTACTATCCTTGATTTGGATCCAAGTAAGAGAGCTAATCACACATAATGAAGGTGGAAATACATGAAAATGAAACAATTCTATTCATAAGCTCAAAATTCTGATACAAAAATTTAAAGGAAATGAAGCTTGATCTACTTTCTCTCTCTAAAATCTCTCTCTACAAAAGAAAATCTGAAAAAATTGAAATCTATGTAATTTTCTCCCTTCTAGACGACCTCACTCATATATATAGAATACAAAATAAAAAAGTACATATTTGCCCATTTTCCAAAAGCTGAATTGCAGAATTCTCGCATCGCAGGTTGGTTCGAACAAGCTAATGGTTAGTTTAAACAAAGGTTCAAACAAGCTGATGGTTGGTTCGAACAAAGGTTCAAACCAATTTTCAGGACTTAGTCATTTTTGCTCTAGTTGGACCTTGTATGGCTTCTGTTGATCGAACAAAGGTTAAAACCATATATGGTTCGAACAACTTTTCCTTAGTCAATTTTTTCACTTCTTGGTCTGCACTAGCTTCTGTTCTTCTAACCATGGTTTGAATAACTTGTGGTTCAAACAAGGGTTCGAACCACTTTCTCCACACTTAGCCAAATTTGCTATTGTTTCCTCTGTCATGCCTTCTGTGGTTAGAACAAGGGTTTGAGCAAATTGTGGTTCAAACAAGTGTTCGAACCACTTTCTTGATTTCCTCTATTCTGGTCTAACTTTATGATTGTACTTTTCATAGTACAATCAGGCCATGTGTCTTTCTGGGATATTATCAAGTACAGAAAGGATATCAATGTTATATTCCTTCCTTTCATCTACTTTTTGTATGTACTGATATTTTCTTCTTTGAAAGTACTCATTTTTTTATGATTCATCTGTCTCTGATGTAAATAAGAGCCTCTCTTTACCTGTGATTTCTTCTTTTCGTCATTCTCAACTTGATTTGCATGTTTATTCTAGACAGCAATCAATTTCAAAGTCTTTCCCTAATGTTTTAGGCTTTTCACCTTCTTCTATCTAGTCTTCAGATCTTGCTCCTGAGCCTACACCTTGTGATCTTGATCTCCTAATTACTCTTCGAAAAGGTACACGAACCTGTACTTCTCATCCTATCTCTAACTTTGTTTCCTATTTAGCTTTGTCTCCATTATATTATGCTTTTGTTACCTACTTATCTACTATTTCTATTCCTAACTTTATGTCTGAAGCACTATCTCATCCTGGGTGACGTAATGCCATGGAAGAAGAAATGTTGGCTCTTCAAGCTAATAATACATGGTACCTGGTTACTCTACCTTCTAGCAAGTCAATAGTTGGATATCGATGGGTGTATAATGTCAAAGTTCATCCGGATGGTTTAGCTGATCGATTGAAAGCACGTCTTGTTGCCAAATGATATACTCAAGTCTATGGCCATGATTTTTTCAAAGACTTTCTCTCCTGTGGCGAATATCATGTCAGTTTGTCTTCTTATTCCTCTTGCAACCACTTTTTTCTTGCTTCTTTATCAACTCGATGTTAAAAATGCCTTCCTAGATGGTGAGCTCACAGAAAAGGTGTATATGGAGCAACCTTTTGTCTTTTTTACTGAAGGAGAGTCTAGACTAGTTTGTAAATTGAGAAAGTCATTATATGGCCTAAAGCAATCTTCTCGCGTATGGTTTGGTAGGTTTAGCATGGTGATTGAATTTGGATTTATACGTTGCAGTGTTGATCATTCTATTTTCTACCTTCATTCTTCTCAGGAAAAGATTTGGTTGCTGGTTTATGTGGATGATTTTGTAATCACAATTAATGACACACAAGGAATTTATGATCTAAAGATATTCCTTGAAACTAAGCTCAACACCAAATATTTAGGTGCATTAAAGTATTTCTTAGGAATTGAGATTGTTAAATAACACGAGGGTATTGCCCTTTCTTAGAGAAAATTTGTTCTTGATCTGCTCTATGAAACCGACATGTTAGGAGTGATTACACTTGAAAAGTGTAATTACAAACTCTATATTTAGATACATTTTAATGCATTTGAATGGTTAAATTTAAAGTTTTGACATTATTTTGTAACTTACAAGTTTTATCATCTTACTTGTAGGGAAATTGATGAGAAAAGCGAAGCTAATAGTGTTGGAGAGGGCTTAGAAGACGAAGGAAAAGTTGTGGTTCAAGTTTCACCAAGAATGGTTTGGACCAACCCAAGGACTCAGAGCGAAGGAGAAAGAAAAATGGAGCAACCAAGGTTCAGGGGTCCGGACCCCTCCTCAAACAGTCTAGACCACAATGGATGAATCTAGAGAAATTGACATTCTGTGGTCCGGACCCCTCCCCAAAGGGTCTGAACCCCAGCAAAGCCTTAGGTGCGCGTTTTTATTTCATTTTTTTTAGGGTTTTTTTTTTATTAACCTCTTTGTATTCATCTTGAAGGGCTGAACAAGGGACTTCTTCCTCATTCTTTTTAGCTTAGATTTTGAGAGTTTTGAGAGTTTTTTTTTTTACATTATTTTGAGAGAAGGTTTATGGAGTTGTTCGACGTTTGTTTGTTCTTCGCTGTACTACTCTTTCATTACGTAGTTTCAGAGTTACTTTCCATGTAAGTTAATTTTTGTTGCATTAATTTAATATATGATTTATTGTTCTCAAGTGGTAGATCGAATGTTCAAGCTTACGTTTATTACTTTTGTTTTGTTTAAAATCATGTTAGCGTAGAAACCCCAGTTCTTGGCTCACGAATCAAGGAAGGGTAATTCATGAAACACTCTGGGGTGTACGTAGACCCTTCAAATGGGTTGCGAAAACACATGCGTAGGGTTTCACGTTTTAAAACCCATTTTTACTTGTTTCGAAAAATTCGAAAACAAAAATCTTTAATCATATTCGTTTGAAATCACTGATACTGGTTTTTGGGTTAAATGTTCTTTACACTTTTGAAACAAGTTGAAAATAGGATTCAATTTCAATTTTGATTTCGTTTGTTTAGAAAACCTTCAGAAACAAAGATCTTTAACCATATTCGCTTGAAATCATTGGTACTGATCTTTGATTTTAACATTTTTAACACTTTTTAAACAAAACCCTAATTCAGAATTAAACCTAAACACCCCAGAGTGCAGTAGTGAAATACCTGGACTTGTGAGTTGAATCAAGAACCCTTTTTACTATCAAGTTTCATTATTCAATTTAACTCTTTGCAATATTTAATTTTCCTTGAATTTTAGAATTTAATTTGAATTTAAATTTAAAAATTGAATTGCTGAACTTCCTTAATAGAATTAATTTAATTTTAGTTTAAATTTTGATTCTACAAAACTTTAGGATTTATTCCCAATTGAACATCAAACCTTAGTTACATTAAGTTTTAAATTTCTCTTTTATCTTATAAACTAAATAACATAGGCTCCCTATGAATTCGACCTTGGACTCACCGAGTTAAAACTACGACTGCCCTCTTGCATTTGAGAGGTAGAACCCCAACACATTTCAGGGTCGGTCAAGTTTTTGGCGCCGTTGCCGGGGAGCCAAATTTTAGTTTTTAGGTTATTTCTAATTTTTATTTCTTTCTACGTGATTTAAATTTTTTTTTCAAAAAAAAAAACTCATAATTTAAAAAAAAATTTAAAAGTGTATGCAACTTAGATCGGGTAAGATAATTGTAGTAGAACCTGAACTAGAAGACTCTTCTTATATTCTTGAATCCTCCACGCATTCATTTTCCACTATTTCACTTACTACTTCATCTTTTCATTCAATGGCTGAGTTGAGAGGTAATGGAGAAAGTAGTGAGCACGGGGATAATGATCCCCAAGAAATTCCAGGTTTTATCCCTTTGAAAGAGCGTCTTAATCCTATTAGGCAATCTACCCCATCATGCATAGTCTTGCCTTTAAATAGGGGAAATTCCACATTTAGGCCAGGAATCATCCAACTTTTACCCACTTTCCATGGTCTAGATTCTGAAAATCCTTATAACCATCTTAGGGAGTTTGAGGAAATAAGTAACACTTGTGTAGAACATAATGTCAATGAGGATGTAGTACGTCTTCAACTTTTCCCATTTTCTCTTAAGGACAAAGCCAAATCATGGCTTTATTCCCTTCGTCCACGTTCTATAGGAACATGGCGTGAAATGCAAACTGAGTTTCTAAAGAAATATTTCCCAACTCAGAAAACTCAGCATTATAGGAGACAGATTACCACATTTTCATGCAAACCTAATGAAAACTTCTGTCGAGCTTGGGAAAGGTTCAAAGACTTTTTAATGGCTTGTCCTCACCATGGTTTTGAGACATGGAGAATAGTAAGTATTTTTCATGAATCTTTAACCCCTAGTCTTAAGCAATTAGTATCTACCATGTGTAATGGAACCTTATTTGATAAGACTGCAGATGATGCCATGGACTTCTTTGACATGGTAACCGAAGATTCCAATGATTGGGAAATAAGACCTCTCTCATCTTCTGAGCATAGGAATCCCATGCCTAGTGGTCAGTTAACCCTAAGTGAGAGTGATGATTTGAAGGGTAGGATAGCGGCAATGCAACATAAGTTAGACATACTTGAACTTAAGAATAAAGGAAAATTGGAAGAGGCACAAATGGTATATTGGGCATGTGACCAAATAGGACATGATCCTAATTCATGTCCCGAGCTTCCTTTACTTAAGGAAGTAGCTTATGGTCAGGCGTATGTTAATAACATTCAAAGTCGACCATACCAAAATAGAGGTCAGGGTAACACTTCCTACCCACAAGGGGGGAATGTGAGGTATCAATGGGGAAATCAACCACCCCATGCTTATCATTAGGGATGGAAGAATTCTCCTGGCTTTGGGTGGAAAAATGATAATCTAAGCCAACCATTTCAACCCCCCATTTACCACCACCTCAATATCAATAGCCCAATCCTGTTGCATATCAACCACCCTAGAAGAGATCCTTTGAGGAATCTATGCAACAATTTGTGCAATAGCAAGTGATTATTAATGACAATGTGCCTAGGGCTTTAGAAGATATTAGAGGGCAAGTCTCTAAGATTACGCAAGCTATGAGTATTACTCCAAATGGTACACTTCCTTCACAGACTTCCCAAACCCAAAAGGTCAGGTAAACATTACTGAATTCTCTACTTCTGGTACTACTTCACATGCACAGGTGCAATCTATTACCACTTTAAGAGGTGGGAGAGAGATTCACAAACCTGATGATCCTAGAGTTAATGCCCCAAATCTTAAATTAGGAATGAAAAATAGTGAGGAGGTAGAAGAGCCGAGTGAAGTAGAGGGTGAGAAAGATAAAGAGGGAGAAACCAATAATAGTAAGAAGCCAATAGTTGAGAGTAAGAATAGTGAAAAAGAGGCAAAGAGTAAAGAGAAAGTGAGAGAACCTATTATGGGAACTTCAGGTAGGCATGAGTAAGAAATAGATAGTTACACAGCTCAACCACCTTTCCCTCAAAGGTTAGGAAAGGGAAATAATGAGATGTTGAATTCTGAGATTTTAGAGGTTTTTAAACAAGTTAGAATTAACATCCCATTACTTGAGGCTATTAAACAAGATCCGTCTTACGCTAAGTTTCTTAGAGATATGTGCACTGTTAAGAGAAAGCTTAATGTTAAGGAAAAAGCCTTTTTGACTCAACAAGTTAGTACTATAATTCAACGTGATACACCTCCTAAGTATAAAGATCCTGGTTGTCCAACAATTTCATGTGAAATTGGGGATCACATCATTGATAAAGCTCTACTTGATTTAGATGCTAGTATCAACCTATTACTTTATACAGTTTATAAACAATTAAGATTAGGTGAGCTTAAACCCACTAGGATAACTTTGCAATTGGCTGACCGCTCAGTCAAAATGCGAAGAGGTATAGTAAAGGATGTGTTAGTTCAAGTAGACAAATTCTACTTTCCTATTGATTTCATAGTGTTGGACACCCAACCTGTTCAAAATCCTTCCCATTCCATTCCAGTGATCTTAGGTAGACCATTCATCGCTACTGCTAATGCTGTGATTAATTGTAGAAATGGGGTTATGAAGTTATCAATTTGGGAATATGACCGTTGAAATGAATATTTTCAGGGTAGAGAAACAAATAAGAGAGTTTGAGGATGTTAGAGAGGTGGACGTGATTCATACTTTAAGTGAGGAGTATTTTGAGAAAACATATCTTGAGGATCCCATAGAACGAGCTCTAGTGAGAAGTGAAAGATGTGAAGTCTTAGATGGGGAGAATTGTGTGGGGAATGAAGAGTTAGTAAGTGATAGAAAAGAAGTAATGGCAGTTAAGGGCTGGGTGCCAATATTTGAATCCTTAGAGCCATCCTTGATTAAACCTAAACCATCAGTGGAATGTCCTCTTTGTCCTCCTAGGAAACCATTGCCCAGTGAACTTAAATATGCATTCTTAGGAGAGGATGAGACCTTCCACTACTATAAAATTTACTTTTTGCTGTGAGAAGAGGCTCGCGACCGCCAGAGGCAGTCGCAATTAGTGGCAATAGTGACCGCTTGAAGCGGTCACAGAAACAGTCGCAAAAAGCTTGGTTTTAATTCCCAGAAACCCACTTTCCTTTTCATTCTTCTTCTGCTTTTCATTTGTTCTTCGGTTGTTTTGGTTTTTTAGTCCCGCACTGAGTTCCCGCCATTGTGAGGGTTTTTTCTTCTATTGGAACCACTAGCCGTCGCCACGAACGCTGCCGTCACCGAAGCTCTCCATTTTTCTTCATTTGTTATTTAGTGTTCCTGGTTTTTCAGTCCCGTGCACAACTAGTTCCCGCCACCGTGGGGTTTTTGCTTCGATCGAACCCACCAACCACCGCCACGAACGCCATCGCCGGAGTCCCCCATTGCCATCGTCGACCTGATCAGGTAAGAGTCCTGGACATTTTGGGCTCGAGTAATGGTACTTTTCTCTTCTCCCTTCAAATTATTTTTGATTTATCTATTTTTTTGATTTACCTATTTTTGCTGACGCAATGTTGCTTTAATTTCTCAATTGGCTTCTTTAATTAAGTCCCGTATATATATATTTGCGACTCTTTTTTTGCTGGGTAGGTAACTTAAAAGAAATGAAAATAGTGGTGGCTTCTTTTCTTTTGGAGGTTTATGAATTGGGGTTTGTGGTTTATGCTCATTAGGGGGTTGCTTATGGTAATCAGTAAATAAGGTAGTGGTGAGAACCACTACTGCAAGTCACAACACTAGCAAGTGCTTGACAAATATTATTTTTTCCTTCAAAGAATTGAACACTTGAGAGCACTTGAAAATTTTCCAACTGGTCACACTCACTCTTTTTATTTTTTGGGAAATGCATAATTTTTAAATATTGTCCATTTTCTTAAAGCCGCATAATGAATTTTGTGAAAAATATAATCTTTGTGATGTATACTGCAAAAAAGCTGGGAGAATTAATTGTTGAAGATGACTTGCAGAGAAAAAGTGCATAACATGTACTTTTTGTGAATGTTTCATGTGCTTGTATAAAATTACCATGCCATTTGTTCGAGCCTATCAAAAGATTTTTTCCCCTCTTTTGTTAACAAGTTGAAGAATTTGCTAAGGCTGAGTATTTGCCTTTTGTGTTTTTTGAAGAAAGCTTGCTGAATTAAGAGTTTCTATTATGATCAATCAGATGGAGGTGGCTTGTCATCACTAAGTGTCTGACTCTCGTATCCACATTTACGTTAGATACTTGGATCCTCTAATTTTAAAAACATTTAGAAAACTAGCAGCTTGCATTTGATAATAATGATTTTTTTTTTTTGGAGCTTTTCACATGGTTTAAGGTAAAAAAACTCATTTTTGTTTTTGTAAGTCATTTAATTTCAAGTATATTCCTAAATTATGACCATATCTTATCTCAATTTACTATACAATATAATATATTTAAATATTTAGAACGTGTCCATCTATCCATATCTAACTTTTGGATACACATCCCGATATTCTAAATTTTAAATTTTGAGAGGTTTGATATTCAGACACATACCAGCACCCACAATACTCATGCTTGCGTCCAAGTAACATAGCCTTAAGTAGACATTTGGGAAACTAGGGTGCTTTTCAACTTGCGGTTTTCCGAATATGGGGGCCTAATGTTAAAATCTGACCATTGATGGACTTTGCTTGTGCTAGGTTGCTTTTCTTTTGTACTTTGCTTGTACTTAAATTACACCATCTCTGGAGCTCTCCAATGGTTCTTTATTTGTTTAAAGCTAAAATGTAAAAATTGTGTGAAAGACAACTTTCAAGTTCTTGGAAGCATGTTATGTATTAGTTCATTAACATCTATGATCTATCAAGAAGTAGATTCTTTAATTAATTGTGATCAAGTGTCCACTAACCAAGAGAGAGATTTTCTTGCTATACATGCAGCTGGGTTCTTAATAGGTTTCTGGGATTATTCTAACCTCCTTGGAATAAGAGGGCCTTTGGGATGGTGCAAATTGCTCAAAACGCATTTAATTACTTGTGTTCTAAAAATTTATTTTAAAAAATAAAAGATAAATTTACACATGAAATAAAAAAATAGTTAAAAGTTGTTTTAAGCGTTTTTAATTCAAAATAAGGAAAATAAAACATTTTTTGATTTTCTTGTTTTAGGATTTTTAAAGCACAAAACATAAATAGAAAATAGAAAAGTAACCCAAATGTCACCTAATCCATTTTCTGGGTTTTAATTAATTTGCGATATTAGTTTGATCAAGGGATAAATTTAAGGTTTATTAATGGTAGCTTACAACAGTTTTAGATACTTTTATATTTGAAGATTTCATTGTTTGTGAATTTTTCGCTGTAACTTTTATTCATTTGTAGACATTAGTGAAACCTAGACCCGTTTGAGAATTGTGTACAACACCCGTTTAGTCATCCTCGACGCAATGGATTAGTCCTATGGCTAGATTCGTTGTTCTTGCGATGCACAAACGGAGATTGATGTACACGGTTCTTGAATTGTCCAGTTTGGACAGTTTGGGAATGCAATGATCCCTCAACAACTCATGCAAGTCCGATGTTAGATAAAGTTTCGGTTCATGTCCTGTTGTTCTCCAGGTGCATACATAGATATGAATTATGTCGTTTCTATGTCGTGTACTTGGAGAACCACACAGGCATGCTGCCGAAATTTTGTCTAACAAGAGGAGAAAGCATTTGAGTTATTGAGGATATAAGATGGATCGTGCATTCTCGAATGGGATAGGACCAACCACCTTGTAGTGAAAAGTTTGAAGTTTAAGGCTAGGTAAATTACATGATGCACAATTTCTTACACTAATTATATTTGCTCATATTAGACTTTCACAGAAATACTTAGCGATATGGATAAGAGTTGGATTGATTTGCCGAATAGAACGTCTAGGGAATATGTGGAGGGGATTAAGCAGTTCATTGCCTTCACCAATGGATTTGATAGCGAGTACATCAGTTGTCCTTGTAGAAAATGTGCGAACCGTTATTACTACACACGGATATTGTGCGGCAGCATTTGATTCTGAATGGGTTTTTGAAGAATTACAAGAACTGGATTAGACATGGGGAAGAGTATGTTTCTTGTCGTCGAGATGAAAGACTTGACATGGAGGTCGATATCACGATAGTTGATCCGATGATCGCGGTGTTAAATGATATCGCGTGCGGGTTAGCACCCGAAGACACTACCTGTGAGGTTGATGGGGCGGGTGGGAGTAATCCTTGCTCAGGTGCAGATGAAGAAGCGCAGAGATATTTTGAGATTCTTGATGATGCACAGAGAGAATTGTATCCTGGTTGTACGAATTTTAGTAAACTGTCTTTTATCGTGGAATTGTTACACTTGAAGACTTTGAACCAGTGGACAGACACGTCGTTTGATATGCTACTCCAGCTATTACACAGAGTGCTCCCATTCGGTGTAAAGCTGGTTGAGTCCTACTACCATGCTCGCAAATTAACTGAAAACTTAGGCTTCACATATGAGACTTTAGATGCATGCCCAAACAATTGTATGTTGTTTAGAAATGAGAATGCCCACCTCGACACATGCATTGTGTGTAAAACTTCAAGGTGGAAGGATGATGGGGTCGGTCAGAATCGTCCGAGTAATTCGATGAGGGTTGTGAATCGTGAGAAACTTATCGCTGCAAAGCAAATGCGATATTTTCCACTCAAGGCAAGACTAAAGAGACTTTTCATGTCGTCTAAAGTTTCTAAACTGATGAGATGGCATCCGGAGAATAGTAAGGAAGACGATAAGTTAACCCACCCAGCAGACTCCCCAGCATGGAAGGACTTTGACAAGAGGCACCCTGACTTTACCTTAGATGGTCGTAATGTGCGGCTTAGCTTGGCTGCAGATGGTTTTAGCCCATTCAGATCCATGATTGGGGCAAATCATAGTACGTGGCCAGTGGTGTTGATTCCATACAATCTACCCCCTGGTTATTTATGAAGCAACCTTTCTTGATCTTATCCACTCTTATTGACAGACCCAAATGCCCTGGGGATAAGATTGACGTGTATATGCAGCCTTTGATTGACGAGTTGAATGAATTATGGGTCAAAGGTGTGATGACATTTGACTCTAAAGGAAATGAAATGTTCAACCTTCGCGCTGCATTATTATGGACAATCAACGACTTCCCTGCGTATGCGAATTTGTCAGGTTGGAGCACAAAGGGAGAATTTGCATGTCCTTGTTGCAACCAAAGTAAAAAGTCAACTTGGTTAAAGCACGGTAAAAAATGGGCCTACACAAGTCATAGACGTTTTCTACCCCCATTGCATAGGTTCAGAAGGGACAAAGTGTCATTTGATGGCACTCGGGAATATGGTCCAGCACCACAGATAATGACTGGGGTTGATTTGTTATCACAACTCGAGGAGGAGTAAATACGCACAGTATATGATTTCCAAGATCTATTAGCCCCTCCACTACCTTCTATTCCTGGTGTAAACAGAAAGCGCAGTCATAATTGGAAGAAGAAAAGTATTTTCTACGAGTTACCGTACTGGAAAAACAACTTAGATGTTATGCACATTGAGAAAAATGTATGTGATAATATACTATGGACCATTCTAGGTGTCATGGGAAAGTCCAAAGACAGTGCCAATGCTCGCCGGGATTTGCAGGAAATGGGCTTGAGAAAATCACTGCACTTACAGTTGAGAGAGTCTAATAAGGCATACATGCCTCCTGCACAATACATGATGAGTAAAGAGGAGAAAGAGGCATTCCTTTCCATTTTGAAGGGAGTCAAAGTGCCTGACGGCTATTGCTCCAATATATCTAAGCGTGTGAATATAAAGGAAAGGACTTTACAGGGTTTACAATCATATTCTGAGTCAACAGTTAATTCCTATTTCAATTCGAAATTGTTTACCTAAAAATGTTGTTGAGCCATTGATTGAGCTTAGTAACTTCTTCAGACAACTGTGTTCAAGAGTTTATCGCACAAATGATTTGAAAAGTCTGCAGGATAGGATTGTGCTAACACTGTGTCATCTGGAGAAACTCTTTCCACCGTCATTCTTTGATGTAATGGTCCATTTAACCATACATTTAACGGGTAAAGCCTTGCTTGGTGGCCCTGTCCAATTCAGGTGGATGTATCCGATTGAGAGATACATGAATACATTGAAGAGGTATGTGCGTAACAGAGCTCGTCCAGAGGCATCAATAGCCAAGGGTTATTTGATGGAAGAGTGCACCAATTTCTGTGCTGCATATCTTAATGATGTTGAAACCAAACTAGATAGGCCCGCACGGATTAATGATGGTCCTATTGGAGAGGGCACACCATTTGATCTAGATAACATCGAATGGATTCAAGCTCATTGATATGTATTGTTCAACACTCCATCAGTTGTACCATTGATTCAGTAAGTGAACACTCATTCATGTATTTAACTTGTTCGTGTTCTATCTAAATAATCATGCTTGTCATTAACATATGTTGTTCTGTATTGTAGGACACACATTAATGAGCTCAAACGGGACATACCTCGCGCTACAGATAATCAAATTCGGCAGTCCCATTTTCAATCATTTCACGATTGGTTTAAGAATTATGTATGTATAAGTATGAGTTTATGTGCTTCAATTTGTTCCTATTATTTTAGTTTAACGCAGTTTTATTGAACGATTATATGAATTGCATAGGTGTACAATTTACGACAAACAAGAGCAAAAACTCTGACCAATGAAATGAACCAACTAGTTGATGGTCCGTTTGTAACGGCACGACGTTACACAACTTGTGACGTTAACGGGTTCCGATTTCGCGTCAAGGAAATAGATGAGAAACGAGCAACACAAAATAGTGGTCTCAGTTGTCCTTCTGTCGATGCTGGTTATTACTATGGCCAATTAAAAGATATTGTTGAAGTTATATATAATCACGGGTTAAAGTTTTTGTTATTCAAGTGTGATTAGGTGGATCCGATCCGGGGGACTAAAGTTGATAAGTACCAATTTACGTTGGTAAATTTTAACAATTTGTTATATCGAGGTGAGCGAATAAGTAGTGAGCCTTACATATTGGCCTCACAAGCTGAGCAAGTTTACTATGTTAAAGATCCAATGGATCCTAACTGGAAAGTTGCAGTTAAAATGTCAAGAAGAGGGGTGTATCAAATTGAATGTGATGAGCCAGATATTGACGCATTTGCCCAGCAAGTTCTTGACCAAAATGTAATATTTCAACGTGATGAGGATGTCAACTGGGTTAGAGAGACTGTTGAAGGGGATACGATTGACTTGCATAACCAATGAAAGGTTGTTCACTTTTTTCCTTCCAAATTTTGCTCAAGAATATGTTTAACTTTTTGTTTGGGAATAGTTTTTAGTAATTACGTGAAATTTGTTTATTTTATAAACATGTAAACAGACATGTTAGGACGTAAAAGGAGAGATCGTCCGTGCACGATGGATGAGTTATTACGTCAGGCACAGGCTCGTAGTCCGACAGGGGACTCTAGACGATCGATGCCTACAGTGGGTCCTCCCGCCACGCACCAGACACCTGCATCCACTTCATCATCAATTCGGATCCAACCATGCACTCAGTGGCTGACCTTATCGACACCTACTCCGGCACAATCTGGATCTTCCCTATCCATGCCAGTAGGGCCTTCTCCATCTACAGCTACTGCATCGGCCTCCAGGCATAGTGGTATAATGTTATTTTTATATTTAATATTTTTACACAAGAATTTCATTTTTGTTTAATTAATACAAGTTTATTGTTAATAGGTTCTACTACGACGACTACATCTTCCAACAGGGGCAGGGGCCCTGCTAGAGGGATTCCTTCATGGAATTCAGGCACCCCTTCTGATGTGCAGTTTGACAACATATTTCATCCAGTTGGGGCAGGGGCTCGCCCGTTCATTAGCCAGTTGGGGCATATGGTACGGGACCCACACAGATTTCCCCTAACTGTGCTCGATTAGACTGCATTTCCTCAGGATACATTAGATCGACTCTGGGAGGAGGTTAAGGTAAGATGTTTATTTCTATCTTAACTTCAAGGTTATTATATAATGTGTCAATTTACAACATTCTTCGGCTAATAAAATTTCTCTGTCCTATTTAGGACAATTTAAGGTGATGTCCTGATGACTTTCGGCCAGTTTGCATGGCAAAGTGCCGAAAGTTGTGGAAAGATCACAAAAATAAGGTGAAGAAAGACCATTGGGAGAAGAATATGGACGACCCGGACCTTCTTGAACGAGTCCCAAGGGGCATTCTCCCTTCACAGTGGCCTGAGCTGGTTCGGTACTGGTCGAGCGAGAAGGCCAGGGTGAGTAGTTTCCATTATTTTGTTCATTTCATTTAATATTTAGAAAAAAAAAATGAGTAAAAACTAACCAAAAATGAATGTAGGAAGAGGCACAACGAAATTCCCAAAATCGTTTGATGCAGGGCACTTCTCACAAGCTTGGGACTCGACACGTTACGCAACTTCGGCACCAGGTAAACTTCCACATTAGACCATACATGTTATTCATTTTTTTAGTAATTCATATCCATATATATAGTTGACATAATTTTTCTTTTAACAATTACGTGAGGAGGGTGCGCTCACTGACCGGATGTCTGTGTGGATGGTGAGTCG
This sequence comes from Vitellaria paradoxa, assembly GCA_019916065.1. NCBI lineage: Eukaryota > Viridiplantae > Streptophyta > Magnoliopsida > Ericales > Sapotaceae > Vitellaria > Vitellaria paradoxa. Next base: position 64,602,819 of record CM034234.1, on the reverse strand, counting down.
CAGACTTGAACACCCCGAGGTTGCAGCTCTTGTAGTAAGTATTTATTTTTTTCGCAATAATTTTATTTACCTATCACTAGATTTATTCATTTATCTTTCTAATTTGGTTCCAAATACTACACAGGCCCAGTTTGAGGCTCGGTTGGCCCAGTTGCCAGAGGAGGAGCGTCGAGTCGCTGCTAGGCGAGATGAGATATTCCACGCTATCATTGGCTAGGATGGGCATGGATATACACTGACATATGGCACAGGCATACCATGTTCTACCATCGCACGAGCGGAGTCATCTGGAATTAGTTCTTCTCAGGGCTCACATTTACGTACTGATGAGGAAGTTGACGAGCTGATCCAGTCTCTTCGCCAATAGATGGACGTGCGGGTAGAGGATATCCGAGCGAGGATGGAGGTCCAGATGCAGGCCCAGGTGCAGGCCCAGGTACAGGCCCAAGTGCAGGCTCAAGTACAGGCACATCTTGCAGAGCTAGAACAGCGACTAGCTCAAAGCCGTGTCCCCATAAATGATGCTTCGGATCCACCGACTCGTACTCAGGTGAATAACTACATAATTTGTTTTGAAATTCAATACAATTGCTTTAGGAACATATATTTATGTTTGTTGTTAATCATATACTATTTTATTGTAGGCCCCGGATGCTAGTAGTGGTCACCAGGCAAGACACGAGTCAGTCGGTAAGGGCATGCATGATCCAGCAAGCTCGAATGATCCGGATCAGGTATGAGTTTACAAATATGTTTAAGTTTTTTAACTCTTAAATAATTTAAATATATGTACTTGAATTTATTCTCTAAATTTAATATTTCAGCTCTGTTTATAGATTCTTTACTATTGTTTTATGGACATTGAGAAAAAGTTCAAAAGTGATTAATTTGGAAATACAAAAACTTAAAAACATTACAAATTTTAAAACATAAAAACTTGAAATCTTGAAATTAGAACTTGGCCTCCAATGGCCGAAACTGAGCAGACGAGCTCCGATGCCTGTCAAACTCGACGGGCACAATATTCAAACCATTAGTGACCTATAGGAATGAACGACGCGTGAATCCAATGCTTGGGGTGCTCGAAAGCCTAAAAAGTATGTTTAATTTGAAACTTGGAATTTAGAAACTAGAACTTGGCCTTCGACGGCTCAAACCGAGCAGAGGGCATGATCTTCAAGCCATTAGTGACCTATAGGAACGAACGGCGTGTGAATTCGATATTTGGGGTGCTCAAAATCCTAAAAAGTACGTTTGATTTGAAACTTGAAACTTAGAAATTAGAACTTGGCTTCCAACAGTCTAAACCGAGCAAACGGGCTCCGATGCCCGTCAAACCCGAGAGGCACGATCTTCGGGTCATTACTAATTGTGAAAATAAACCGCATGTGAATTCGACACCCAAGGAGCTCAAAATCGTACAAAATGTTTTTTAACTTCAAATTTTCACTTATATCACTCTTAATATTAGTTTTACATCATTTTATTTATATTTATAATTTTATTGACTAATAAAATTTATTTTTGTTTCAGGTTAATTGACTGGTACTGCAGCGAATATCTTGTTTTGTTTTCTATTTTGTTCTTTGAAATTGTATAAGACTTTCCTTTTCTAGCTTTTTGTAATTCAAAGACGTTGCAAATTTATTAATATAAATAAAAAAGTTTTTCATTAGCTTTTTCTTTTTTGGTTGTGTGTATGCATATGATTTAATTTAATTTTAGTATTTCATTTTATAAAACTTTATCAAACAAGTACAGGAACTAATTAGACAACAGAACAAACAAAGAATTTAAAAAAAAAATACAATATTAGCGACCGCCTAGGCGGTCGCTAAAGGCTAAAACTAACTTTTTTAGTGGCCATCCTAGCCGTCACTAAAGGATGAGTAGGCGGTCGCTAATAGCTTCTTTTTAGTGGCCGCCATGGCGGTCGCTAAAGCCTCTGTATGCGGTCACTAATAGTTCAGAATACCACCCTATCCAACAGTCGTTAAAAGGGGTCGCTAATATTGAGTGACCGCCACGTGGCGGTCGCTAATGGTCTTTAGCGACGAGCTTGTCGCGACCACTTTTTTGCGGTCGCTAGGCGGTCACTAGAGGTTATTAGCGACCGCTTTTTTACTTTTAGCGACTGCCTGTGGCGGTCACTAATACACTTTTTTCTACTAGTGAATTCCCTGTTGTCATTTCTTCAAAATTAGAAAAGTTCAGGAAACTAAGTTACTAGCAGTTTTAAGTACTCATAGAAAAGCCTTAGGATGGACAGTAGCTAACCTTTGAGGTATTAGTCCTTTAGTATGTACTCATCACATATACCTTGAGGATGACGCTAAACCAATGAGGCAAATGCAACGAAAGCTAAACCCCAACATGAAAGAAGTAGTAAAAGGGGAAGTGCTTAAGTTGCTTGATGCGGGTATTATTTACCCCATCTCTTATTCAAAATGGGTGAGTCCCACTCAAGTGGTTCCTAAAAAGTCTGGTGCCACTGTGGTTGAAAATGAGAAAGGAGAATTAGTGCCTCAACGCACGCAAACTGGGTGGCGTATGTGTATTGATTACAGGTGCTTGAATGCTGTGACCTGGCAGGACCATTTTCCATTCCCATTCTTAGATCAAGTCCTTGAGAAAGTAGCAGGCAAATCTTTTTATTGTTTCTTGGATGGATACTTGGGATACAATCAAGTTGAAATAGCATTAGAAGACCAAGAGAAGACCAACTTCACATGTCCTTTTGGCACTTTTGCATATATACGCATGCCATTTGGGTTATGTAACGCACCCACGACTTTTCAAAGGTGTGTAATGAGTATTTTTAGTGATATAGTTGAAAGGTTCTTAGAGGTTTTTATGGATGACTTCTCCGTTTATGGAGATACTTTTGATGAGTGCTTAATCAACCTTGAAAAAGTGTTAGTAAGATGTGAAGAGAGTAATTTGGTGTTAAACTGGGAAAAGTGCCACTTTATGGTACAACAAGGGATTGTCTTAGGACATATAGTGTCATGTCAAGGAATTGAGGTAGATAAAGCAAAAGTTGAATTAATTCAAAATTTACCTACCCCCCGATGTGTTAAGGACATAAGATCATTTCTTGGCCATACTAGATTTTACCGGCGTTTCATTAAGCCCTTTAGCTCTATTGCTCGACCTTTATGCTCTCTATTGTCTAATGATGTCGAATGGACATCATTATGTCAGGAGGCATTCGACCAACTTAAACAATTGTTCACCACTGCTCCTATTATGCAAAACCCAAATTGGTCTTTACCATTTGAGCTTATGTGCGATGCTAGTGACTCAGCAGTAGGTGCAGTTTTAGGGCAACGGAAAGACGGGAAACCCTATGCTATTTACTACGCTAATAAGACTCTAAATGAAGCTCAAATTAATTATAATACTACTGAAAAAGAGATTCTAGCAGTAGTCTTTGCCTTCGATAAGTTTAGGTCATATTTGGTAGGATCTCATGTCACAGTGTTTACGGACCATGCGGCCTTGAAATATCTTCCTTCTAAGCAAGAGGCAAAACCCGTCTAATTAGATGGATACTACTCCTTCAAGAGTTTGATTTAGAAATTAAAGATAAAAAAGGAGTAGAGAATGTGGTAGCTGACCATTTGTCTAGAGTACCCTAGTATGTGTCTAATTCTGCTGACCTACCAATCAATGAGCATTTTCCTGATGAGCACCTTATGCACGTTAGCACAAATCCGCCGATCCAACCACCTTGGTATGCAAACATCGCTAATTTTCTAGTGACTGGTCAAATGCCTTTTCACTGGACAAAGGTTGATAGAGGTAAATTTTTACGTAGAGTTCGTAATTTCTTTTGGGATGAACCTTACCTCTACAAATATTGTCTAGATCAAATTGTGAGGAGATGTATTCCCGATAATGAGATTCTTAGTGTTATAGAGTTTTGTCATACTTTAGCTTGTGGAGGCCACTTTTCTTCAAAGAAAACCACTGCTAAGATCCTACAAAGTGGCTTTTATTGGCCTTCCATGTTTAAAAATGTGCATAACTACTGCATGAGATGTGACCGTTGCCAACGTTTAGGAGCCCTGTCTAGGCGTAATGAGATGCCCCAAAACCCTGTGATTATCTTAGAAATTTTTGATTGTTGGGGGATAGATTTTATGGGGCCATTTCCTAATTCATTTGGTTTTGAGTACATTTTAGTGGCCATAGCTTATGTGTCCAAATGGGTAGAGGCCATTGCCACTTGCACTAATGACCACCGAGTAGTGGTCAAGTTTTTAAAAGAACATATCTTTTCTCATTTTGGAATGCCAAGAGCAATTATTAGTGATGAAGGTAAGCATTTTTGCAATAAACCTATTGGTATCCTAATGCGTAAATATGGTGTGACGCATAAAGTGGGAATTACTTACCACCCACAAAATAGTGGCCAAGTTGAATTAACAAATAGGGAGATTAAAGGTATTCTTGAAAAGACCGTCAATCCCACTAGAAAAGATTGGTCTTTAAGACTTGTGGATACATTGTGGGCATACCGAACAGCTTATAAAACAATCTTGGGTATGTCTCCTTATCGTCTTGTTTTTGGCAAGACTTGCCGCCTACCTGTTGAAATGGAACATAGAGCCTATTGGGCAATCCGGCAATTTAATGAGAATATAGAAGATGTTAGGGTTTTTCATAAGCTTCAATTAAATGAACTTGAAGAATTGAGAAATGATGTTTTTGAAAATGCTAAATATGCCAAGGCTAAGATGAAGGAATTGCATGATAAGCATATTCGTAGGAAATCCTTCCATGTTGGCCAAAAGGTTTTGATGTATGACTTGAGGTTACATTTTTTCCTGGGAAAGCTCTGATCTAGGTGGTGTGGACCTTTTATTATTCTTTCTGTCTTAGGACATGGTGTTTGTGAAGTCCATAATCCACACAACAATACCACTTTTAAGGTTAATGGCCATCAACTTAAACCATACTTAGAGAATTTTGTAGCGGAGGTTGAGACGTGGGATCTTTTAAATCCCCCACCTTACGAGTAAGATGAGATTAGAATGCACTTGTAGTTGTATCATAGTTAGGATTAGGTTAGACTTTGTTTTTAAGTTGTTCAAGGATTTCGGTTCCAAGTTTAGGTAATTTTTGGTTGTTTTTTAAAAATAATAAAAAACAAAATAGGTGAAGGTATCTTATTCTGTGGTCCGAACCCCTCCTAAACGGTCTGAACCCCAACAAGCATGCTAGTCGAGAGGACCTTCCCGTGGTCCGGATTGTTCCCAAAGGGTCCAGACCCTCCCGTGGTCCGGACTGTTCCCAAAGGGTCCAGACCCTGCAACCCGATTAAAACCCCCTTTTAGCCACTTCAAACCTCCATTCTTCTCTTCCAAACTCCAATCCTCTCAAGCCCTCTCCATTTATTTGAAGAATTCTTCAAGAATCGGCTGTCCTAAGGTCTATTGAAGTGATTTTCGACCTCAATCTTCTTGTTCAAACCTTATAAGGTATGCTTTCTCCCATTCGAGCCCTAGGTTATTATTTGTTCATCCCCTTTTGAACCCAAGCTTCAAAGCACCAAGGGTTCTTGATTTGTGGCTTCATGAAGCTTTATTTGGTGTTTTAAATGTTGGGTAGATATGAATCTCTCATTTTGAGTGATTCTCTTCCTACCCTATCACTTTCTTTACCGTGGGTCACAATGGGGTCCAAGGGTTCAAAGAACCCTCAAACTCTAGCTTGGTTTTGGATCTTCCTATCTTTAAAATCCTTTTCTCACAAGTGAAATTAAAAATCTTTTGATTAGGTTGATGTATGGTGCTAGAGGACCCATCTTTGGTGGAAGGGTGTATAGCCACCAAGTTTATGGCATTGACCCATTCATGGTGAATGGTCACATGGACCATTTTCATTACATACATTCATCCTAGTTTCAAGTTTCAGTTTTGTTTCATAGAATGGGCCACTGAACTTGTGTGGACATAGAGATTGAGAAGTGGTTAATTGAATTATTTCTTTGAATTATTTGCAGTTCCTATGGCTCCAAGAATGAAAAGACCTGCAAATAGACAATTAGGGTCAAGTTCATTTGATAGGAGTAGATTCTGAACAGAGGAGGCTGATAAAAGATATGATGACACTTGGTCACGTAAGTCAGTGGTGATTGAGAGATTTTGGCAAATTGATCATTTTAGGAAAGAAGAGTTTATGCTTGAGTGGAATTTTGAAAGCAGGTAGTGGCTTAATGTGGTAAGATTCCATGCTTATTGTATATTAGATTTAGTAAAGGAATTCTTTGCCAATTTCAGATAGGAGTCTATCATCAGAAGAAGAGGTAGGGAATGCCTTGTTAGTTGGGTTAGAGGGGTTGAGATTACCTTAACCCCCGATGACTTTGCACAAGTATTCCAAATCCTTAGAGTTGAAAACCCAAAGTTCACTTATCCTTCTGAAGGGACTCCATCATTCCCTACTGTAGCTTTTGAGATCTCGTTAGAAGGACATGAATGGGGTGCAGAGTATAGGAAGCCAATGTCTATACTTAAGGACAAATATTGGGCGCTGCACATGTTTTCTTGCACAAACCTGCTGCCTCAGAATAAGAACTCTGATTGCACCTGCATTATAGCTAAATTGATTTATGCTATTGGGATGGGATTGACAATTGACTTGCCTTCCTATTTTTGGCACCAAGTGGCGTACACCTGTGAGCACCCTAGTGCTTTAACTGCATTACCTTTTGGTAGAGCGCTCACAGAAATATTCAGAAGGAAGGGAGCCCGTATTACTGATGATTTACCCATAGCCACTGGTTTGCACCCTTTCAATATCACGTCTTATGTCAAATCCTGAGGCATAATCTCCCAAAAGAAGAGGAAGGTAGATAAGCCTAAAAGTCAGGGTGAACCTTCACAAGCATCAGAGGAGCCAGAAGAGGATGAGGAGGAGGTTACTAATGAAGACTTAGCTGACCAAATAGGGGCACTGGCTGAGCGTATCAGTGTTATGGAGCAAAATCAGGAAGCAGACCACCCACTCCTTCAGCGTATCCACCAGAGCTAGCAGACCTATGGACACCTCCTACAGAGCGTCTTAGACTACATCAGAGAGTCTCATCCACCTCCACCTCCTCAGTGATTGTTATTTTCTTATCTTTTTGAGAGTTTAGGAGAGCGATTTATTGTTTTATTTATTGCTCCTAAAACTCTGTTATTCACTTTATTTGAGACGGATGTATTTTTATGTTTAACTTTGTCATTTTGATATTTTTGCTTAATCATGTTTGCTTATTACTTCTCGCTGTCGTTGAAATTATTCTTTTTATTTTTACTTTACGATTTTGATTACCTTTGTTCTTCATGTCTTATTTTGTATACTCTTTGAAAAGAACAGGTACATCAAGTCTGGTTCTAACTATGGCCATTTTAATCAGAAGGATAATTTTAACATGTTAATTGGGCATAAACATAAATGGGAAGCAACACCCTACCTATCTAGTGATAGTGAATCTGAGAGTTCTGAAGTTAACTGTGAATGGTGGCCTGAGAGATATTTTTTAGAGAGTAATTCCCTACCTTTGCCACTTATATATCCCCCATTAATGCATGTAACCCCTGACCAATTACTTGATGGCCAATGATGGAATGAAGTTGACCTTGAACTCCTATTAGAGATGGAATGGGCAGAGGTAACTGTAGATAATGAGTGGTTAGATGCACCTTCTTATGCCACAGACACTAACACCAGTATAGAGTCTGAATTAAGTTCTTTGTCTGGATATACTGATATGCCACCTTTAGAAGATATCTCTGACATAGAAAGGGTCGACACTACATGTAAGGAGGGTGTTGCAATTCCCAATGAGTTAGACTAAGATGAAGCTTTTGGTACTACTTTGCAATTTCTTTTTGCATCTCATCAGCATTTAGAAGACAACACGAGGTAATATTTTTCTTTTATTTCTTCATATTTATTCTTCTATTTGTTACGTTATTCATTTTGTTAATACATTTAACTCAAAAAAAATTTCTTTAATCTAGGTTGGGGGGACATATTTAAATGAAATTAATAATAGGTGCATGTTTGTTTTAGTTGTGCTATGTTTTTGTTTGTGCCTTTTGTGACTATCATTTCATGCTCATCATCATGTTCACTTTGCACACTACGGACCCACATATGCATTTTGGTTCTCACATTGAGGACAATGTGTAGTTTAAGTTGGGGGTAGAGTTCGCGTGATGATCATTTGTGTGAAAATTGTCAAATTTTGAAAAATTTTGAGAATTTTGAACTTAAACATATGACTTAGCACATTTAAACTTACATATTGCCTTTTTGGTTTGGTTGATTATGGATTAAAGTGAAAGAGTGATAATTGAATTTTGTTCAAACTTCGATAGGAAACTTAGTTCGAATTGAATGTGTCATTACCTTGTGCAAATTTTTGACTATCATAGAAAAGAACTATGTGCTTAGGAGTAGATTTTGTTTAATACTAGTTAATTGAGCATTCTTGGACTAGGTGGAGACTTATATCCCTATGGTGAGTTTTTTAGCCTTTTATTCTTTTCTTAAGGGATTGCACATGATCACAGCTCTGTTACTCTTTACTATGAATTTCCATGCACCAATTGCATTACACACACTTGCATGAGTATCTCTTGGTACATTATGAGTTGTTGCAAGTTTAGGACATGATGCTAGTCCTTCTTTGTTATTTTGAGCCTTTTATCTTTCTTGATATGAAATTGTCCTAGGAACCAACTTGAAGCCTCATAATAAAGTGTGTGGTAAAATTTTCTCTTCTTGGTTCACCTCTCACATGTTGTCCCTTACACCCCATTCACACACTTTTAACCTTACCCTCATATGTCTTGGGTTAAGAAAGTGCCTCAAAGTCTAAGTTGGGAATGTGGGATTGGGAATATAAGCTTTTGAGAAGTAAAAGGAAGATGAATGTTGGGATGAGAATGTATGTGTTGTTTTCAATTCAAAAAAAAAAATTATTATTCCTTTGGTATACGAAATTGTGGGACTTATATGTTGTTTGCAATATTTGAAATTGTCCCATGGGTAGTATTTAGCACGAATGAGTTTTTTTGTTGGGATCTTTGTTAGTTTAAACAGAAAATGGGTAGTTTGGGATGTTTATGTACTTAAACACCTTTATCCCAAGGCATGTGCTTTGACTCCCATATCTTCCGTTATAAACCATTACCCATGGACAAGTTACAACCAAAATAAAGACCTAGTGGATTCTAAGCAAGCAACTCTTGTATTGTGCATATAGTGGTCTTGTGTAGGCTGTGTAGTGTGATTTCTTACATACACATTGGAATATTTTCATGAGCTGTCCACTTTGATCTTTGACTCAATTCATTCACTTATTCGTGGGGTTATGTGCAACTAGGATAGCATTGTATGCTATAGGTATGAGTGAACCCTTGATGAGTGAGATCCTTTGTTTATGAGTGGAATCTTGTGAGAATTTGAAGTCAAAACTTAGTTCCATTTATGCTCATGAAACCATGTTGAATGAATGAAACAATTTTGCACATATGTTCTTTATACTTGATAGTCCATACATTAATGCTTAGTACAGGGGAATCACATAATAGATTTCGATTTTGTGACTTATTACGTTTGAGCCTAACTCAATTTTGATCTTGATCACTTTTTGACACTTTGAACCCATGCCATAGAATTCTATGGGTAGATTCACTGCAAACTCTCACGAGACCTTACTCATCCACTAAGGGGAACCTAGGGGTTTAAAGGGCTTATTGTACGTAGCTAAGTGTAGCCGTGTTTCCAACGAAAAGACAAATAGGGTAGCATTTGGATTTCATTTTAATAAAGTTATTGCTAGGGACTAGCAATGTTCAAGTTGGGGGGTGTGATTACACTTGAAAAGTGTAATTACAAACTCTATATTTAGATACATTTTAATGCATTTGAATGGTTAAATTTAAAGTTTTGACATTATTTTGTAACTTACAAGTTTTATCATCTTATTTATAGGGAAATTGATTAGAAAAGCGAAACTAATAGTGTTGGAGAAGGCTTAGAAGATGAAGGAAAAGTTGTGGTTCAAGTTTCACCAAGAATAGTTTGGACCAACCCAAGGACTCAGAGTGAAGGAGAGAAAAATGGAGCAACCAAGGTTCAGGGGTCCGGACCCCTCCTCAAACGGTCCGGACCACAGTGGATGAATCTGGAGAAATTGACATTCTGCGGTCCGGACCCCTCCTCAAAGGGTCCGGACCCCAGCAAAGCCCTAAGCGTGCATTTTTACTTTATTTTTTTTTAGGGTTTTTTTTCATTAACCTCTTTATATTCATCTTGAACGTCTGAACAAGGGACTTCTTCCCCATTCTTTTTAGCTTAGATTTTGAGAGTTTTGAGAGTTTTTTTTTTACATTTTTTTGAGAGAAGGTTTATGGAGTTGTTCGACGTTTGTTTATTCTTCGCTGCACTGCTCTTTCATTACGTAGTTTCAGAGTTACTTTCTGTGTAAGTTGATTTTCGTTTCATTAATTTAATATATGATTTATTGTTCTCAAGTGGTAGATCGAATGTTCATGCTTACGTTTATTGCTTTCATTTTGTTTAAAATCATGTTAGCGTAGAAACCCCAGTTCTTGGTTCACGAATCAAGGAAGGGTGATTCATGAAACATCTGGGGTGTACGTAGACCCTTCGCATGGGTTGCAAAAACACACGCGTAGGGTTTCACGATTTTAAAACCCATTTTTACTTGTTTCAAAAACATTCAAAAACAAAAATCTTTAATCATATTCGTTTGAAATCACTGATACTGGTTTTTGGGTTAAATGTTCTTTACACTTTTGAAACAAGTTGAAAATAGGATTCAATTTCAATTTTGATTTCGTTTGTTTAGAAAACCTTGAGAAACAAAGATCTTTAACCATATTCACTTGAAATCACTGGTACTGATTTTTGATTTTAACGTTTTTAACACTTTTTAAACAAAACCCTAATTCAGAATTAAACCTGAACACCCCAGAGTGCAGTAGTGAAATACCTGGACTTGTGACTTGAATCAAGAACCCTTTTTACTATCAAGTTTCATTATTCAATTTAACTCTTTGCAATATTTAATTTTCCTTGAATTTTAGAATTTAATTTGAATTTAAATTTAAAAATTGAATTGTTGAACTTCCTTAATAGAATTAATTTAATTTTAGTTTAAATTTTGATTGTACAAAACTTTAGGATTTATTCCCAATTGAACATCAAACCTTAGTTACATTAAGTTTTAAATTTCTCTTTTATCCTAGAAACTAAATAACATGGGCTCCCTGTGAATTCGACCTCGGACTCATTGAGTTAAAACTACGACTGCCCTCTTGCACTTGATAGGTAGAACCCGAACACATTTCAGGGTAGGTCAAGGAGCCAAACCAATTGATACTCTAATGGATCTTAATACGAAGATTCTGGCAGATAAAGGAGAATTACTAGATGATCCTAGTTGCGACTGTAGATTAGTTGGGAAGCTTAACTACCTCACTATTACACAACCAAATATCTCATTTGCTACGAGTGTAGTAAGGCAATTTCTTTAAGCCACTTGGTCGAGTCATTGGGATGCAATTATTCGTATTCTAATATATCTAAAAGGTACACCAGGGTATAGTTTGTTGTATCGAAATAATGGTCATACACAAAGCTTATATAAATGTAGTTTGGGCTGGATCGTCATCAGATAGATAATCAACTACTGGGTACTATAAATTTATGAGAATAAACTTAGTATCATGGAAAAGTAAAGCGCAGATAGTTGTGGCAAGGTTAAGTATAGAATCAGAATATAAGGCTATGACACATACTTCTTGTGAATTGTCTGGATACGTCATATGTTGACAGAATTAGGGGTTCTTGGATCCCAGTCTATAGACCTATTTTGTGATAATCAACCTGCTATTCACATTGCTTCTAATCTAGTATTTCATGAGCGAACCAAATATATCGAAGCTGATTGTCACTTCGTCAAAGAAAAGATTTTACAAAATGTCATCAAAACCAGTCATGTGAAATCAGAAGATAAATTAGCTGATTTGTTTAGTAAGGCCTTAGGAAGAGCCAAAGTGAGATACATTTGTAACAAATTTGGAACACATGATATATATGCCCAGGTTGAGGGAGGTTGTTAATGTATGTGGTGTAAAAATAATATAGTGTTAATGTAACCACACTAGGAAATGTGTCTAGTCACTTGGTAATCTGAATGGACACCAAGGGTAATGTGTACAGTCACTCATCTGTATGTATAAATTCACACACCAGAATTCAATCAGTGTGTGCAATTCTTTCCTGTTCATTAAGATTTACACATGACTGAGACTAACATTAAACTAATTCAGAAACACATGCAGGTCTAGTACTACTAAGTCAAGATAACCTTAATTTGCCCAAGATTTGAAAAAAAAAATTATTTTTTTAACGTATGTCAAATCAATTCATCATGTGGACCTTACCCCCAACTTTAAATTTACATTGTCCTCAATGTGAGAATCATGAAACCTATGTAGGTCTGTAGTGTGCAATACTAAGTATAATGATGAACATGAAACAATAGCCACAAAGGGTACAAATAAGAACAAAGTACAAAATAAACCAAGTATGCACCTATTATTCCAGTTATTATGGCATCACCCAATATACCTCCCAACTTAGTAAGACTTTCAGATGGGGCTATGTCAAGAGGTGAACTAAGGTTAACTGACTCAATGATGTGCTTCTCGGGCCCGGGAGGCATCTAGATAAATGTGCTCCAAGTGTAAAGAACACTGGAGAATGCACGGCCTTGTGAGGATCCTTGAAACTCAAATATGGCCCAAAGTTATTTGCATATGTTAACATGGAATTTTGTTGTGTTTTTTCTAGTATCCCTCAACACCTAAGAAGTCAATACAAACTACATTTTTGGTCCTCACCATTTTCCTACATGTGTGGTCACCCTTGGTCAAAACATGTTCAGTTCTATCAGTAGGATTCTTAATTAGGCTTAGGGCAAAAGAGAAGAGGTGTGACCGCTTCTAGATAGTGCGTCTAAACTAACCCCCAAGTGCAAGGGTGTGCGGTGTAGTTTTAACTCGGTGAGTCTGAGGTCGAATTCATATGGAGCCTATGTTATTTAGTTTCTAGGTTATAATGTGATTCCTAGGTTTGAATATAAACTAAGTTTGAAGATCAATTAGAACTAAATTCTACGGTTTTGCAAGTTTAAAATTCAAATTAAAAACAACTTAACAATCTATTAACAGAATTTCAGTAATTAAAATTTTGATTTTGGATTTCAAGGAATTTAAATATTAACTAAATGAATTATGTCTAATTTTAATGTGCATGAAAATAATCTAACCTAAAATTGCAATGTAACAATTCAATTAACTCAAATGGAAGGAATTTAAATGACAATAATAATATTTAAGAAGTTCTTGATCCCACTTGCAATTCTGGGTAGTTTACTAGTTCACTATGGGATGTGGTATAACTACAATTTATAGCTCACGTGAAATGATCTATAGATTGGAAGAATGTCTTCGTTAAAGTTCATAAAATTCCCAATACTCTGTTTTAAAATCTCGTTTAGGATAATAAAACCGGAAAGATTTTTTAAGGAAAACACTCGGGTTCAAATCCAAATTAGGGTTGGTCAAAAATTATTTAGAAAATTTAAATCAAAAGTTTTTACCAGTGATTGCAGAGAATTTAGTCAAAAACTTTTGTTTTTGAAGGTTTTTCAAATAATCCCAATCAGATTTGGATTCAAAATCTGTTTTTAGTTTGCTAAAAGATATTAACAATTTTAATCGAAAACCTTTACTAGTGATTACAGAGAATATAGTCAAAGATTCTTGTTTTCAAAAGCTTTTGAAACAAATTGAAATAGATTCGAAAGTGGTAGATTTCTTCGCATGGTTTTTACAAACCCTACGAAGGATCTACGCACATCCCATAATTAATAGTAAACCACCCTTACTTGATTCGTTGAGTCAAGAACTAAGGTTTTAACGCTACCATGCGTTTAAACAAAATAAAAACAATCATCAAATATGCATCCATGATATCTACTGAATAAAACATCCAACTAATATCCTTAAACGAAAGAATGAAAAATAACGTACTCCTAAAGAAGTTGTGAAAAATAAATCTGAATAATAGCAGCTGAAACGAACGTAATAACGGCTTCAAAAATACGTAAAAACATCCACGAACCAAAGAAAAACTCTCCAAACTTTCTAAAATATGTAAAAGAATGTATATGGCTTCCCTAGGGTCGGCCATGAACAACCATTATATAGAAAATTACAGGAAACCCTAAAACTCGAAATTACAAACACGGGCCTCTAGTGCACTGTGGTCCGGACCGTCTGGCAGGGGGTCCGGACCACAGAAACTTTCTTTCTCACGTTCTGCTCCTCGTTTGCTGCTGGTTCCTTGGGGTAGTCCGGGCCATCCCAGGAGAGGTTGGAACCACATTATTCCCTTCATCTTCTAGGTCACTAAAGTCACTATCATCTTCAAGCATTTCACGCTTTTCCCTGCAATTAAGAAATTAAACACTGTAAATAAAAAAATAATGATAAATCTTCAAAATAAACTACTTAATACACAAGTTATACAAAAGTGAGTTTGTAATAGCACTTTTCAAGTGTAATCACACCCCCCCAACTTAAGCGTTGCTAGTCCCTAGCAATGTCTTTTATTAAAATGAAATGAAACAACTATCCTATTTCTCTTTTTGTTGGAAACACGGCTACACTTAGCTACGTGCAGCAAGCCCTTTAAACCCCTAGGTTCTCCCTAGTGGACAAGTAAAGTCTCGTGAGGGTTTGCAGTGATGCTACCCACAAACATCTATGGCATGGTCTCCAAGTGTCAAAAAGTAATTAAGATAAAAAAAATGAATCGAGCTCAAGCCCAACAAGTCACAAAACCCAAATATCATGTATAATTCCCAAGTGCTAAGCATAAATGCATGGACTATCAAAGTAGAAGGAGCATGTGTGCAAAATTGTTTCATTCATTCAACAAGGTTGCAAGAGCATAAACGGAACTAGGTATTGACTTCAAATGCTCACAGGGTACCACTCATAAAAAGGAATTCACTCATCAAAGGTTCACACATACCTATTAGCATATGATGCTATCCTAGTTGCACATAACCCCACAAATAAGTGAGTGAACTGAAATGAAATTCAAAGTGGACAGCTCATAACCATGTTCCAATGTATGTGTAAGAGATCACACCACACAACCTACATAAAACCACTACATGCACAACACAAGAGTTGTTTGCTTAAAATCCACTAGGTCTTTGTTTTGATTGTAACTTAGCCAAGGGTAATGATTAACAATGGAGGATATGGAAATCAAAGCACATGTCTTGGGATAAAGATGCTCAAGTGCACACAAATCCCAAACTACCCATTTCTTTTCCAAACCCAACTAGAACTACAACAAGAAGCTTATTCACAAACTAACAAACGACTCATAGGACATTCTCAATAATTACAATACAATGCACAAGTCCCAGAATTACACAAGCAAAAAGAAATGACAAACTTTTTTTTCTTTTTTTTTTTAAAGAATGAAAATACGTCAGCTAGATTCTCCACCCAATATTTCCTCCCAATATGCTCTCAAAAATTTCCATTCCCAACTCCCGTTCACATCATTGACATTAAGGTACTTTCACAACCCAAGACATGTGAGGGTAAGGCTAAAAGTGTGTGAATAAGGCTAAGGGATAATATATGAGGTAAGAACCAAGAAAAATATATATATAAATATATCACACACTTTATTTAAAAGGCTTCAAGTTGGTTCCTAGGATAATTCATAACCAAGAAAGGATAAAGAGGCCCAACAATAGCAAAGATGGCCTAGCATCATGTTCAAAGCTTGCAACAACTCATAATATGCCAAGTGAAACTCATGCAAGTGTGAGTGATGCAATTGGTGCATTGGAAACCAAAGTGAAGAATAAAAGAGCTGTGATTATGTGCAACCCCTCAAGAAAAGAATAATAGGCTCAAAAGCTCACCATTAGGGGTATAAGTCTCCATCTAGTCCAAGAATGCTCAATTAACCAATGTTAAATAAAATCTACTCCTAAGCACAAAACCTCTTCTCTATGATAATAAAAAATGCACAAGGTCATTATACAATCAACTTGAACTAAGTTTCCTATTAAAGCTTGAACAAAACTCATCTATTACTCTCTCACTCAATTCCACAATCAACCAAACCAAAAAGAAGGCTGCCATGTAGGTCTTAATGTGCTAAGTTCATGGATGCTTAGAAATTTTAAAATTTTACAATTTGGGCACAAGAAGTCATCATGCATGGCACCAAAGGTCATCATGTGAACCCTACCCCCCAACTTAAGGTTCACATTGTCCTCAATGTGAGAATCAGGATGCATATATGGGTCCGTAGTGTGCAATAGTGAGCATGATGATAAGCATGAAACAATAACCCCAAAAAGTATAAAAGAATAAAGCACAAAATAAACCATACATGCACCCATTATGCAAGTCACTGAAAGTGGCATCTAATACACCCCCCCAACTTTAGTGCAAGTGACTCATAATATAAATGCAAAAGAATAAAACTGATACTAATGTAATCAGAAGGAAAAGTAAAAGAATAAGAATAAAATAAATAGTAGGGTTGAGAATTACCTTAAGTTGGCCTCAAATGAAGCTAAAGCACGGCGAAATTCAAAAAGTGACTGCAATGATATACCAAAGTCCTCCTAGTCCGACTCGTTAAAATTGTCAGTATTTTCTTCAGTTTTATTGTCAACACTCTTAGACGCAAAAGTTTCCAAAGGTGGCATGTCTTGATAGTCAGAATGGTTACTCATTTCACATTCAATTTTAGTGTCAATGTCTATGTCATAGGTGGGTGCATCAGGCCACTCAATGGGGATAGTAATTTCGGTCCATTCCATATCTAAAAGGATTTGTAGGTCGACCTCATCCCACCACTGCCCCTCAAGTAGTTGGTCGGGTGTTAAAAGAACAAGTTGAAGGAATATTAGTGGTAATGGCAGAGAATTACTCTCAATAAAACACTCGTTTGGCCATGTTTCCAAGTCATCCTCAGAATATTCAGAATCACTCTCCTCAGTGTATATATGAGGTATGTCCTCCCACTTACATTTTCTTCTAATTAACATGTTAGAGTTTATCCCTTGATTATCAATATCAGTATTAAGACCAGTCATGACGAGCCTGTGCTTACAAAAGGAATATAGAACACAATTTTAAGAGTAGAATTAATAGTTTAACCAAACATAAGGTAACAACCATAAACAAGGAAAACAAAGTTACATCAAAAGAAGAATAAACAAAAATAAACAGTAAGCATTAAAGTTTACAAATAGTCCGAATACCAAAAATAACATCAATGATTACAGAGTTTTAGGAGTGTCAAATAATACAATGAATACAAAAAAAAATTAAATTTAAGTTAATACAAAAAAAAATTTATTATTAATTTTTTTAAAAAAATTATTTTATTACGAAACCTTGAATAAGGAAAATAAGTATTTTTAAGGAAGAGTTTGGATTTGAATAAATAAATAATTATTTATTCGTTGATTTTTATGATTTTGGTTTTGGGTTGTGAGAGGTGCCGGGACAAGTAGTTGGTGTTGAAAGCTCCGCTGGTGAAAGACCAGGAACCCGCGCAGGGTTGGATTATCGTGTCCAGTAGGCTAGTAACCTACAAAACATTGATGAGTTGATTTTTTGGTAACCTATGGCTGAGGCAAAGGTTGACCGGGTGGCGATACCTAACCCACTAATTAATAATGTGGTTACTAAAATAATATATTTTATTTAATGTTGTGATCAAAATATTTAAATTTAAATATTTTTTATGTGTGATGTACGTTGATATGACATGTTGGAGATTTATAGGACACCCGTGCATAATTTATTTAATTTTTATTTTTCTCCGAGCACCAGTTGATTATTTTAATATACCTTGGTATATTATGCTCATACCCCTACAGCTTTAGATGCAGGTGCAAGTATTGCACAAGACAATGGTCGTGATGGGATCGCTTAGACAAAGTAGAGATTTTTAGTAGTTCGTTAATTTTATTTTAGCAAGAGAACTGTACATTTGTTCCAGTTTATTTTATTTATTGAATTTTGATTAGGGTATATGTCTCAGTTTGGGAGACTAAAGATGGATTATTTATTTGAAATTTCTTTAACTTGGAGATTATTAATTCACTATTATTGGCTCTGGTTATTTTGAATTGATGGTTTGGTGATGGTTGATTGTTTGTTCACGTTCCCGAGTTTGTGAAAAATTCAAGGCGTGATAGAAATGGTATCAGAGCCTAGGTTAGAATACCTAGGGACAGTGGGAACTAAAATTTTAGATAGATTTATTTATTTAGAATTTCTTTAAATTAGAGATTATTAGTTTTTGTTATTAAATATGATTAGCTCTGACTATTATGGATTTGGGTCGTTACAGATTAGTATCAGAGCCTAGGTTAGAATACCTAGGGACAGTGGGAACTAGAATTTCTATATGATAGAATATATTTACGTGCCTTATAGGATTTCAAGAGAGTTAGTAGTAATTGGAATTATGAATTGATAATAATCAGTTTCTTAATACTTTTCTGATTTCCATTCTTAAAGGATGCCTCCACGTGTTGCTAATGCTAGCGGTAGGGGCCGTGGTCGAGGCCGCGGCCAAGGTCGTGGTCGCGGTCATGGCCGAGGTCAAGGACAGGGACGAGGAGTCTCTGCAATTGAGGATGTACACATGCAACCTGACGTGGCTCGGGATCAAGAGTCACATGCAGGAATTGGAGTAGAGCTACCACCAGGAGTGGCCAATGCACCGCAGGGAGTAGAGGTCCCACGTGGTACTAGAGTTCTACCGGAGTTTGGAGACATGCCTCAGGCAGAAGGCGAGCAGGCAAGGGTGGCTAATACCCCACAAGCTGTCAATGATCAAGCTGGAGTAGGCAATGTTTCTCAAGGAGGCTCAGTTAACCCTGAAGAATTTCTACGGAATATGGCCACAGTAATGATAAAGATGGTGGGAGGAGCACAGAAAGACAAATCCATTTCAGCATTAACTACGTTCAAGAGGATGAATCCACCCACATTTGATGGAGAGGCAGATCCAGATACCGTTGAGAGTTTCCTATCACAGTGTGGGAGGATATTTAATACAATGGGGATTATTCAGGATAAGGTGAAGGTGTCTTACATTGCGTTTCAATTGATTGGAAATGTGAGTGATTGGTGGACATCAATAGAAGATTCTCAAGATGTGGGTGAAATAACTTGGGAAAAATTTAAGTAGATGTTTAGAGAACAGTTCTTTCCGTTACCAATGAGGGATGCAAAAAGAGATGAGTTCATGAATCTGATTCAAGGTGCAATAACCGTGCTGGAGTATGAGCGTAAGTTCTTTGCTCTTTCTAAGTATGCACCAGAGATAGTTTCGACAGAGTATAATAAATGCCGAAGATTTGAGAGGGGTTTGAGGCCAGCAATCAAGGGTAGGGTAGTACCTTTACATTTGGAAGACTACAAAACGTTGACATCCCGAGCTATGATAGTAGAGAAAGATTTAAATGACATGAAGCAGCAGACAGATAACAGGCAGGGTAAGAGTTCAGCTCCTACACTAGACAAGAGAAATAAAAAGAGGCAAAGAGAAGATTCACAGTATCAGCAGAGCAGAACAGTGCACCTCCTACTCATTCTACAGCAGGAACGACCTCACAAAGTCCAATTATTTGTTTCCAATGTAAGCAACCTGGACATAGAAAGTCCGAATGCCCTCAAAGGGGAGGATCAGGTAGAGTTGAGCAGAGGATTGAATCGAGATCATGTTACCAGTGTGGCCATCAGGGTCATATTTTAAGAGATTGTCCGCAACGGCAAGGGACTTCAAGTGTTGTTCGATCACAGCAACCTACTCAGTCAGTTTCTTACCAGCAAAGTTCTAGACCATCAGGGTCACAGGCCATGCAACTGCAATTTTCGAGAGCAACCCAAGGTGGACCTCAACAAGGCCAACGGGGTAACAAGCCGTTGGCGACGCAAACACAGGGAAGAGTTTTTGCATTGACACGAGATGATGGGCCCGTTGAACCTACTGTGACTAGAGGTACATTTCTTATTTTTACTTCTAGAGCCACAGTACTTATAAATACTGGAGCATCGCATTCGTTTATTTCTGCACATTTGTTTTTAATTTAATTTCTTTATTGGATTTGGATCATTATACATGTCTCAGTTTAGGAGACTAGAGATAGATTTATTTATTTAGAATTTCTTTAAATTAGAGGTTATTAGTTCTTGTTATTAAATATGATTGGCTCTAACTATTATGGATTTGGGTTGTTACAAAAGATCTTAGTAAGGGCTCCTCCAAAGGGTAAAGCTGTCAAAGATCCTGAATGCTCACAAGCGTAGGCCACTTGGTGCCAAAGATAGGAAGGTAAGTCAATCGTCATTCCCTTCCCAATAGCATAAATCAAATGAGCTCTAATAGGAGTACAATTTGCATTTCTATTCTAAGGCAACAAGTTGGTACATGAGAACATATGGAGCACCCAATATTTATCTTTAAGCACTAAAGCTGGCTTCTTATATTCCCCAACCCACTCTTGGCCTTCTGATAATATTTTTGACACTAAGGTAGAAAAAGGTGGGGTACCCTCAGCCGGATAAGTGAATTCAGGATTCTACACTCGGGGTAATTGAAACACTTGAGCAAAATTGTCTAGTGTAAGAAAAACTTCAACCCCCCGAACCCAACTTATAAGACGCTCTCTACCCCGTCTCCTAATGATTGATCCTTCTGTGAAATTGGCGAAGAATTCCCTAACCAAATCAACGACACAGTAGGCATAGAATTTGGTGATGTGAAGCTATTGTCGCCCTTCAAAATTTTATTCTAACATAAAGTCTTCCCCCCTAAAGTGTTCCATTTGCCAATATCTTTCAATGACTACCGGTTTGTGGACCCAAATATCATCATAATTACGCTCAGCTTCGTCCCTCCGAAATCTCAATGTATCAAAAGAATATGACCTAAGTTTCCAATTTGCACTGTGCTTAACCTGTGGGGCCATGGAAGCTACAAAACATTAAAAATAGATATTGAATTAATCAACATAGCATCCTATGTCCACACAAATTCAGTGGCCCAATTCTATTGATATTGATGAAAATTTAAACCATGGTGAATGTGGCAATTGTGATAAGCATATGATGATACACATTCACCATGGAAGGGTCTTCTTGATCATTTAGGTGGATAGGTGGCCATACAATATCCACCAAAATGGGGTCCTCTTTAAACAAAACAACCATTGAAACAAAGAATTTTTTACACAATTTGAAGAATAAGCAGTCTGTGAACCCAATGAAAGAATGAAAAATAACGTACTCCGAAAGAAGTTGCGAAAAATAAATCTGAATAATAGTAGTTGAAACGAACGTAATAACAGCTTCAAAAATACGTAAAAACATCCACGAACCAAAGAAAAACTCTCCAAACTCTCTAAAGTATGTAAAAGAATGTATATGGCTTCCCTAGGGATGTACAACCATTATATAGAAAATTACAGGAAACCCTAAAACCCGAAATTACAAATGCGAGCCTTTAGTGCACTATGGTTTAGACCGTCTAGCAGGGGGTCCGAACCACAGAAACTTTCTTTCTCACATTCTGCTCCTTGTTTGTTGCTGGTTCCTTGGGGTAGTCCGAGCCATTCTAGGAGAGGTTGGAACCACATCATTCCCTTCATCTTCTAGGTCACTAAAGTCACTATCATCTTCAAGTATTTCACCATTTTCCCTGCAATTAAGAAATTAAACATTGTAAATAACAAAATAATGATAAATCTTCAAAATAAACTACTTAAATGTATTAAGAGTTATACAAAAGTGGAGTTTGTAATAGCACTTTTCAAGTGCAATCAAGGTGTGCACCACTCTAACTCTTAGGCTTGTTTATCGAACTCTTAAAGGATGATAAAGGAAATTCACTTTCATGATAATCTTATGAGACTGAAGTAGGAACTCAATCATAATTTGAATCATACTTCTACTCAAATGTAAGGGTTTCAACAGATAAGTTATCGGGCTTGCAATCCCCAATAGAAAAAGATATATCAGGAGTGGTCTCAGTGAGTGGTGTGATAGAACATGAAGAAACTAAAATGATCGGCTCAATAGTGTGCTCTCTTGAACATATAGCATTAAAGCTCTCAAAATGAGTATTAGGACTCTCCAAGGTTGCTTGGGTTGTAAGGGTAGGATGGGTTTCAAGTTTTGTGGTGGTGTTGGTTAGCATATTCTCAAGACTCTCAACAGTTGAAGTCTCGTGCGTGTTAGAGTCTAGTGGGAATGAGTTAAATGGCTCATTTCGTTTACTATCCTAACCATGTTCCACTCAAAGTTTAAGATTTTTGAATCAAGATCTTCTCGTGCAAGTAAAAAAAAAGGTCTAAAATTCAGCAATTTTAGCTTCGGTGAGTGGTTGAACATGAGGACATGCAGCAAGTTCGAACAATGCATCATCCAACATATAGTTAATATGTGTGTGAGTCTCATGTGTGCTAGAATTGATTTTTAAGTTGATTTCTTCCCTATGTTGAGTTTGCTTGTAGAGTGATTGCACTTGAAAAGTGTAATTACAAATTCCACATTTTGACCTTTATTCATGCATTTAAGTACTTAAGTTAAGTGTTTTGTTATTATTTTATTACTTATGGAATTTATTTTCTAAATTGCAGGAAAAAAGATAAAATAATCATAATTAGTGGTGATGAAAGTGAACTAGAGGATGATGAGGATACTGTGGTCCAAACACCTCCTTGAGTGGTCTGGACAAGGTCCAAGGCTAAGTTGGAACAAGAAAGCAGAACTTAGAAGAAAATGTTCTGTGGTCCAGACACCTCGTCGGGTGGTCCAGACCACAGTATGTTGTGCGCAAATATTATTTTCAGCCTTTTTAGGGTTTTGTGTTAGGATGTAAATATATATAATGTACGGCCGCAAGGGGCTAGACCTAACTTTATTCTCCAGACTTTTTGAGAGTTTTTAGAGAGAGTTTTCAATGTTTAAAGCATGTTTTTGAAGTTTTGCGGAGCTTTCGTAGGGATTGTTACAACTTTCATTGTTCGTTATTGTGCATAGAATTAGATTTCAAAGTACGTTGTTCTTTATATTTGCTTTTAATAATATCGTTTCTTTTATTTATTCTTTAGATCAATATTGTATGTGTTCTTTGATTGTTGTTTGTCTTAAAAGCATGCCAACGTAAACCCTAACTTCTTGATTCAACAAATTAAGGAAGGGTGGGGGTATTATAAAGAATGGGATGTGCGTAGGCCTTTCACATGATTTGCTTAAACACTTGCATAAGGATCTACACTTTTCAAAGCTATTTTTTGGTTGTTTCAAAAGCTTTCGAAAATGAAAATCTTTGACTATATTTTCTGTAATCACTGGTAAAGGTTTTTGATTAAAACTTATTTAATATTTTTTAACAACTAAAATTAGATTTGAACACAAATATTTTCACCGAATATCTTTCTAGTTTTATAATCCTAAACGAGAATATAAGACTAAGTTTGGGAATTAAAGAACCCTAAACGAAGATATCTTTCCAATCTAGTAGTTCCTTTGACGTGAACTTTAGATTGTAGTTTAATGCACATCCTATTGTGAAGTTATTCACCCACCTAGAATTGAAAGTTGAATCGAGAAGCATGATTGAGTACATATAATGTTATTTCATCATGATTTTGCAATGTGTTTTAAGTGTTTTATCTACATAAATCTCATAAGTTATAATGAAGTGAGCTGATTTGCATACTTATGGATGTTTGCAGGTGTTTGGTGCTTCATTTGAGGAAGAAAGATGAAAATGAGAGCTAAAAGAGCAAGGAACTAAAGTTGTGGATGAAGCAGAGTGTTATGGGCACCCCACCTCAATCATGGGCGCCCTACTGGTGGCATGGATGCCCCACTATAGATCAGATGGGCGCCCACCGAGAGCATGATTTCAGCAGAACTTAGCATGGGCGCCCCACATCAATTATGGGCGCCCCACTTTGGTCATAGGTGCCCCACTATGAATCAGATGGGCGCCCGCTGAGAGGGGTTCTGGATGACTTTTCCAGCACACGTTCAGAATAAAGTTCAAGTTGTAATTTTACCCTTATGCCCTTGCATTATGTATCACTATAAATGGACAAATTTCTGATGTATTAGGGTTCGAACCCTACGTAAGCTTTAGGTTTTGTTTTCTGAGAGTTTTTTTAGAGAGTTTTACATTACACTTTGCACTTAGGGTTAGGGTTTTGATTTTGCTTTGGCTTGTTCAAGCTTTGTTTCATCTTCGCATTAAGATTAACTTGTAAGTTACATTCGTTATTTCGTTTTAATTAAAGGTTCACTTTTCTCCATAGCTTTGTTCTTTATTTTCACTTCGTAGTACTTCGTAGTCTTTGTTTGTGATTGATTTGTTTTCGAAATCGCTTTAAACCTTTTCGATCTACTTCATTTTCGTGTTTTGTTGCATGATGAAGATGATTTTCTTTTCGAAAGGCTTTGTTCATGCTTTCGCAATGCTAGGCTAGGTTTTTTCTTGGTTTTAACCTAGGAATGTAATCGAATCGAAGGAGTTGAATTCGGATAGTTCGAACTAAAATTTGTTTATCATCTTTTGAATAAAAACGTAAGGATCGTAATCCTAGATTAATTTTTGAAAATGAATCACCCGTGATAAAGTTGAACTTCGGCTACAATCGTGCAAATTGAAGGTCAATTCCATGTCCCGGTGATTTCGAACTTGATTTCAAAACCCTAGATTAGCGATCTCCTTACGAAAAAGGGTTTTCAACTGTTAAATCTTCCGACCTAATATTACAGGTGTAAGAACTAGGTTGCGTTAACTACATATCCGAATTCAGCCCTTCGAGGACATTATAAGACTAGGTTAAAGCCAAGTGTTTCCATTCACATAGTTTGTTTAAGTTCAATTTACATAGTTTGTTGAAGTTTGCATCTCCGTGTTTTCATTTTTTGTTTAACTTGTGTTTTCAATTTTCAAATCATCATTTCAATTCCCCATTCGAAAACTCCAAAAAGATTTTCATCTTTTCTTTTTTAAAACTTTTGTAAGTGTTTTCAAAACTAAGTTTTCCAACATTTAGCCACACCTTTGCTCCCTGTGGAAGATCACCTAGGACTCACCTAGACTAAACTCAACCGACCTCTTATACCTGAGAGTGAGCCACTACCGATTTAGAGAGCGGTCAAGTTTTTGGGGCCGTTGCCAAGGAGCAACGGTGTGTGTGTGCTGAACTCGGAAAGCTTGTGGATGAAAGGACTTGCTGACGCAGTTACATTTGGACTTCCAGGTGACATTACTGCTTATTTCTTTTCTTGTGTACATTGCATTTTCATTTTGTTTTCTTTTCTTTAGTTCTAGGATTTCTTTTAGATAACTGAAAAAAAAAAATTTCTATTGAATGGGGCACCCCACATTCATCCGTGGGCGCCTATGGCGCCATGTGCCAACTTAAGGGAGTCACGTGACTTGTTTCAGTTGCTAGTTACTTCAATTAAAGGGAGTTCAGTTGAGAAATTAGGTGAATTATTCCTTTCATCTATCTCTTTCTTAGTAGTTTTCTTTCTTTTGCATTGTAACATATTCATTTGCATATCATATAACCTAGCTTACATGTTACTTAACTTAGGTTGCATTTTAGTGTAATTTTTCTTTTCTCTCATTTTGTTTTTTTTTATCATAGACATGGATTTTGGTGATTTCAATCATGGTCCCTTTGATGCCCAAGCCTACATTGAGTCTCTAAGTAACCAATTTGGATATGACTATACATTGGAGACATATCACCAATTACCCCAATTTTTCGGGCACGAGGAGGAAGACCCATGTCTTCATCTTGATAGGTTTAAGGCAGTGTGTGGCTTATGTGATGATGTTAGAATGAGTAAGAGGCTTAGGTTCATGTTCTTTCCTTTGTCTTTACAAAGTGTGGCTGGTGAATGGTGCTATGATTTTGGTGAATGGACCACTTGGGATCAATGTTGTCAAGCTTTTATTGAACATTTCCTCCCTATTCATCAAACCTTCACCCATGGCTTTCAAATTAGAAATTTTTATCAAAAAATGGGTGAAGTATTTTATAAATGCTGGGAGAGATTTAACATACTTTTGGACACTTTCCTAAGTCATGGATTAGAGTTAGGGGATATCATAGCCATATTATACAATGCTCTGTCTCATGAGTTGCACCAGGCATTTGATATAGTAGTAGGGAAGGAATTTCTTGACCTCACACCGGGTGAGGCATGGTCTTTCCTTGAATTTTTCTATGAACACACGAGGCCATGGGAAAGACTTGAAACTAGATTTGAACCATATGTACTTGAAAGCCACACCGACTTTTTCCCGCATGCTCTTACTTCACTTGATCTTCGTGATCCATCCCTTTGAAGTAGCGTATGCGTGGAGCCTGATTACTCGGATTTTGCATGTCCCAACCTTATTCCACTCACTGAGGGCCAGTCTGAGGAGCCCTAAGATTATTGGCCTTGTGACCCTTATGATGCACAATTTGAGAACATAGGCATTGAGTGGGAAAATTGCCCTAACCACACTAGGGATGATGTTTAGGATGAGTGTCTTTCTCATTTCCCTGTGGACTCTCCCATTCAGAAGATTTCTTTACTACCTTTTGAGAGTTAGGGAGACATGCAGTCCTTTCCTATTACTGAGTTTGATGCTCTACCCACCCAAACCACCACGGGCCCTATTGAAAGTCTTTTGACTCCCTTTGAGCAATTACAAGTTACATTGCCCGAGGAGCATATCATTGAGTTGGTAGATCATTTTTCACTCACTTATACACTTGAGGTTGAGAGTGGTGCACACCTCTCACCTCTTGGCATAGCCCCACCCATGAGTGTTACTCCGGGGATTGTGAGTGATTACACCATGACCGATCATCACTAGAGGGAGGTAGGAGACATTGGGGGTGAGCACGTTGATTTTCTGGGTATCGAGAGACTGATTGAACCCACCATATCCATCTCTTTGATTGCATTATGGCTGCATCCAAGGTTTTATGAACCTCACCTGGCCTTCTTTCCTCTGGAGTGTCTTACACCTGAGGAGCATCCACCTTTGGTGCTTCATGGGCCCAAAGAAAATATTTTATTTCTTGATCCATTTGTGGATGCGTGGGATAGAGAGGGTGTTGAATAACCCTTCTTCTTTGTTTCCCTTATACATAGTAGATTAGAGTTTTCTTTTTCTTATTTTCTTATGTTTTTTTTTGTTTGATTTTCTTCTCTTATTTTCTTTTTTCTTATTTCTTCTTTTGTACTAACTCTTTCTCTTGTCTTATTTTTCCTTTATTTTTCTTTTATTTTCTTTCTAACTTTTTCTCTTGTATAGCTTTTTCTTTTCTTCAAATAAGGAAGCTCTTGAGGTAATACCCTTCCTCTCCCTTTTTCTTTAATCTTGCACTTTTAGTTTTGGTACTCCATTATATATACTAGTTGTTGTTGGAAGTGCTGTAAAATCTAGGTTGGGGGTGTTTTGGGTGATGCCTTAAGGGGCTTGAATAATGGGTGCATGTTTGGTTTAATTTGTGCTATGTTCTTATTTGTGCCTCTTGTGGCTATTATTTCATGCTCATCATCATGCTCACTTTGCACACTACAGACCCATGTATTATGGTTCTCACATTAACGACAATGTTTACTTTAGGTTGGGGGGTAGAGTTCGCATGATGACTTGTGTGCTAGAAATTACAAAATTTTAAAATTTTTGAGATTTTTAAGCTTAAATACTTGAATTTAGCACATTTATACCTCCAAGTCAGCCCTTTTGGTTGGTTGATTATGGAATTGAGTGAGAGAGTGATAAGTGAGTCTTGTTCAAGCATTAATAAGAAACTTAATTCAAGTTGAGTGTGTTATGACCTTGTGCATTTTTGTGACTATCATGGAGAAGAGCTTATGTACTTAGGAGTAGATTTTGTTTGACATTGGTTAATTGAGCATTCTTGGACTAGGTGGAGACTTATACCCCTTAATGGTGAGCTTTTGAACCTATTATTCTTTTCTTGAGGAGTTGCACATAATCACAGCTCTTTTGGTCTTCACTTTGGTTTTCAATGCACCAATTGTATCACACACACTTGCATGAGTATTCACTTGGTACATTATGAGTTGTTGCAAGCTTTGAACATGATGCTAGGCCCTTTTTGTTATTTTGAGCCTTCTTGTCCTTTCTTGGTTATGAATTACCCTAGGAACCAACTTGAAGCTTTTTAATAAAGTGTGTGATATATATATACTATGTTTCTTTGGTTCCCACCTTATATATTATTCATTAACCTTATTCACACACTTTAAGCCTTACCCTCACATGTCTTGGGTTGTGAAAGTGCCTCAATGTCAGTGATGTGAACAGGGGTTGGGAATGGAAACTTTTGAGAGCATATCGAGAGAAAATATTGGGTGGAGAATTCAGCTGATGTATATTTCATTATTTCAAAAGCAAAAAAAAAAAAAGAATAGAAAAAAGAAAAAAAGAGAAAACGAAAAAAAAAGGTTTGTCATTTCTTTTTGTTTATGAAATTATGGGACTTGTACAATGTTTGCAATATTTGCAATTGTCCTATGTGTAGTATTTAGCGTGAATAAGCTTCTTGTTGGGATCCTTGCTAAGGTTGGAAAAGAAACGGGTAAAGTGAGATTTGTGTGCACTTGAGCATCTTTATCCCAAAACATGTGCTTTGATTTCCATATCTTTTATTGTTTAACCTTTATCCATGGCCAAGTTACAACCAGATCAAAGACCTAGTGGATTCTAAGCAAGCAACTCTTGTATTGTGCATGTAGTGGTCTTGTGTAGGTTGTATGGTGTGATCCACTGCATGGCATTGGAACTTTTTGATATGAGCTGTCCACTCGAAACTTCAATTCAATTCACTCACTTATTTGTGAGGTTATGTGTAACTAGGAGAGCATTTTATGCTCATAGGTATGAGTGAACCCTTGATGAGTGAGTTTCTTTCTATGAGTGGAACCTTGTGAGCTTTTGAAGTTGAAACTTAGCTCTGATTATGCTCTCGAGACCTTGTTGAATAAATGACACTATTTTGCACACATGCTCTTCCAATTTTGATAATACATGTATTCATGCTTAGCACTTGGGAATTACACATGATATTTAAGTTTTGTGACTTGTTGAGCTTGAACCTGATTTGTTGTTGACCTTAATCGCTCATGGACCTATTGAGACCATTCCATAGATGTTTGTGGGCAGCATCACAGCAAACCCTCACAGACCTTACTCGTCCACTAGGGGGAACCTAGGGGTTTAAAGGGCTTGCCTCACACACTAAGTGTGGCCGTGTGTTCCTACGAAAATGGACATCATGGTAGCTTAGATTTGAGTTAATTTGTTTTGATTTGAATAAAGACTTGCAAGTCATAGATGTTCTAGCACATGTTTGTGTACCCCACGGTTTCCTTGAATGCATTGCTAGGGACTAGCAATGTTTAGGTTGAGGGGTGTGATTGAGCACATATAATGTTATGTCATCATGATTTTGTAATGGGTTTTAAGTGTTTTATCTACGTAAATCTCATAAGTTATAATAAAGTGAGCTGATTTGCATACTTATGGATGTTTGCAGGTGTTTGGTGCTTCATTTGAGGAAGAAAGATGAAAATAAGAACTAAAAGAGCAAGGAACTAAAGTTGTGGATGAAGTAGAGTGTCATGGGCGCCCCACCTCAATCATGGGCACCCCACTAATGGCATGGGCGCCCCACTATAGATCAGATGGGCGCCCACTAAGAGCATGATTTGGGCAGAACTTAGCATGGGTGCCCCACATCAATCATGGGTGCCCCACTTTGGTCATGGGCGCCCCCACTATGAATCAGATGGGGGCCCACCGAGAAGGGTTCTGGATGACTTTTTCAGCACACGTTCAGAATAAAGTTCAAGTTGTAATTTTACCCTTATGCCCTTGCATTATGTATCACTATAAATGGACAAATTTCTGATATATTAGGGTTCGAACCCTACGTAAGCTTTAGGTTTTGTTTTCTGAGAGTTTTTTTAGAGAGTTTTACATTACACTTTGCACTTAGGGTTAGGGTTTTGATTTTGCTTTGGCTTGTTCAAGCTTTGTTTCATCTTCGCATTAAGATTAACTTGTAAGTTACATTCGTTGTTTTGTTTTAATTAAAGGTTCACTATTTTCTATAGCTTTGTTCTTTATTTTCACTTCGTAGTACTTCGTAGTCTTTGTTTGTGATTGATTTGTTTTTGAAATCGCTTTAAACCTTTTCGATCTACTTCATTTTCGTGTTTTGTTGCATGATGAAGATGATTTTCTTTTCGAAAGGCTTTGTTCATGCTTTCGCAATGCTAGGCTAGGTTTTTTCTTGGTTTTAACCTAAGAATGTAATCGAATCGAAGGAGTTGAATTCGGATAGTTCGAACTGAAATTTGTTTATCATCTTTTGAATAAAAACGTAAGGATCGTAATCCTAGATTAATTTTTGAAAATGAATCACCCGTGATAAAGTTGAACTTCGGTTACAATCATGCAAATCGAAGGTCAATTCCATGTCCCGGTGATTTCGAACTTGATTTCAAAACCCTAGATTAGCGATCTCCTTACGAAAAAGGGTTTTCAACTGTTAAATCTTCTGACCTAATATTACAGGTGTAAGAACTAGGTTGCGTTAACTACGTATCCGAATTCAGCCCTTCGAGGACATTATAAGACTAGGTTAAAGCCAAGTGTTTCCATTCACATAGTTTGTTTAAGTTCAATTTACGTAGTTTGTTAAAGTTTGCATCTCCGTGTTTTCATTTTTGTCTAACTTGTGTTTTCAATTTTCAAATCATCATTTCAATTTCCCATTCGAAAACTCCAAAAAGATTTTCATCTTTTCTTTTTTAAAACTTTTGTAAGTGTTTTCAAAACCAAGTTTTCCAACATTTAGCCACACCCTTACTCCCTGTGGAAGATGACCTAGGACTCACCTAGACTAAACTCAACCGACCTCTTATACTTGAGAGTGAGCCACTACCGATTTAGAGAGCGGTCAAAGCATTTTGATATCGTGATTGTTAGTTTAATTAATTCTTCAAGTAGTTAATTAGTTGTTCGAAAATTTAAATTTAATTATTTTCTGCAATTTATGCTTTAGTTGAATCCTCATAAACGTAGTTGTTATTCTTGCGTAAAACGAAAACCCTAGAAATTTAGCACTCATAAAACCTAAAATTTTATTTGAATTTGAATTTATAATTTTTTTTTGCAACCTAAAAACTAAAACAACTTAGGTTTCCTGTGGATTCGACCTTGCCTCACCGAGTTAAAACTACATCGCACACCCTTGCACTTGAGGGTTACTTCTAACGGTACATTTTAGAGGCGGTCATAGAGTGACTCAAGAAAGCCCCATGTCAACTTTGAAGTAAAGTCAAAGAACTTACCACCAAATAACTCCTCAATAATGTGGCACATCTCCATAAGTAAACCATGCCTCAAGAATGTGGTGCATCTCCATAAGTAAACCATCATAAAAGTTTATAATGACGCACCATAAGTTAAGATTAAAATCTGGGTAATAGTTTAATATATTTTTAAACCTCTTCCAATATTGATAAATGTCTTCACTATAATTTTGAGAAAAATTTTCAATTTCAAATTATAGGCCGAAGTTTTGAAAAATTAAGAGAAAAGTTGTAATAAAATTATTTTGTAACTCTTCCCAAGTATTAATAGAGCAAGTAGCGGCGCAACACCAATCATCGGCCACTCCGTATAAAAATAAAAGGAAAAAATTATACTTAAAAGTGTCATCTATGTAACTATTCGTGCAATAGAAACAAACTGACTCAAAATTTTCTAAATGAACTCTAGGGTCCTCATGGTCAAGTCCATGAAATTTAGGTACTATAGAGAAGGTTTTTAAGCAAAAATTAATTCCATAAATGCTGCTTAAATAATCAGTTAATGGGTGGGTGATATATGGTGAACTAGAATTATAAGAAAAAAATCTATGTTCATTATATATATATATATATATGTATATATTTGAAAACAGTAGAAGAATAACCTAAACTACGCTAATGAATCAAAACTACAGAAGTTCCTTGGCAATGGCGCCAAAACTTGACCGCCTCACAAATGTGCAGTTAAACTCAACTCCTAGGTATAATGGCATACAGTGTCGTTTTACATGGTGAGTTTAAGATCGTATCCACAGGGAACTTTGAGATTGAATACTAGGATTTTTTAAGTTCTTCTATCTACTGGTTTCTTATTAAAAATAAGAAAAGAAAATTAGTTTTGGGTTTTAAAAAATGTTGATTTACTAACTACCGAGTAAACAAAGTAAATTGCAATAATTATATTAAACTAAAATGAAAGCAGTAAAGCTAAGCATTTAAGATAATTAAAGATCTTGATCAACCTACAACTCTGGGTGAATAACTTATTCTTATGGTAGATGTGATTTTTATCTCAATTTACAACTCATGTTTAAGAAAAATAAATCGGAAAGATTTCATTGTTAAAACTAATAATCCAAAATATAGTTTTAAAATCACATTTAGGATAAATAAAACTAGAGAAATTTTATCTTGAAAATATTTTTTAGTCCAAAACTCTTTTTTTTTTTTTTAATTTCAAAATGTAAAGAGTTTTTTAATCAAGTAACGTCATCAAAGATTTCAACGAAAATGATTGAGGTTATAAGTTTTTGAATATTTTGAAAACCAAAAGAAGAAGAAAATCAAAAAATAAATTTAAATTTGTATCTTATATTTTTAAAGTATCAAGAAAATTCTAATCATATGTATTTTTTTCTAGTAAGTATAATCATATGTGGTTATCAGTGATTTCAAGGAAATATAATCAACTACATACGTTTTCAAAGATTTTAAAAATATTAGAAAATATATTTAGAAAAATAAGAGTCCTAACATACAAGTTCTACATTGCATGCTCAGATCCATTTACATCTAACACTCAAGAAAGGATCCACCCATCATTAATGGGTTGAATCTAGAACAACACTTAGCCTAACATTTTTTTTATGATAAAACAGTGAACAATAAGAGAATACGAAACCAAAATAGAATACATTGAATAAAACTGTGTACTATACTTCGAAGCAATATTACAATGCAATCCATGAACAATAGAACGAAAAATCAATCCAAAAATTACCTTAAAGACTCCCTAAACTATCTTTTGAAAGTCTGGAAAAATAGAAAAGCAAAATCCCCAACTATTGCGTTAAATGATATATTTATAAACGAAATCGAAAACCCTGAACCTAAAATCCCATGTAAAACAGTCACGAGTATCTGGACCACCCCGATTGATGTGTCCAAACAGTAGTGGGTATCATGTTGCAGTTTTGTTATTTATTTTGATTTGCCAATTGCTACCTTGCCATTGTCCAGATAGACCGTCAAAGTTTCCGGACAATAGGAACATGTTCCTCAACTGAATCGTAACTAATTTCGATACTTTCCAAGTTTTTCTGCATTTTAGAAATAATTCCAAAATAAATCCCAAACATAGAAAAATATCTCAAAATTAATTAGCAAATGCACATTTCACCATCTAAATTATGACTTATAATTAGACTTTTCAAGTATAATCAGTAGTCACAAAATCACATTTTTTAAAAATGAATAGTGTAACTTTTTAATTTTTATATCAATTTTCTAGAGAGAGAGAGAGAGAAACTCTCTGAACAGTTTCTATAAATTTTCTAACACATTTTGCACTTCTCATATTTTGTGAAATTTCTATAAATTTATATATATTTACATATCCCAACAAATTTTTACAAACTCTAATAAATTTTTTTTACAAATCCTAATAACTTTTCTACCAATCTCAATAATTTTCTAATGATTTTCAATAAATTCTAACAAAAAAACCGTTTCAACGGATCCAAATAAACTATTTGGACACTTTCTCTCTCTAAAAAGTTGACACAAAGTTCCACTATTCTATCTCTAAAAAATATAATTTGATGGAAACGTGTTAAAGTTAAAAAAAATTACTTAAATTATATTTTTCATTATTTTTCAACATTCAAAATTCATCTTAACTTATAGATAGTGGAATTCCTGGATGTTTGCGCTGGCATAAAAATTTATAAAAATATGTTAAAAAAATAATCCCGATACGTACTATGAGTTCCAACAGAAGTTGATAATGGTATTTGCTACTTTTTTTGGAGAGTTCTGTTCCTCTTTGATTACACTTGAAAAATGTAATTACAAACTCTACATTTTGATACTCATTAATGCATTTAAGTAGTTAATTTCAAAGTTTTGTCATTATTTTATTATTTATAGTGTTTATTCTCTTAATTGCAGGTAAAAGGGTAAAATAAGTGAGATTAGCAGTGTTGAAAGTGGCTTCCGAGGAGGAAACAATGGTCCAAAGTTCAAGATAGTTGAAGTGGTGTGCAGCTGAAGTTCCAGCTCGACACCCTGTCAGTATTTTGATCATAACTTTTCACTCACAACTCAGATTGACCTGATTCTTTTTGGGTTGGAAAGAAGACCCAAAGTGCTACAACTTTTGTGCTTTAGCCGAAGCCTGAATTGATCGTTTTCCAGGTCAAAATTGTATTGGAAGTTGAGGACAGAAAGCTGTCAAGAGCAACAAACGAGAAGCAGAACTTGAAGAACAAAGTTTCTGTGGTCCGAACCCCCTGCCAGATGGTCCGGACCACAGTATGTTATGCGCGCACGGCTTAACTCCGTCTATTAGGGTTTTCTTTGCAACTTCTTTATAACATCTGCTACATGGCCGACCCAAGAGGAGTCCTAGTTTAGTTTTACATACTTCAGGAACCTCTTTTTCATATTCTCAGATACTTTGAGAGTTTTAGAATAGTTTTTTAGAGAGTTTTCAATTACTTGTATTGTTTATGGAGTTGTTCAATGTTTGGTTGTTCTTCGCTGCACTGCTCTTTCATTATGTAGTTTCAGAGTTGCTTTCCGTGTAAGTTGATTTGCGTTTCATTAATTTAATATATGATTTACTGTTTTCTAGTGGTAGATCTAATGTTCATGCTTACGTTTATCGCTTTCGTTTTGTTTAAAATCATGTTAGCATAGAAACCCTAGTTCTTGGTTCACGATTCAAGAAATGGTAGTTCACGAAACACTCTAGGGTGTACGTAGACCTT
Source organism: Vitellaria paradoxa (assembly GCA_019916065.1). NCBI lineage: Eukaryota > Viridiplantae > Streptophyta > Magnoliopsida > Ericales > Sapotaceae > Vitellaria > Vitellaria paradoxa. The sequence continues at coordinate 64,567,508 of CM034234.1, read as the reverse complement.
TTGCATGGGTTGTGAAAACACATGCGTAGGGTTTCACGATTTTTAAAACCTATTTTTATTTGTTTCAAAAACATTCGAAAGCAAAAGTCTTTAATCATATTCGTTTGAAATCACTGATACTGATTTTTGGGTTAAATGTTTTCTACACTTTCGAAGCAAGTTGAAAATATGATTCAATTTAAATTTTGATTTCGTTTGTCTAGAAAACCTTCGGAAACAAAGATCTTTAACCATATTCGCTTGAAATCACTGGCACTGATCTTTGATTTTTATGTTTTTAACACTTTCTAAACAAAACCCTAATTCAGAATTGAACCTAAACACCCCAGAGTGAAATAGTGAAATACATGGACTTGTGAGTTGAACCAAACCATTTTTACTATCAAGTTTCATTATTCAATTCAATTCGTTGCAATATTTAATTCTCCTTAAATTTTAGAATTTAATTTGAATTTGAAGTTACAAAATTGCATTGTGAACTGCCTTAATAGAATTAATTTAATTTTAGCTTAAATTTTGATTCTGTAAAACCTTAGGAATTAGTTCCAATTGAATATCAAACTTTAGTTACGTTAAGTTTTAAATTTGTCCTACAACCTAGAAACTGAATAACATAGGCTTCCTGTGAATTCGACTTCGAACTCACCGAGTTAAAACTGCGACTACCCTCTTGCACTTGAAAGGTAAGAACCTGAACACAATTTAGGGTCGGTCACCCTTTTGTCAACTTTTTAGAGATTTCTATTCCTCTTCTATCAATTTGTTGAAATTGCTCACAAATTTATCAACCCAGCTGTCACTCTCATATGTATTTCTAGAGCTTCCATTAAGTCCATAGATCGAACATGGATCTAATAACAATTTGAGCCTAGCTATTTTAATCCTCAGGTATGTTAGACTGAGCTTCGTTTGGGAACTCATTAGCTATTTAGCTACTTAGTTACTCAATTTTTTTTAAATGACTAAATTTACCTTCTTACATTTTAAATTTCTTTTAAACTATAAAGAGTAAAATTATCAAATTAACAAAAAATTAAGAAACTAGCTACAAAAAATTAACTTTTTTTTTCCTTCCCAAATATAAAAAAAAAAAATTAACTTCTTTTGTAATTAACTAGTTGCCAAAACCAAGCCTGAAATAGACTATAAATATTAATCAATCGAAAACTAGTCCATGTTCTGTCATCTATTATTGTTTAGCTTAAGTTTGAGAATTAAGTAATTATTAAAATTTTTTTTTTTTGTGTTTGAAAAGAAAAAAAATTAACTTTAAAGTAACTAATTTTTTAATTTTTTATTAATTTGACATTTTTATTCTTTAAAATTTTAAAAAAATTTAAAATGTAAGAGAATAAATTTGATCATTTAAAAAAATTAAAAAACTAATGGCTAGTGCCTAAAGTTATCGGCTATTTTTGTCAAACAAAACCTTAATTACCAAACACATTCTTATAAACTTAGCATGTTTAATTTACTCGTTCAATATTTATTCTATAACTGATAAATCTATTTTCAATTCAGAATTCTGACTCTAAATTAACTTTATTTATAATAGGCATTAATTATAATACTATCATCATAATATTATTTTGATTATACTTTTTGATAATTTTTTTATTTTCTTTTGAATAAACCTTTTTGTTTGTGAGAAAAAAATTGCTTACCTCTGATCTTTTTTAAAATTTTGCAACACAAGAAGATTGTGCATTGAATTATCATTATTTTTAAATATAATTAACATTGAATATCATATTTGAATGAAAATAATTGTACAATTGAAATATTAATTTTGCAAATTTTCCCCTTCCTGAATTTATAAAATGTTTGAAATAAGTTTAAAAGCATATTTTCAATAAATTTACAATTTTAATATTATCAAATTCTGAAATTATTTTTAATTTTTATACATTTATGAAAAGGGTGAAAAATTATATTGTATAAAATATTTTAATGAAAAATTATACTTTAGTTAATAATTAATAACATTTGTAAATATGACCGGAATGAAGTCCATTTTTATCTAATTAAATATTAAAGAGGTTTATGTAATTTATTCATTTTATTATTCAATCGTTAAATATTTAATATTTTAAAATGAAAAATGAAATTACCCATCCAATGGGTGGGATCATAATTGGGGCTATTTTAATTTTTTTTATTATTATTATTTGGACACTTGTTTGTGAGTTTTATGTGGGTCCCACGAGGAAAGATATTTTTCGCGGGTCATGGTTAGGATTGTCTCACGTGGTGGGCATTAATTGACTGCTTGGATTTGTGATTTTGGAGGAAACAAGAGGTTAACATCGGTTAATAATGGTAGCCTACTGCGAGCAAATGTTGATCACAAGTTTATTTATTTATTTATTATTATTATTTTTTTTTTTGTTTGAATCGTTTCTTCCCTTTTTTTCTCCTCCTTTCCCTTTCCGTTTTAAAAGTTTTTCAAACCGGACGGCTAATTTTGAGAAGCGAAGGAGTTTTTTTTTAATTAGTTATTAATTAGTTATTAAAATATTATTTTTTTGTTTAAAAAAGATAAAAAAATTAATTTTTAATAATTAATTTTTTTAGTTTAATATTTTTATTTATTAATGTTTAAAAAAATTTAAAATATAAAAAAATAAATTTAATTATTTTAGAAAAAATTAAAACTTAACTGTCGGTAACCGAACTATTAATTTTTTTTTCAAATACAGCTCCAATATCAGTCAACCCAGACCTTTTTTTTTTTTTTTTTTTTGAGTAAGAATGTGATTTGAATAATAAAAATATTTTTAAGTTTTTGAATAATATATTAATTATATTAAATATTATAATATTTAAACACGGCTTTAAATATAAATACTATAAACCACGAATAGAGAGGCGAGTAAGGTAAAAAGCATGAGCACGTATTTTTCCGGAGAAATAAAGCTGGCGCTTTGAACGGAAGGGGCCTCAGCTGCCAGCAAACGCTGGCCATAAGTGTTTTTTTTTTTTTTTTTTGTCGTCTTACCTTTCCCTTCTGTTTGAATGTTTTTCAAACCGGGCGGCTGCTCCCAGCGGCCAAAAATTGATCAAAATTCAAAAGTTGTGCGCGTTCAAAAGTCGAGTGCGCGTTCAGTGTTTGATAATTGATAAAAAATAAAAAATAAAAAATAAATCAAAAAGTGTGCGCGGATTCAGTGTTTCACTTTCTTTGTGAGTGATTCCGTCAATCTGAACTTTAACGTAAAGAGTTAGCAGGTAGGCACTCTACATCACGCGAGGGGAGAGGCTGCTGTAACTCAAAACGGTATTATTTAGGCCTTTTTTTAAATAAAATGATACTATTTTACTTAAATTTCTATATTTAAATATAATGCATCCGTATTTGAATATAAATTTAAATTTTAAATTCATATTCGAATATAAAAATTTGAGTGAAATGACGTCATTTTGCTTGAAAAGATGTCAAAAATAATGTCATTTTGGGTTACTGTAGCGACTGCAATAACCCCTACAACAACCCCGAGTTCGTCTACATCTCGGTGGAATGTTAGAATTTGCATGTTTATAAGTCTCACTTACCAACTAAGTTTTTAACTTAGTCCGTTGTTAAGTTTAATAATTGATCAAAGAAAATAAATGGGGCGACTGACTTTGGAAAATAAAAAAGTTATTTTTTTTTAGTAAGCTACTAACTAATTACTAAAATGTTAAGTTTTTTCATGTTTAAGAATGGAAAAAATTAATTTTTTAGTAGTTAATTTTTTTGTTGGTTTGATATTTTTTCTCTCATTATTTAAAAAAATTTAAAATATAAAAAGATAAATTTGATCATTTTAGAAAAAATCAAAAAATTAACAATTGTTAGCCGAGCTACCAACTTTTTCCCAAATATAGTCTCCAATGTCAATCAAACCAAATATTTTTTTTTTGTAAAAACCTAATTCAAATAATAAAAATATTTTTGAGTTATGGGATAATATATTAATTATATTGAATATTAAAATATTTAAAAATAACTTATTGATAAAAATTAAAATACTACAAGAAAAATTTAGTTATTAATATAATTTTAAAATATTTTTAAATGAATATTTTTAAAATATTTAAATATAAAATTTATCAATACAATTTAAGATGTTATACTTAAAATTCAATTATTATAAAAATTAGAATATCTACTTATATCTTATTAACCTAATATAAAAATTATTTTCTCTTTTAAAAAATAAATTATATTGATAAATTACTTTTTAAATTTTTTAATAATTGTTACTTGATTTATTATAAAACATTTGAATAATTAATATAAAAATAATTATTACAAAAAAACCGATAGTCTATTTGAATACTTAAATTAATACTTAAACAAAAATATAATTTATCAAAATAATTTAAAATATTATAATAAAAATTAATTCGAGTAATAATGTCTACTTGTTTGTTAAAATATTTAAAAAATAAAATAATTTGTTGTTATAATTTAGTTTTTATAATAAAAATATTTTTAAAAAATTTTAAAAAAATAATTTAATCTTAAGTTTTATGATATAAAAAGAACTCATGCCTTTAAAAATTCAATTTATGACTGTCTACGTTTTATATAAAAATTCAGTTCAATCAACTTATTAAAATATTTTTATTTTTACCATAAAAATAGATTTCATATTTTTTTTAAAATTATGTATTAATTTAAATATTCTTGCAAGCTAAAAATTATTTTTTATAATAATTTTTTATATTAATTATTCAAATGTTTTATAATCATGTGAGTGATAATTATTAAAAAATTTTAAAAAGTAGTTTATCAATATAATTTATTTTTTATAATAAAAAATATTTGTTATGTGGGTTTAATGAGACATAAGTACATACTCTAATTTTTATAATAATTGATTTTTTAGTATAATATTTTAAATTATGTTGATAAATTTTATTTTTAAATATTTTAAAAATATTCATGTAAAATTATTTTAAAATTATATTGATAACTGAATTTTTATTATAGTGTTTTAATTTATATTAATAAATTTTATTTTTAAATATTTTAATATTTAATATAATTAATATATTATTCGATTACTCAAAAATATTTTTATTATTTGAATCAAGTTTTGACCAAAAAAAAAATTTGACAACTCTAAAATACTAAGGCTGATTTTGAAAAAAAAAATAAGATAACTTTTTTTTTTCTTTTTTTGTAGTTGGCTATTAACTCACTACTAAAAAATTGACTTTGTTGTGTTTAAAAGGGAAAAAAAAAATTAGCTTTTTAATAGTTACTTTTTTGTTAATTTGACGTTTTTGCTCTTCAATGTTTAAAAAAAAATTAAAATATATGAGAATAAATTTAATTATTTAAAAAAAAATCAAAAAACTAGCAGCTGATAGGTAAGTTATCAATTTTTTTTAAAACACATCCCCAATGCCAATCGACTCAAATATTTTTTTATAAAAACTTAGTTCAAATAATAAAAATATTTTTGAGTTATTGGATAATATATTAATTATATTAAACATTAAAATATTAAAATATCTAAAAATAAAATTTACTTATATAAATTAAAATACTATAATAAAAATTCAATTATCAATATAATTTTAAAATAATTTTTTTAAATATTTAAAAATAAAATTTATCAATGTAATTTGAAATATTATACTAATAATTTAACTATTGTAAAAATTGGAATATCTATCTATGTCTCATTGACATCATATAAAAAATATTTTTTCTTATAAAAAATTAAATTATACTTATAAATTAACTTTTTAAATTTTTCAATAATTGTTACTTGAATGATTATAAAACATTTGGATAATTAATATGAAAATAATTATTATAAAAAATAATCATTAGTCTATATGAATATTTAAATTAATATTTAAATAAAAAACAATATGGACACTACTTGATAAAAATAAAAATATTTTAATAATTTTTGGGTAAGTGTATTTTAATAAGTTGATTCAACTGAATTTTTATTTAAAATGTACACAATTGCAAATTGAACTTTTGAAAACGTAAATTTCTTTCATATCATAAAATTTAAGATTAAGTTATTTTCTTTGAAATTTTTTAAAAATATTTTTTTATAAAAAATAAAATTATAATGACATAATATTTTCTTTTTTAAATACTTCAACAAATAAATAGACATTTTTATTTGAATTAATTTTTATTATAATATTTTTAAATTATTTTGATAAATTATATTTTAATTTAAATATTCATACAAGCTAACGATTATTTTTTATAATAATTATTTTTATATTAATTATCCAAATGTTTTATAATAAATCAAGTAATAATTATTAAAAAATTTAAAAAAATTTATCAATCTAATTTAGTTTTTACAATAGTAAATATTTTTTATATGAGTTCAATGAGATATAGGTAGGTAGTCTGATTTTTGTAATAGTTAAATTTTTAGTATAATATTTTAAATTATATTGTTAAATTTTATTTTTAAATATTATAAAAATATTCATTTAAAAATATTTTAAAATTATATTAATAACTGAATTTTTATTATAATATTTTAAATTATATTAATAAATTATTTTTAAATATTTTAATATTCAATACAATTAATATATTGTCTAACAACTGAAAAATATTTTTATTATTTGAATCAAGTTCTTACAAAAAAAGAAGTGTTTGAGTTGATTGACATTGGAGGGTGTGTTTGACAAAAAAAGTTATTAGCTGTTAGCTTTTTTGATTTTTTATAAAATGATCAAATGTATTTTTTCATATTTTAATTTTTTTTAAAATATTAAAGAGTAAAAATATTAAAGTAATAAAAAATTAACTATTAAAAGATAATTTTTTTCATTTTAAACGTAAAAAAAAAAAGTCAACATTTTATTATTTTGTTCGCAGTTAATTACAAAAAAGAAATCTATTTTTTCTTTCAAGAAAAAGTTAAACATTTTCTGGCGTTTTGAAACACCTTCGAACAGAAAGGAAAGGAAGACAAAAAAAGAAAAAAGAAAAATATATATATATATATGAAACTTGTGGCCAGCGCTAACATCACTAACATCATTCGGTGTTAGCCGCTGCTAACGTCAGAAACGCCATCTTTGCGTGTACGGCGATTTGAAATGGCGCAACCTAAGAGTCATATTAGGTGCCGTTTGGTGTATTAAAAAATAAAAAAATTAAAAATTTAAAAATTATTTATTTTTTATTTTATTGTATGAGCTATAAATTTATAATTTATCTCTTTTTTATCATTCTAAACATATTCTTAATTGGTAAAATTTTGAATTTATTTCTCGATGATCACTAGTTCGATTTTTCTTAAGATGATGGGATCTAGTCATTAATTTTACAATCCAAAAAATTAATTAAAGTGTGTATAAATTAATCTGAATATAATGAGGTATAAAAAAGAAAAAAGAAAGAAAAAGAAATGGCGCGTGGAGGGGTTGTTAGAGTGGTGGTTGATTTAGGTCCTGTTTAACCAATCAAAAAAATATCAAAAGTTATCAAATTTTAATTATTTTTTATATTTTTCTTTAATAAAATTTTAATATATATTATCTTTGCGTTATATCTTTAGATTTTTATAATACTTTTTTTTCAAATAAATAACCCCTAGACGAGAGTAATAATTGATTTTCGCAAATGCAAAATATCTAGGAACGGTGCAGATTATTATTGGTGGGCGCATCTGTCTATCTAACTTCTCTTGGTGCGACTAATCGACGGTTCTAATTAATTCACGTTTCCTTTAAGTCTACCCCCAACTTGCGCTCAAGAAAGCGGCAGCCACAATCGGGACTAGTATTCATCATTAAGGCTCCGTTTGGCAGCCTCTCACTTACTCAACTACCAGTTATTTAATTTTTTTTCTAAAATAATTAAAATTATCTTTTTATATTTTAAATTTCTTTTAAACTATAAGAAATAAAAAGTCAAATTAACAAAAAATTAAAAAGTTAGTTATTAAAAGATTAATTTTTTCTTTCTCAAACACATAAAAAAATTATTTTTTTTTGTAGCTAACTATTAATTAATTAAAAAAAATTAACTTTTTTAGTTGCCAAACCAAGCCTAATGCCTCCAACTCAGTTGAAAATACAACCTTGTCTACTACACGTGTCTCCCACTCTTAAGGACAGTTGGATAAATTATTTTTCCATGCCTTAAAATCTAACTCTAACTTTCCTTAGGAAAATAAAAAATTGTAGTCCCATTAACCAAAATTTTGACATAAATTTAATTTGATTACAAAAATAAATTAATTATTTAATATATTCATTATGTTTGAAATATTTAAATATCAACGTGAATATGAATTTAAATATGATATGCAATTCAAATAATCACACCTGCAGATATTTTTGTGAAAATTGTTTTTACCATTGTTTAAACAGATTTATATGATTGATGCAAGAAAAAAATTTCAAGCGCAGATTTTTTACCCTATTAGTGTTTTTGTTTTCCTCAAGATATTCCATGAGAAATGTAGCTTAGAAACGACTTTTCACGCGTTTCATCAGTTATTGAACAGCCAAAAATAATCAAAAAAATGTGATAAGTGTTGGCCAAATTAATAAGAGTGTAAAGGGTTGGCCAAATTAATTCTTATACAAATTTGAATTGACATATTTAGAGAAAAAAAGAAAATAATTATGGTACAAAATATTCAGAGAATTGATGAAAGGTTGTTCGTAAAAAAATAGTCACGTTAATTAAAAAAAAGAATACTGTACAATTGAAAAAATATTATAGAATGTAATAAGTATGATATAAAATACTTTTGAACTTGTCATTTTAAAGTGAAAGAAATGTCACATTTACACTTTTTTTTTTACACCCTTCTTATATCCTATTGGTTATGACGGCAGTGAGCAGTGTATTTTGTTCAAAATTATCATATCATTGGATGAAAGTGATATCCAACAACTGTGATAATTTTAAATAGAATACACTGGTCACGGCCCGTCATAATCAATAGGATGTAAAAAAAAAGATATAAGTGTAACATTATTAAAATAATAAATTTACAAAAGTACACCTTAGTTACAATAGTATTCATTCTGCTTACACTTTTTAATAATTTTTATTCTTTTTTTTTTTTGAAATTAATCTTTCTTGTCATTTTTTAAAATTTTACAATACAGAAAGATTGTGCGTTGGGTTATCGTATGTTTTTAATAATCTCATTCTTTTGTTATGAAGAAACGTAGAAAGCCTAACTATTGATTGACCAATGGTGAATGTTTTACGTTAAAGGTACTAAGACTATAAAATTAGCTACCTTATTTCAGAGTCGCATCATTCCCCTCCAAATAATTTATTTAAAACTTTATTGTAACATAAAATTATTAATTCGACATTTGAATGTAAAATTTTATCCTTCTCAACGTAGGTTTAATTTTGATCTCCTCTTCCATTTATTGTGGTACCAAAAGCATCGTTTTTCATTAATTAAAAGTATTTTTTTCATTTTCTTATAGATACATGAATTTTTTTAGTTGAATTTTTTTTTATAAATGTGAATAACATATTTAAAAATTACCAAATAAAAAAATTAAATTTTAGTGAAAACTTTTAACTCATAATTTTAAATTCAATTTTGTTTTTAAACTCTATTTTTTCTCTAAAAACTCTCTAACGAAGTAGCTCACATGTTTTGGATTGATTAAAATTTACCAAGATAATAAAAATCTTGTTAAGGAATATTTTCTCATCACGTGGGAAGCCCAAATTGTGAATATGGGCAAAAAACAAGAGCAAGGGTAATACATTAATTTTGCAGAAAATTGTATTTAAGTCATACTTTATAATTTTTTAAGACTTTCAGTCACACAAAAAAAAAAGTATTGCTTTTAAGTGACATTAATATAAAAATTTTTGTATTTAAGTCACATTTTTTGGTGGGTCCCACGATTTGATTTTAAATATAATTTCTAATATGACATAAATGCCATTTGTTTATATAATTAAGTCAAACGGAAGTTGCTGGAAATCGTGCTAATTGAGAATCACATTCTTCCGTTTTTTATTTCATTCCTTATAAATCGCGTGAAGATATGGTTTACCGAGAATCACGCTTCTTCTTTTTTTTTTCCTTCATTGTTTTCAGTTTCATTATTTACCGTTTTAGTCGTGAAGATATAAAGATGATAGAACTTATTTGATCTATCTTTTTCATGGATTGATTTTTACGATCGGTGTTTTGAGGTATCTTCAAAACAATATCGGTACTATTTCAAAAAATATGATGATGTTAGCTCGTCTGGTTGGTTTGTGTTATGTATCGATTGATATTTTTTAGGCAGTATGAAAACAGTACCGGTATAAAATAGTACCGGTATTGTCTTACTGGTACTGTTTTCAAAACAACACTATGAATTATAAGCAGATGACAAGTTTTAAGGGCAAGAGAAATCCATGGGGTTGATCGGCGTTTTGAGTTATCTTCAAAACAGTATCGATACAAAACAGTACCGATACTATTTTATCGGTACTGTTTTTAAAATAGCACCATGAATTATAAGTAGATAACGAGTTTTAAAGGCAAGAGAAATCCATGGGCCCGATCGGTGTTTTGAGCTATCTTCAAAATAGTACCGATACTGTTTTAAAAAATATAATGATATTGGCTCGTTGATTTGTGTTATGTATCGATTGATGTTTTTATGGTAATATGAAAATAGTACCGGTACTGTACAAAACAATACCGGTATTATTTTCAAAACAGCACCATGAATTATAAGCAGATGACGAGTTTTTGACAAGAGAAATCCATGGAATCGATCAGCATTTTTAGCTATCTTCAAAATAGTACCGGTACTATTCGAAAATCAGAAAAAATAAAGATACTTAGGAATGATGATCAATTTAGATTTTTCCCAAACAGTTTTTATTTTGTTCCAAAAATCGATTTTGCTTACTTTATAAAGAAGATGAAAAGTCGCGGAAGTTATAAGTGAAGTGTGCACTATTTTTAGATAAAACTGGCAGTTTTGAAATGTAGTGAAAAATGCGTGATGTTCTTTTTTGTCTTTTTGTTGCAAGTGTGACTTATTCACAAATAAGTTTTTTTTTGTATGACTAAAATCCTTATAAGTCCATAAATAGTGACCGACCTTCAAAAACCCCTTAATTTTGTAGCTAGAGTTTAAATCGGATTGAAATTTGCCTAACTCTTAAAAAATATGATGTTGAATATTTTTTAATCTTTTGGAAACTTAAGAATACAAATTTGGTTGAAAAACAGGCCTAGGAATAAAATAATCATTTTATGACTCAAGTTTGAATTCGTTTAAAATTTGCTGAGTTGATAAGAAATTTAATGAAGAATAATTTCTCAAACCTTTGAGAAGCTCAAAATGTGAATTTAAACCCCCCACCCCCTCCCAAAAAAAGCTTAAGAGTAAAATAGTAATTTTAAGGTCCAAGCTTGAATCGGGCCAAAACTTACTTACTTATTATGAAATATATTGATGAATACTTTTTTAAATCATTTGGAAAGCCAATAATAAGAATTTAGTCAAAAGTATATTTATTTTACGACTCGAGTTAGGGTCGATCAAAAGTTTTCTAGATTGATAAGAAATTTAGTAAGGAATAAATTTTCAGCTTATTGGGATGCCAAGAGTATAAAATTGGGTCAAAATGGATTTAGGGGGTAAAATGGTAATTTTGTAGCTCAAACTTGGATAGATATTAATTTGATGAGAAATTTTTTAAGGAATAAAATTTTCAGCCTTTTGAGATGCTTAGAATTTTGATTTTGGTTAAAAATGAATGCATGGGTAAAGTGATTCTACGGAGTTCGAATCAATTTAAAATTTCCAAATTGATATATAACATGTTTAAGATTAAAGAAATAATAAACACACTTCTTTATTAATTTTTCACACTTTATGTTATTCTTTGACACTAAAGTTTTTGTGAAGCGGAGAAATTAATAGAAAAGTGTATTTATTCTCTCTTAAAAATATTTTTAAGCCTTTTGGGTTGTTTTAATTTAAATTTAACCTCAGAATAAAGTATAGAGTAAAATAGTTGTGTTGCAACACTAATTTAAGGATACAACCTTAATTTAACACAATGTGTAAACATTAATAAAAAATTTTGACATAAACTTGACTCGATTAGAAAAATAGGTTAATTATTTAATATATTTATTAAAATTTGAAATATTTAAATATCCACATGATTATAAATTCAGATACAAACGGCAATTCAAGCAGTTACACTTACGCAAATATATTTTCTCGGGATGTTTCGATTGCTCTTAAGCGATGTTTTATGGATCAATCCTCTGGCTTAAGAGATGCAGCTTCTGTTTGATCTTCAGAATCTACAAACGGGACCAAACCCATGGCCAGTTATCTTCGCGTGTTTATTTTCTTTGAAATATTTTACGAGAAATGCAGATTTAGGAAGTAACTTTTCACGCTTTTCAACTGTGCATTGAACATCCAAAAATAATCAGAAAATGGACTGGATATGTTTGAGGAAAGGTTCCATGTTTCGATTTGGACACATCTTTATTAGTATAAATGTAAAACGTTGGTCAAATTAATTCTAATACAAATTTAAAATAATACATACTTAGGCTTCATTTAATTTATTGACAACTTTTGAAAATTTTTAAAAACATTTGAAAACTTCCAAAAATTATTTTCTTTTTATCTTATTGCACGAATTACGAACACACAACTTATTTCATTTTATGTTATTTTTTATTACTCCAAACACATCTTTAAAAAAGAAAGTAGAGGATTATGGTACAAAATGTTCAGAAAATTAAAAGTTGTTCATGAAAAAAGAGCCGCATTAATTTAAAAAAGAATACTTACTATTGAAAATATCATAAAATGTAATAACAATGATATAAAACACTTATGAGCTTGTTATTTTAAAATAACAAATTTATAAAAGTATATCTTAATTACATTATTATTATCATCTCATCATTCTAATTATACTTTTTAATAAATCTTTTTTTTAAATTAACCTTCTCGTTATTGTTTTTTTAAAATTTGCAATACAAAAAGATTTGTAGGTTAGGTTATCATTATTATTATTATGTCATAAAGGAATGTAAAAAGCCTAGCTATTGATAATGTGCATCTTAAAGTCCTAAAACTATAAAATTAGCTACCTTGATTTCGGGTTCACCCCATTCCCCTCCAAAATAATTTCTTTAAACCTTTATTGTATCACAAAATTATTAATTTGACATTTAAATGTAAAATTTAATCCTTCTCAATGTAGAATTTAACTCTTCTTACATTTATTGTGGCAATTAAAGCATGTTATTTAACTAATTAAAAGTAATTTTTTTACATTTTTGTTACAGGTACATGAATTTTTTTAATTGAAAGGTTATTTTTTTATAATTTTTTTATAAATGAAAATAACATATCTAAAAATTATCAAATAAAAAAATTAAATTTTTATGAAAACTTTAGATTCATCTAATTTTAAATTTAATTTTTTAAACTCTAATATTTCTCAAAAACCTCTCTGACTTCGCCTTAATATATCTATTATATTTTCAGGATTAGTAAAATATTTTTTAAAATATTTATTTTGTTCTTATTTTTTAGCATAATAAAAAATTATTAATTTATTTTATCTTTAGTCTTGTTTCAATTCTGTTTGAGATTTTAAAATTTTTTAAAACTTAAAAATTTTTTTCAATCAAAATTTATCATGTATTATTTTTTACGTAATTTTTTAATTTGTTTAATTTTTCTTTTTTAACATTTCAAGTCTTTATCAATAGACCGACAAAATATTCGGTTTGAAGTATTTTTTGCGGGAGACCAAACACGGAGTCATCCTTTCACCCTATCTTTACGTTCTGGTTGGTCTATGCTAAAAGAGAATAAAAGTCAATAGTACCTAGCAATACCTTGACCAAAAAATAAATAAATAAAATATAAAAATAATACCCATTAGAAGTGCACTCAATTTCCTTATCCTGTCTTCTCTCTCCCTCGCACAATTTCCGTATTTTCCCTCCTCACTCTCCCATCTCTCTTCTCTTTCTCTCTTGCCAACAGCACCCTCCTCACAGCCACCAACGCTAGAGCTCGGAGCCACAATCAGCAGCAACGACCAGACATCAGTGGGACTGGAGAAACCCAGGGCAAGGGGGGCCAGAACGAAACCGTTGCCTGTGACGGGTCTTCACTCCCATATTTGTTGAGGTACTCAGCTTTCTTTCTGTTGAAAGCATAAACGAAAGAATATACATGTATCTACGTTAGTGATAAGTGAGAGAAGTGTGGTGTCATGAAAACAAAGACTAGACGGAACGAAAGAACAGAGGAGAGAAAGGGCTATTAGCCGATGGTGAAACGAGAAAGAGAGAGAGAGAGACAGAGTGAGCGTGTGTTGTGTAAGGAGAAAAAGATTTAAGGCATCTTCTACGTACCTCATTGATGTTCAATTTTTTTGAATTTGTCAAATTCCTCCACGCAACAGTCATCTCGTCAAGGCACAGCGCGCACACACACATGGACTGGCTGCAAATGTTATAGATTAAGCACTAAAACCCAAGAGTATCCACTCTGCACAGCAATTTGAATGAAAACAAAACTAAAACTGCAGAAATTATGCCTAATGCGACCTCTTCAAAACGATTATGTAGAAAAACTGCAGAAATTATGCATAGAGAGAGCAGATTTCACCTCTTCAAAACAATTGTCTCAGAGTGCTCGGTTTCTCGTCTGCATAAGATTGGAAACATGACTAAATCGTTCGAACCACATGAATGACGCTTCGTCATTCCCCTGCACATTTCAGCCCAGTTTTCTCATGATAAAAATTCACATCCCCATAAACAAATTCCTCACGAAAAAATTATTGTGTTTTTCAAAGTATGCTGTAGTGTTTGATCATGACTTTCTGCGTACTTGATGAAAAGAGTTGAGGTTAGCTCTTTTTTTTTTTTTTTTTTTTTTTTTTCAATTATTTAAGGAAACTAGACTTAAAAGGAGCTTTTCATCCATATATCATGGGTTAAGTGGTGTTTAGTGATGAATAAATGATGAGGCAAGGAAGTGGGCTGGTTTGCTTTGTTTTTACACAGACGGTACCTTGGTTTTTGATCATTTTCGATGGGTTGGACTTGGAATTAATTTTTAAAATTTTTATTTGTACAATTAGACATATTTATGAGTCACCAGAAATTAGATTAACTCAAAATGGATAAACGAGTGATTTCAATGAAATTCTGGAAAGATGGCTGTCCCGCAGAGGTTTGAGACAGAAACATTTGAGAGATATCTTTAAATTCTGAATTAATCAGATTCATAAGGAGTGGGTTCTGCCTTTGAGAAATATACATGTTAAACTAGACACAATTTTAAGTACTTTAGGCTTTGGAATCACTTGATTTGGATTTGTGAGTAATTTTCTACGAAGTTACCAAATTGAAGGCAAAAGTTTGGATGCATAGAATTTTTTTGTAAGAAATTGAGATGCTTTAAAATTAAACCAATATCTATTTATTCTTTAAACACTTTTTTATTGGAATATTCTGGTGGGACAAATTTATAAAATAATAATCTCTCTTACAATACAGCTCAAAGATCCAAAATATATAACCAACTTAATGGCTGAGATTGTGTTTTGTTTCAATCAACGGTTGGGATTTTTTTGATTCCTTAGTTTACCGATCAAATCTGTCTAATCCATTGTCGTGCTCAGGAACCTTTGTCCAATAGTTCAAAGCCTCTCCAAGCAAAGAATCAGTCGCCCGGAGCGGATTGAAGCAAGCTCAGATTAACTTTTTTTCAGCATCGTCTTCTTTACTG
The DNA here is from genome assembly GCA_019916065.1 of Vitellaria paradoxa. Lineage (NCBI taxonomy): Eukaryota > Viridiplantae > Streptophyta > Magnoliopsida > Ericales > Sapotaceae > Vitellaria > Vitellaria paradoxa. The sequence continues at coordinate 64,551,737 of CM034234.1, read as the reverse complement.
GTTTCGTCTTCGTCTTCTTCTCAATTACTTTTTGGTTTTTTTTTTTTTCGATTTTGGGCTTATGATTTGTAGCAACTTGGGTTTCATGGAAATCAATCAACTGTAAGTGGGCTCCATATGTAAGTGGGTTCCATATTCTTTCCCTTTGCGTTCCAGCTTTTCTGACTTCTGCTAACTTCTCCCTGGTTCTCTCCCTCAGAAGAGATACATATATGTATATATATATCGGCTGAGATTTTTTTGATTCCTTAGTTCATCCCTCAAATCTGTCCAATCCCTTTACATGATCAAAACCTAAAAACCTCTCTGTATCCATATTTTGCTCTGTCATTCTAGAATACTAAAATCTCTGTCTGATGTACCAGCAGCTTGGAGACACAAAATAAATGTGTTAAAATCTCTGTCTGAAATACCAGCAGCTTGGAGACACAAAATAAATGTGTTCGAAGGCAGATGAAAGCCTCCAACATCCCGAAGTCGCATCGCGTTGTGTTCACTTGTGCTGAAAGGTACTCTACGTTGGTTTGCTCATTTTTTTGTTTGCTTTGTTTTTTTTTTTTTCTTTGTTTTTTTCCCCTGAATCTAAGACAAAAGAAAACGCTTGAACCTTATAGATATACGCCTGAACCTTTTTGTTTGCTCTGTTTCTCCCTCTTTTTTTTAATTTCTTACTTTTTTCCTAAATCGAAGACAAAAAAAAGAAAAACACCGTAACCCTTATGTACCTACAAACACATAAAACAAACCCTAAAAGAATAACAAACAAACAAACAAACCCATTACGTACCTTTTATCAGATTTTTATAGTAAAGGGCATTTTTGTCCCACTAGACAAACTGAGTTCGTCATGTATATCAGTAAGCCAATCGGGTTGGTCATCCAGCGTGTTTGTGGAGAGTGCTCTGATTGATTTTTATGCAAAGTTGTTGCTTATCAATGATGCAGTAGAATTGTTTGATGAAATTCCTGTAAGGAACACTATGTGCAAATGCTAAGGCTAAATTGTGGGTTAAGGGACTTGAGCTGCCAATAAATATCAACTTTCCCTTCCAGGCATGTTTTTTGGGCATGAAAGTTTTAGTATTATATTTGTAGAAAATCATTAAATTCACATTGATAGTCTAGAAAAATATGTTTTGTAGCTCCCACTCCAACGTAAATAATCCAAAAAATTAAAGTTAAAAGACGTCAAGTTTTTCCAAAAGAAAAAAGTAAGAAATTTGAGAATTTATTAGAATAACATAGCAAAAGTTATAACTTCTCATGAAAGTTTTTATTTATCAAAGTGGAATCATATATCTAGGTGTTTTTTATAAACTGAATAAATTTAAAATATTGAGATAATATGAGTTTGTGGAATAATATTAAAACAATTGTCTGCGAGATGAGGTTTTACAATCTTTTTTCTTCGTTTGCTCTGGGTGTTCTCCCCCCCCCCCCCCCCAATTTACTTTGAATTGTTTTGGTGAATGATCTCTAAGCATCCTTTCGTGAATATAGGTGATCAAAGATAGAAAATCTTTCATTATCCTTTGGCATCCTGGAGTCACACTGTGTTCATTTGTGTTGTCGTCACAAGGTACTTCATGGTTGTGAATTTCTTTCTCTGTGTAATTCTGATTTTTTTGAAAAATATTTATTGGTATGTTAAAAGTCAATATTTGTTTTCGTGTAGTGTGCTAAAATTTATTATTAGTTGCTAAGCAAAACTACCACCAGCTGAACACACATGTTTAATTGCATATAGGTTGATAAGCATGTGCCTTTTGGTTTGTGTGATTGCTTATATATATAGAATACATCTTTGAGAGGGTTTGATTATTTCATACTGCATTATTGATTGTTGTTGTGTGTTTTTCCATATTGGAAAAAAATCATTGAATTTGCTTCACTTATTCATTGTTTATTTCGATCAATCTTATGGTTTGCCCTTCTATCTATTTCCTCTAGCTTATTTAAGTTGGGTTAAAAAATCAATGCTAATCTTTCAATTCACTATAGCTGAAAGTGCATTCTAGCTTCATATTTTCAGTAAGAAATTTTATTTTAATATCTTACAGCAACCCTTGATTGACACCGGAATACTTTTGGGTTTGTGATTTAGTCTACATATATTTCAATTACAATGCTAATGTAAGATTTTTTTTTTATTGCCAAAATGGTATGCTTATAGATTTGTAGTTTGCAAAATGGGATGCCTTGAATTTCAACGTTTTGTGGATCTATGTCAAAATTTCGATTAAGTCAGCCAATAATCTATATAACAATGCTGAGATTACCTTTCTTAAAAATTGATAGTTTAGATCAAAAAAGTTCAAAATATACAATTTTTACCGACTTCAATGGTGGATGGCCAAGATTTTTTCAATCTCTAATTGCCAAAATCTGTTGAATCCGTCAAATGCTGTATATCTATCCCACTGTTACCTTCTTCACGCTATTCTCATCTCTCTTCATCCACCTGCTACTTTCCAGTTCTGGCAAGTTCTCAACCTCTTCTACCATTATTCTCAGGTATGTTTCAGAGTTTTTCTGAAATTAAATTTAGCTGCTTTGTAAATTTTACTAAAAATCCGAAGAAATATACTTCTGTTCTGCCAATTTTGTGTTTAACCAAAATGGGTTTGAGAACACAACAAACATAACCCACAGACACCACCAGCCAAACATAAACCACAACCCACAGACACCACCAAAAACAACCACAGAGAAAATAAAAGGCTAAGAAAAAAATAGAGAGAGAAAAAGTTGAGAAAAAAATGATTCTTTTTCCACAAGAAATAAAGAACAAGCACCTGATTTACTTTGCCTATTCGTTTTCTTCCAGCTTCTACCAGATTTTTATTCATCTTTTTCTACCAAAAATTAACAGCAAATATAAACAAAATGAAACACAAATGGTGTGCCCTTTCTTTTCAAATAGACCTTTTTTTGAAACTCGGAGACAAATTTTCTATAATCTTTAGACACCTCCGAAACAGAATAGTTCTCAACGGAAAACCCATTGAAAAAACAAACTGAAGAGGCGGCGAAACGAAGCGCAAAATACTACTACACCTATTCGTCTTCCTTCAACTTCAGCTTTCAAATTTTCTCCTCTCCATAAGACTGAAGAAGCCTTCATTTTTTCTTCTCTCAGTAGGACTAAAGTAGGATTGAAGAAGCCGTAAGAAACTAGAGATTGGAAGACTTAAAAAACTGCAAAATAACCTATATTATAAATTAGCTCAGGTATTTTAAAAATATATAACCAATAAACGGCTGAGATTTATCCACAGTTGAGATCTTTTATCCAATCCACAGCCACGGAATCCCCACCCCTCCTCCCACTCCGAGCCCAAATCCCTCCACCAATTTTCCAACCCATCTTCAGCCATCCTTCCAAATCTATCCTAGGCAACGAGCTAGGGAGGGTGGTGGATTTGTCTCCAAGAAGAAGAGTTTTGAAAAAACCAATCCTTTAGGAAGGTTGCGGCGAAGTCTACCGAAGATAGTTGAGGCTTCCGATCATTTGTTGTCGGGATTAATAGAGCTTCATGTCCTCGCCATTGATGATAGCTTCCTCAATCGGAAGGTGATCGAGCGCTTGCTCAAAATCTCCTCTTACAGTGGTATGTATTGACTATGGTTAGTTAGGGTTTTAGCAATTTTGAATTTGTTACTGAATTTGATTGGATTGGATTGTTTTGGTTACTACTGGGGGTAGTGGGGGAAGACCTTTGCAGTATCTCGATTTGAACGGAGAGGAAAACTCTGTTGGATTCAATGTAAGATATTTTCATTCTATCATTTCTCCTTTTGTGTGTTTTAAAATTCATTTTATACTTGTTTGATTGCTGAGAAAGCCAATAAAAGGAGGATTCGTGTTCTCTAATTTTTTTTTTTGGCTGATTTATATTGGTCTTTTATGATTTTTAGGCTCTGAAGGTGAATTTAATAATGATAAATTATTCAATGAATTGCTAAAAAAAAAACAAGGTTAGTTATGGATATATTTGAATTTCTGTAAAGGCTTTGATTTGTTGCTGAGAAAATGGAAGGAGGAAACTATATATGTAGTAATCAAACAAATAATAGCTGTATCAAGCTAGGCTGGGCATGGCTTCTGGATTTGTTTATTTTCATGTGTTATCCTAGACTAGATGTTATATAGATGTTTGTTTTTGTTTTGATAAGCATTTTGTTTGATTATGTTGGTTGATTTCAGTAATAATAAATAAAAATATTGTGATAATTTGGTCAGTTTCTCTTAAATGAATTCATGTGGTTTCTTGATCTTCTCTGATTCTTAAAATGTACTGTTATGATATGTCTTCTGATTTCATAACAATTTAATTTTTGATTTATTTTATGTTGATTTCTCTGTGATCAAACAGACCAAGGTTTTTCTTACTATTGAAAAACTTGCCTGCATTGTTGGATGAATCTAAATTTGATGCCACATTGCATGTTTAAAATTTTTGTGCATCAGAATGAAGGGCGTGCAATTGGAGTGTAGTAGAGTAGAGGTTGGGTCCACTATGCAATCCATTGACCAGAGCCATACATCATACTCTTTAGGAGGCCCCCGAATTATCAGTAGGAGCAGGAGAATCAGGCTTAGTAGAACATTATTGTTAAGTGAACTGTCGTTCTTATTCTTTTTATAATGCTTCTTGAAAATACTATCTTCATTTCTGATAAAAATGATTTCAATATATATGTAATACCTAGGATTTGAAGTTTGGATTCCATTTCGAAATTTTTTTTTTTTGGGGGTATTGTAATGTGTAATTCTCTTAACTTTGGAGAATTAACTCTGGTATCACTAGTAACTTGGTGTAGTAGAGTACTTTGTTTTATTTCAAGACTCAGGAACATTGTTTTGACTGTAGTTATTGTGTGAAGGGTGCTTCTAGTCTACTGTGTTTTGTGTGATTACATTAATGTGTTATATTTTGATTCGGTTTGCACTTTTATTGTGTTTTCTCGATAAAGTTTCCTAGGACTGTTATCTACTAATTTGTTTCATGAATCATAAATTATTTTTCGTTGAACAAAAAACTATTGTGTGTTGAAAATATTTTTTGGAATTGGCCAATGGCCCAAAACTTAAAAACTTTGCATATCTGTTGTATTGAATTTTTTGTGTTATAAGTTAAGACGCTATTGTTATATATACACAATTATTTATTTTTTAATTTTTTTTATAACCCTTGTATATGAGGGTGCTGTTGACAATAGGAAATGTATTTATACAGTGTGTTTGTGAGTAGAATCTAAAAATCTCTTAAATTTTTAATCTGACCTGGATATTTGGTACATGCTCCAATATAAACCAATAACTAGATTTTTATATGGATTGTAGATGTGTTGAATAGTGGTTAGCAAGGCAAATATTGAGGCTCACATTTTGCTTGGATAGTAATTACACTGGTTAATTATGTGAATAGCTAGATTTAAATTTTTCTCCAAAAACGAGTTGTCTTCACTATAGAATTTTAATGTACATGGGTGTCTTTGTTTTATTTTATTGGTTGTTATATCACATTCTCACAAATTCACAATGAAGTGGTTCTACTATTGTAACCAATATTTGTCTGGATTATTGGCTTTTTAATTTTTTAATTTTATTATTATTATTATTATTATCATCTTCTTCTTTTTATTTATTTATTTATTTTTTCTTTCCTCACTTTTGTAATCGATAATGGTTTGGCCTAACTCTGGCTGTTCACTTGCCTGATCTGAGAAGATTTTAGTCGGCAATGCAATCAATTTGTTCTTGCATGATCTTTTTTTGCCGCAAATGCCTGTTACTTTGCATGAAGGCTATAATCAACAGGCATGCACATTATGGGGGGAAAAAAGATAATATAATGGGGTTCAGGTTATATAAAAATACAAATATTTTCTAAATGTACCTATTTGTTCAAGTTTTTGATTTTTTCTTTCATGTTTTAATTTGTGTTCCATACTGTCTATTTTTCTTTATTTGTTTTAAGGAAATTAACTATTTTGATTAGCGATTTTTATTTTTACAGGTTATTTTATAATTTTTTTATTTTAATTTTAATCTTATAGATTTATTTATCTGTATGCCTTTAGGCACAGGAAAATACTAGTATTTGTATATATATGTCTATAGGCGTATTCCAGTAAGCTTATTCAACTCGTAAGAAAGTAGGAAAGAAAGAAAGAAGCAGCAGCAAAATGGCGGGTAATGTGTTTGGCACCCCAATCACAGATGCTACTTTGAAGGCATTGCCAGAGTATGTGGGTAAAGAAATAACACGCAAAGACAGAGCGATGGTGGCTCTCGAATGGATAAATTCAGAGAACAAATCCGAGAGGGTTCGGGTGTTTGTGGAGGGGCTGAAGAGTCAATGGGGGACTGGGGTGTCCACGCTTTGCATGGTCTACAATGCCACAGGGGATCCCATGACATTCGTCACCAGCAAAGATTGGTATGGCAGCATCGGACCAAGCCCCTACCCAGGAACGATTGCCAACGGCCAGTGGGGTGGGTTTTTGCACGTCAAGAGGTCTATCGTTCCCAGTGGTTCGGTGGCAGCTGTCGTCTATCCCTTTACGGAAAACGCCGGACAACAACGCGACTGGATGTTCGCTTGGTCCAACCCATGGAGTAAAGTGTTATATTCAAACCACGTACGCGTATATATATTTCCGATTTTATTAATTGTGAGGACGCTAGAACAGCTACATTATTTTTATTTTTTTTTTAACGAATTTGAAAATTTTATATTGTGTATAGGCCTACACTGAAATCCGTGAAGCTGATCACGTCCCACAGCATTGGGACTACATTCATGGCTTATTGTCGGAGTCTGGACCACGCCATGCGGACACATGGAAGAAGTCTGTCATTCCCAGTGGTTCGGAGGCAGCTGTTGTCTATCGCGGTATGGACAACGCCGGACAACAACACGACTGGATGTTCGCTTGGTCCAACCCATGGAATAAAGTGTTCTATTCAAACCATGTACGTGCATATATACTTCCGATTTTATTAATTGTGGGGATGCTAGAACAACTATATGATTTTTTTTTTTAATGAATTTGAAATTTTTATAATGTGTATAGGCCTACACTGAAATCCGTGAAGCTGATCACTTCCCACAGCATTGGGACTACATTCATGGCTTATTGTTGGAGTCTGGACTACGCCGTACAGACACATGGAATGGCTGCCACTCAAGTGTTGCAATTGGCGAGGGCACCTCACACAAATTTGAGGCAATACTCACTCTCGCTTCATAGACTTAATTCTTTCATGCGCCCATGAAATGTTTTAAGTCTTCGTGCCTGTACGCTGTCAGCTGCAGTTCGCTTTGCTTGGATAGTGAATAATAATAATAATAATAATAATAAGGCCATACGTTATGGCTATTGTAGTTTGTCTTTCATGTACGCTTGGATCTTTTGTTTTATTTTATTTCACTTTTTTTCTTTCCCGTATCAATGCTTGTGTGCTTCTCTTTGCGTGTACTAATTTTAGGTTATGAAGTTTTGAATGGTAACGTTGTTCATCACATTGTTTGGTGTGCTCTAAGAGATTTTTCTCAATCTAGTATATCTATATATTAAATCTAGAGCCATGATAGCCACAGCCACAGATACGGCAGTAATGACGAATGTGCACAACGGCGTTTCTTAAAAAAATATATATATTTATATAATAAAACATAACTTATTATAAAAATATTTCTTTCACAAATTAAAATTAATGACTGATATTAAATTTTAGAAACAATCAAACGGATGAGATCTTCTACCACTGAAGCTTCCGCCATAAGCTCTCGCCCTACCCTAATTTCCCTATTCTGTCTTCTCTCTTGTTTGCCCAATTTTCCTATTCTCCCTCCTCACTCTTTCACTTGTGTTCTCTCTCTCTCTTTGTGGTCAACAGTACCCTCCTTACTCCTCATAGCCACCAATACTAGAGCACGGAGCCACAAGTAGCAGCGCCGATCGGATATCAGTGGGGCAGGAGAAACTCAAGGCAAGGGGGGCCAAAACGAAACCCTAGCCTGTAATGAGTCTTCACTCCCATATTTGTTAAGGCACTCAGCTTTCTTTCTATTCAGAGCATAAACGAAAGAATATAAATGTATCTACGTTAGTGGTAAGCAAGAGAAGTGTGGTGTCGTCAAAATAAAGACTAGAGGGAACGAAAGAACAGAGAAGAGAGGAAAAAAAGGGCTATCAGCCGAGGGTGAAGCGAGAGAGGGAGAGAGAGAGCGTTGTGTAAGGAGAAAAAGATTTAAGGCATCTTCTGCATATCTCATCGACGTTCAATTTTTTAGAATTTGTCAAATTTGTCAAGTTCCTCCACACAACCATCAACCCCGTCAAGGCACCGCGCACACACATATGGACTGGCTGCAAATGTTACATATTAAGCACTAAAACCCAAGAGTGTCCACTCTACATAGCAATTTGAATAAAAACAGAACTAAAACTGTAAAAATTATGCCTAATGCGACCTCTTCAAGACGATTATGCAGAAAAACCGCAGAAATTATGCATAGAGAGAGCAGATTTCACCTCTTCAAAACGGTTGTCTCGGAATGCTCGGTTTCCCGTCTGCATAAGATTGGAAACATGACTAAATCATTCGAATGACATGGATGACACTTCATCGTTCCCCTGTACATTTCAGTCTAGATTTCTCACGATAAAAATTCACATCCACATAGACGAATTCCTCACGATAAAATTATTGTGTTTTTCAAAGTATGCTGTAGTGTCTTGATCATGACTCTGTGTACTTGATGAAAAGAGTTAAGGTTAGTTTTTTTTTTTTTTTTTTCTTTTTTTAAAAGGAAACTAGACTTAAAGGAGCTTTTCATCCATATATCATGGGTTAAGTGGTGTTTAGTGATGAATAAATGATGAGGCAAGGAAGTGGGCTGATCTGTTTACACAGACGGCGCCTTGGTTTTTGATCATTTTCGATGGGTTGGACTTTGAATTAATTTTTAAAATTTTTATTTGTACAATTAGACATATTTATGAGTTACCAGAAATTAGATTCACTCAAAATGGATAAACAAGTGATTTTAATGAAAATTTGGAAAGATGGTTGTTCCGCAAAGGTTTGAGACAGCAACATCTGAGAGATATATTTAAATTTTGTATTAATCAAATCCATAAGGAGTGGGTTCTGCCTTTGAGAAATATACATGTTAAACTAGACACAATTTTAAGTACTTTAGGCTTTGGAATCACTTGATTTGGATTTGTGAGTAATTTTCTACAAATTTACCAAGTTAAAGGCAAAAGTTTGGATGCATAGAATTTTTTTTTGTAAGAAATTGATATGCTTTAAAATTAAACCAATTTCTATTTATTATTTAAACACTTTTTTTATTGAAATATTCTGGTGGGACAAATTTATAAAATAATCTCTATTACAATACAGCTCAAAGATCCAAAATATATAACCAAATTAATGGCTGAGATTGTGTTTTGTTTCAATCAACGGCTGAGATTTTTTGGTTCCTTAGTTTACCAATCAAATCTATCTAATCCATTGTCGTGCTCAAGAACCTTTATCCAATAGTTCAAAACCTCTCCAAGCAAAGAACTAGTCACCCGAAGCACAAGTAGGATCGAAGCAAGCTCAGATTAACTTCTTTTCAGCATCCTCTTCTTTTCTTGTTTCGTCTTCGTCTTCTTCTCAGGTACTTTTTTTTTTTTTTTTTTTTTTTTTTTTTTTTTTTTTTTTTCAATTTTTGGCTTATGATTTGTAGCAATTCGAGTTTCATGAAAATCAACCAACTGTAAGTGGGCTCCATATTCTTTCCCTTTGCTTTCAAGCTTTTCTTACTTAGCTGCTCTCTAGTTCTCTCCCTCATAAGAGATATAAGTGTCATTTAGATTAGATTTTGTGTTAGCAATGTCCGAGACAACATTTTGCTTGTAATTGTTCATTTTAAATTTCTTAGAATGTCACAAGTTAGGTCTTTTGATGCATAGGCATATGCCAAAGAGTGTTTAAGCATCTTTGTTGATGGTTGAGAAGAGCGTTGAAGAAGAACGTGGGGTGGTTATTGGTTTAGCATCAGTTCATGCCCACGAACATCTCTTTTGGAGTTAAAAAAAAAAAAAAAAAAACTACTTTTCAGAAAAACAGTGTGTAAGGGTGTCTTGTGAGCAACTCATGAGTAGTTCGTGTCTATGAACTGCCCATGACACTCAAGAATTTTGGATAGTGTGTAAGTGTGTCTTGTAAGCAACTCATGTGCACATTGTGCTCACGAACTGCCTATGACGACGTCCAAATTTTTAAACACCTGTCCAAATGACTTTTTTAACCCTCTCTTTTGATATAAAAAGAAATGTTCTCTTCTTAACCCTAACCTTTTGGATAGAACATCACCTTTACTTAACCTTTTTGAGAAAGAAACCAAAAAGGACGAACGGTGTGGCTTGATTTGCTTGATTCTTGACATCACTAACTTTCTTTGGCAAAGATCTATCAATGCTTAGCTCAGATCGGTAGTGGATCTACAGATTGGAGAGCTTGTCCTTCAAGGTTTGAAGGTATTTAATCTTCACGAGTTAAGGTTTATTGCGGGATGTCTAGCAAACAATGTTAGGATGGATTTAGACAAGTAGATCAATGGGTAGTTGGTTGGGGAAACTTGTAATCTAAATTCATGTACCTTGTAACCTCTTATTTCATAGTGAAGAAGTTTTTAGTTTGATCCGCTTGAAGGATCCGGGGTTGTTTTTTTCCTTTGGTTCAAAGGAGTTTTTACCCTAGTTAACAAATCCTTGTGTCTCCTTGGTTATTCTTGTTAATTTCTGCTGTAGATATTTTGATTTGATTACTATTTTGTGAGATTAGGACTTTCAAGTGGTATCAGAGCTTTGGGTGCTCTCTGTTTTGTGTCCAGACTTTCTGTCTAAGAGTTGGTCCATATAGTATCCATGGATAGTCAAAGAGAGAGACAATCAACTGTTAGGCCTTCGTTTCTTGATGGCTCTAACTATCACTACTGGAAGACAAAAATGAGCTTTCCTTAAATCCATTGATGAACGTGTTTGGGATTCAATCATTGATGGATGGAGACCACCAACAGTGAGTGAGACTGATCTCACGCCTAAAGCAAAAAGGAACTGGTCACTTGCTGATAATGAAGCTGCTGGGTGGAATAGTAAGGCCTTGAATGCTATTTTCTGTAGTGTTTCCTAGGACGAGTTTAAAAGAATTTCTAACTGTGAAGTTGTAAAAGAAGCTTGGGATATCCTTCAAGTAACCTATAAAAGAACTACAGTAGTGAAAATCACTAAGTTGCAGAGACTCACAAGCTTTTGAGGTAATTCGAATGGCTGAGAATGAAATTTTTGACCAATTTTACATTAAGCTCAGTGATATTGTGAACTCTGAAAATTCGTAATCTGCTGTTAAAGATCCCAAACAATTAACCACACACATAGAATAATAGAAGATGAGATAAACAAAACGAGGAAACCCACGAAGGGAAACCTCAAACAAAACTTTTACTAAAATCACACGTTGGTTACAAAGTCAACCTCCCGATACATCGACTCATCGACTCTATACTACGTTGACATTTGCTCGACTCCTCGATTAACCAACACATTTAGTAAAAGCCCTTCGACTCCTCGAAGGCACAAGACCGAATCCTTGCGACCACATGTGCTGAATCCTCAACTCTTCAAAGATTCGAACTCCTTCAAATCACACAGAAGCTTGAAAACTTGGCTAAGCAATTGAGAGAACTTTCTAACGTTTCTAGCTCTTGAACTTGATGTATATTCTCTCAGTGTGTAACCCTAAAGACGCCCAGAAGATATATATAGACAAACAGAGGCGGCTAAGGTTTGAAACAAGCAAAATTGGTTGGAATAATGTACCTCGCGGGAAGGGCGCACCTGTGGGCTTACTGCGGGCTTCCCGTGACTCAGAGTGGGCTTCCTGCACAGTTTATTCTCCAATTTCAGCTCTCGGTGATTGTATGCAATCATTGCCATTTTTAATTTCATTTCACACTCTTCTTATGAACATTTTATCAAGTAGAATTCATTTTTATCTTGTTTTGATTACTTTTATGGTCTTTGTTTGTCTTGTAGGGAAATGGAGAAACATAGCTCACGGAAGCCAAGTTAGAAGCTAGAAGTTGCAATTTGGGTCGAAGCAAGTCACCTTGGGCGCACATAGCTTGGGTGCAGAAGAACTTGGGCACCCGACTGTGTCAAACCTTGGGCGCCCACTGAGGCTCAACTTTGCTGGACACCCTATCAGTCTTTTAATCATAACTTTCTATTCATAACTCTGATTGACCTGATTCTTTTTGCGTTGGAAAGAAGACTCAAAGGGCTACAACTTTTATGTTTTAGCCGAAGCTTGAATCTATCTTCTTCATGATCAAAATCACATCGAAAGTTAGGGACAGAAAGCTATCGAGGAAACACTTGGCTGAGAAGACCTTAGGCGCCCAACTGAGCACTTCTTGGGCGCACGGGACCTTAGGCGCCAGCCTATGTTGGACCTTGGGTGCCCACCGAAAACAAGTTTCCAACCTCCGTCTCAAGACTTTCATCGAACACGTGGGGGGTGCAATGGCTTGGGCGCACACCCAGTGAAGCTTGGGCGCCCGTGACATCCCTCCAGCAGACTTTGAATAATAATTTTGAATTGTAAATTTACATTTATACCCTTGATTTATGTATGCCTATAAATAGGCTTAATGCTGATGTAATAGGGATCTCTTTTCAGACCTTTAACCCTAAATTAGCCGTTTCGTCTTTTTTTGGATTGTCGGAAGAGTTTATGTTATTTTTCGCTTTAGGGTTTACATGTAAGTTTCTTTCTTCTCAATATTTTCAATTTAAAGTACTTCATTTTTGTTCTTTGTCCTTTGTTGTTACTTTGTATTTGTTTCTTTTACATTAATGGATGATGTGCAAGTTTATTTTCCTCTTCGTAGTTCGATTAGGTTAGGCTAGGGTTTGTTCTTGGCTTCAAGCCATTTGAAGGTGGTGTGGTTGTTTGGTGAACTCAAACATAAAAGATTTTAGGGTTAAATGATTTTACACTCCCTGTACTTAAGCCGATTTGCACTTTACCCCCTCAACTTCAAAAACTAGCACTAATACCCCCTGTACTGTGCACAAAAGTGCTATAGCAGGAAACTTTGTGAGTTTTAACTACGCATGGTTTACACGCGCGTCAGTCTGATCTAAATGACGAAAATACCCTCATCTTCTCTTTCTTCTTCGTCTTATTCGCAGATATATATATATATATATATATATATATATATATAACCCTAGGTGGGTTTCTTCCATAGCCGTTCTTCCTTCGATTAAAAATACATTCCTTCTCTCTCTTCTTCTTCTCCTCCTCTTTCTTCTTCTTCTTCTTCTTCTTCTTCTTCTCCTTCTTCTTCTTCCAAAATATATATATATATATATAGGCAGAGAGAGAGAGAGAGAGAGAGACATATGATTTCTCAAAACCCCTCATTACAGTCAATTTGACCCAAAATACCACTCCAAACTGAGTTTCGATCCTTGGATTTGCTTAATTGAGCGAGATTTTGCTTCGTTGGGCGAGATTTTGCTCCATAGGTGAGGATTTGCTCCGTCTGTCAAGCGAGGGTTTCAGCTTTTGTAGAAGGGCAAAAATGACTTTTTAATCACTTAACGTAACGACGTCTGCCGTAGCACTTTTGTGCACAGTACAGGGGGTATTAGTGCTAGTTTTTGAAGTTCAGAGGATAAAGTACAAATCGACTTAAGTACAGGGGGTGTAAAAGCATTTAATCCAAGATTTTATTTCAATAAAATATATTTTTGATTTCTAATAGGAATTTCGTAGTAAGCTAGGGTTCTTTCAAAATCAACTCACCTGTGTTATAACCATAACTTGGTTACAAGTATTCACTTGTGCACACCAAGTGTTTGGTTCAATGTCCCGATGAGTTAAAAATATATTTTCCAAAATCCAAATTAGGTTTTCCTACGAAATCAAATCTCCCGTGTTATAATCATAGCTTGGTTACGATTAGCCAACCATGCATACCAAGTGTTTGATTCAATGACCTGGTGATTTGGAACCTATTATCATAAAACCATAACATGAGGTTTTCTTGAGAAATCGATTTACCCGTGTTACAATCGAAGCCTGATTACGAGTTGATGCTCGTGCACACTAGGTGTTCGATTCAATGTCCCGGTGAGTCCGAAACCAATTTCAAAAGCCTCTGCTTACCTTGAGTTCCATAAACTAGGTTTTAATGAAATATCTTCCGACCTAGCAATGCATGTGCATTTGTTAGGTTGAGTTACAAACTCGTTTGAGTAAACCACTACCCACTACCGGATTTGGTTCAAAGCCAAGATTATTTTAGTTATTTTACTTTCAATATTTGCATTTTAATTTAATATCACAATTCTTTCACTCTATCATTCTCAACCCAACCATATTCAAACACCTTGTAAATCTAAAATTAGTATAAATTAACTTAGGTTCACCTACTAACTAAGAGAACAAGTTTGGAGCTTTTAACAAAGCCCTTTTTGTGAGATGACCTCAGTTCTCACCGAGTAAGACTACGACCACCCTTTTGCACTTGAGAGGTAGAACCCGAACACATTTTAGGGTCGATTAATCAGGAATTTCCCACGCCAAACCATGGTCTTCTTGTGGACATCCTACGTAAATTAGGTCTGGCACTTGTTTGACTTCTTTAGGACTTCCAACTGTTGTGGAAACAGTTTCTCTGTGGCCTTTTAGAATTCTATTCGACTTAAGACTCTAGTGCCTTAACCTACACTATATCTAAAAGTACGAACAATTCTATTTGATCATGGATTGCCAATTTACAACATTTGGTCTTAACAATCTCCCCCTTTGGCAATTCCATGTCAAAACTCAAAAATGGAATTACAAGAAAGTTCATATCCTAGATTAAGGCCTCAGTAAATTTGTCATCCATCAACAAGTTCCAATTTGTTAACATGTATGACTACACACTTAAACATGTTCCAATTGTCATCCATTCCATCAACATGTCCCAATCTTTATCCTGTTTTGCTGCACACTTAAACAAACTGATCACGGCATCATGTGGCAACAAATAATAATTAAAAAATATTATAAAAAATGGCACAAAATATTTTTCCCCTTAATTACCACAAAATATTCTCCCCCTTAATCATCAAAAAGTTAATTGTTCTCCCCCTCGATTAACTAACTTCTTTTCAAACATTCTCCCCCTTAACTATACTCCACCTTTTTGACATGAATTGACAAAAATAAAAGTACAATGGGTAATCCTGATCAAATCATTCCAAGTTCTGTTTTCCCAAACACAAAACTAAACACAGTTCCAAAATTTTGACTATACATAAATAGTAACAAACAAGAATTCCAAGAATCACCTTACTATTTATGTCATGAGTTGTTCACACATCATACCAATGGCCAAATGCATGTGCAGTGTGTGAAATGAAGTTTTAAGTGCAACATGATTAATATTCTTCACATACTTGCATGAATTTTAAACTTGCTCCTTTGGATTGTGAATTGAATTGAGTAAGATATGCCATGTTAACTCTTCGACTAAATTCTCCTCAATTCATTGTTTTCAATTATACTCTATTTTCTTTTTAAATTTCATCCACCAATTTTTTTTCTTATTTTGAATTTTTCCTTGGCGGCTTTCACACACTTATGGGTAGGTAGCCTTCTTTCTATATCGTCAAACCCGAAGGATGGTTATTTTGATAACCTGCACGTCAACAAGCTAGCTGTACTTTATCTCATTGGTAGCCTTTTCCAAGTGATTTTTTTTATGTAAACTCAAAAGCAACCAATAGTCAAAAAAGGAGAATTTATTAAAACAATTGAGTAGGGGAAAAGATTTCTCATGATGTACTAAATTTCGTGCAATTACAATTGGCACACCACTACCATGACAAGGAACAACAAAACAAAGGATTCAAGTTCATCAAGTAATTCAAATTTATTACCACTATGTAGATCAACAATTTTAATCCTATGATTTTGAAGTGTGTTTGAGTAATAGAACATGCAAGAATATCACAAGGAATAACATTACACCCAAAAAAAAAATTAATTATCTCAAAAAAAATTAAAAAGTATCTAATCTACGTGATTTCATAGAACTAGGTAAAAATAAACAATGACGCACAACCTAGTTCATGAAAAAAAAAATTTGCCTCTATATATCAAGGCTCACCCCTTCAAGATTATTAGGGGTGTGGGAGACATATAAGTCACTCTTTCTAACCTAAACAGTTTTCATTTTTGGAAAAATATTTTGAGTCTCTGGGTTGTTGGTTTTAGGACCAATGGGTTTTGAAAAATTTTTCTTTTTGTTTTTCCTCATTGGCCAAGTCATATAAGGTATAAAATCAAAACATGACTTTTGAAACTTTAATGGATTAAACCTATTTGACACTTGAAAAGCAAGTCTCAAAGAATTCCTAGTGTCAATATAGGATAGGGGAAGCCCATATAATTTGTGACAGTATGGTCTTGTGTGACCAGGTGTACCACAATGAAAACATATAGGAACAAACTTACGTTGTAAGTTAGGGGGCGTACCTTTAGACTTCTGAAAATAAGCTCTTGGTTGATTACCTTTCTTAGGTTTAGGAGTTTTATCTATTTTTGGAGCAGTTTTCTTTGAGGATTGAAACCGAATCAGCGTAGGTTTTTTTTGCTCACTGGGGGTAGCTTTAGCTTCTAGATTGTCCACTTGCGTGCTAGTGTACCTAAGTCTTTTTTTGTCACGTAGGCTCCTTTGCATCCCAAGTATGTCATCAAGTTGGGAAGATGCAGTATTCCTTTTGAGTTCTATGGATTGCAGCTTACCTTAGGCATCCTTTAATTCATTCTCTCTTTGATCCAATTTGTTCTTGAAGGCTGTTATCAAGTCATCTTGAGTGTTCTTACTTGCTTCGAGACCTTCAAATTTAGTTTGCAATTCTTCTAAGGCAATTTTCAGACAATCTTTCTCCTTTTTTAACACTTTGTTCTTTACAGTCAATTTTCATTTTGTTTATGGAGTTTACGACAGTCTTTGTACAATTGTTCATACGCCTCTTCAACATCTACTTCATCATCAGTGTTTTTTTTAACTTCACTTTCGGAGGATTTTTCTTTCTTGCTCTTAGAAGAAGAGGACTCTACTGAATTTGAGGGGGCATTTGCTCTAACCATAATGCAGTATAATTCTCTGGAAAGTCTTCTGAAGAAGATGAGGTACTTGACTGATCATCTGAGTCATCAAAGGTTGCATTGAGAACCTTCTTACTCTTTTTGTTTCCACAGTCTTGAGCTATGTGTCCGTACCCTTGGCATTCAAAGCACTTCACCCTTTTAAACTTATTATCCTTTTTCTTGGTTTCAGAAGACTTCTCACCCTTAGACTTTTCAATCTTCTTGATCTTTTTCTGGTTTCCCACATTTCTTCTTGAAGAACTTCCTAATCTTCTTCGTATATAGCGCCACTTCTTCAATGGAAGAAATTGACTCATTACTAGAAGAGGAGTCATCTTCTTTAACCGATTTTAGGGCAACACCCTTCATCTTCTTCGGTTTTATCATATTAGCCTCATACGTCTATAAAGAGCCAACCAAGTCTTCTACTCTCATGGAATCCACATCCCTAGCTTCTTCTATAGCTGTGACCTTAGCTTGAAATGTCGAAGGAAGGGATCGAAGAATCTTACTCACAATCTTTCGATTTGGAATAGGTTCTCCAAGATTGAAGCTTGTATTGACGATGTCACTGAGCTTCGCATAAAAGTTATCGAAAGGTTCATCTTTAGGTTTTCAAATTCCGATGTGATTTTTTGGAGCTTGGACTTTTTGACTGTAGAGTTTCCTTCATGTGTTAACTGAAGAATCTTCCAAGCTTCCTTGGCAATCTCACAACTTGATATTCTTCTGAACTCATCGGCAGAGACGGCACAGAAAATAGAACTCAGGGTCTTGTAGTTCCATTCTGCCTTTTTTTGCTCAGCCCTGGTCCACAAATCCATAGGCTTTTCAACCATTACGTTGTCGACAGAATGAGTTGGCTTCACCCGACCGTTTTCTATGGACAACCACACATTGACGTTCAAAGAGATTAGATGAGCTCTCATTCAAAGCTTCTAGTACGTATAGTTGGTGCCATCAAACCATGGGGGTCTAGTGCTCGAACTGCCTTCTCTAGGAGGATTCATCAACAAATAACAGAATCACGTTTTATTCTAAAAAATGAACCTACTCTGATACCAATTGAAAATTCGTAATCTACTGGTAAAGATCCTAAACAATCAACCACACGCACAGAATAATAAAAGGCGAGATAAACAAAACAAGAAAACCCACGAAAGGAAACCTCAAACAAAACTTTTACTAAAATCACACGTTGGTTACAAACTCAACCTCCCGATAGATTGACTCCTCGACTCTATACTACGTTGACGTTTGCTCGATTCCTCGATTCACCAACACCTTTAGCAAAAGCCCTTTGACTCCTCAAGGGCACAAGACCAAATCGTCGGTGACCACGCGTGCTGAATCCTCAGCTCTTCAAAGAATCGAACTCCTTCGAATCACACAAAAGTTTGAAAACTTGGCTAAGCAATTCAGAGAACTTTCTAACGTTTCTGGCTCGTGAACTTGATGCATATTCTCTCGGTGTGTAACCCTGAAGATGCCCAGAAGATATATATAGACAAACAGAGGCGGCTAGGGTTTGAAACATGCAAAACTGGCTGGAATAATTACCTCGCAGAAAAGACGCACCTGCAGGCTTCCCGCGACTCAGAGCGAGCTTCCCACATGGCTTGTTCTCCAATTTCAGCTCTCAAGATTTTCCCGCACCAAACCGCGGCCTTCCTGCGGACATCCTACATAAATTAGGTCTGGCACTTGTTTGACTTCTTCAGGACTTCTAGCCGTTATGGAAATAGTTTCTTTGAGGCCTTTTAGAATTCTATTTGACTTAGGACTCTAGTACCTTAGCCTATACTAAGTCTAAAAGTACGAATAATTCTATTTGATCATGAATTGCCAATTTACAAAATTTGGTCTTAACAAACTCTTCAATAAATCTTGGAGAAACTTATCCTCAATCAAAGATTGTACGGAAGATTCTTCGGTCCTTACTTGATAGGTTTCAACCAAAAGTGACTGATATTGAGGAAAGTAAAGATGTAGACCAAATGAAAGTTGAAGAGTTAGTTGGGTCACTGCAAACCTATAAAGTCAGTATAAATCAAAACAAGAGGAACAAAGGGATTGCCTTAAGCTCAGTTTATGAAGATGAAAATGAAGAAATCGACGCCTCTAAAGTAAGTGCTGATGATATTGCATTCCTTGTCAAGAAGTTCAAAAGTTTTTCTAAGAAGCCTCCTCAAAACAAGTCAAAGTTCTTTAAAGGAAAGAAAAAGTTTGGAGAAGGGATCAACAATGAGAAGAAGCAAGAGAAATATGGTGAAAAGCAATGTTTTGAATGTAAAAGGGCATGGACATTTTGCTAATGAATGTGCAAATAGGATGAAAAGGAAGTATAAGAAAGTTTTTAGTGCTTCTTGGGATAATGAAGATGATTCAAGGAGTAAAGGAGACCAAACTAAGGATGATTCATCTGGTTCTGAGGATGACTCTTCAAATGTTCTAGCATTTATGGTGAAAGCTGATGATTTTTCTCCAAAGAAAAACTCAAAAATTTATGTTTCTCAGATAAGTCTTGATGGAAATGATGAGAGTGACACATCCGATTCAGAATCCAAAGAAGACACTCAAGAGAAGTTTGATGTGTTGCAAGAAAAATATAATGAGTTGTATCGGCAATCGTTGACTCTCGCAAAGCATAAGGCTAAAGCACTCTCCAAACTAAATAGTGTTGAAAGTGAGAAAGTGAGTTTGAAAAATGAAGTTGAAAGTCATAAGTCTCATGTGGCTGAATTGGAGAAAATGGTTGAGACTTTGAAAAAGAATGAGGAAAGATTGATGTCCATCAATGTGGCACTTGAAAGAGAAGTGGAAGATTTGAAGGAGAAGATCGCTAAGACATCTAGTTCATTCAAGAAATGGGATGCTAGAACCAAGAAGCTAGATGACATATTGGAAGCTCAAAGGTATCCTAATGATAGAACTGGTATTGGATGTGCAAAGCTGTCATCATCTCCTTCAACTCAAGGAAATGGACCAATCAAATTTGTCTTGGCAACTAACAAAATTGAGAACAAATCCAACAACTCTCATTTCATTCCAAGGGTTGCAAAAGCTGAAAGTGAAAACTCAAAAGGAGATTCAAGAGGACGTCAAAATTTCCAACAGAAAGTGTTATTTGGTGCAAGTAAGGTGAAGAACCTCATTCGAGATAATGTTTCTTCCAACTACTTTTCAGGTTTTGGAGGTAAAAACTTCATTAAATCTAATTTGCATTCCTCAAATTCTATAAATTCTAGAAAATTTGTTCCTATACATCATCATTGTGGAATTAGGGGCCACATAAAACCCATTTGTCATAAATTGTATGGATTACCTTTGGATTATGTTAAATCCAAAGTAAATTGACCGACCCTAAAATGTGTTCGGGTTCTACCTCTCAAGTGCAAGAGGGTAATCGTAGTTTTAACTCGGTGAGTCCGAGGTCGAATTCACAGGGAGCCTATGTTATTTAGTTTCTAGGTTAAAAGAGAAATTTAAAACTTAATGTAACTAAGGTTTGATGTTCAATTGGGAATAAATCCTAAGGTTTTGCAAAATCAAAATTTAAGCTAAAATTAAATTAATTCCATTAAGGAAGTTCAACAATGCAAGTTTGTAAATTTAAACTCAAATTAAATTCTAAAATTTAAGGAAAATTAAATATTGCAAAGAATTAAATTGAATAATGAAATCAATAGTAAAAATGGTTCTTGGTTCAACTCACAAGTCCAGGTATTTCACTACTTCACTCTGGGGTGTTTAAGTTCAATTCTAAATTAGGATTTTGTTTAAAAAGTGTTAAAAACATTAAAATCAAAGATCAGTACCAGTGATTTCAAGCGAATATGGTTAAAAATCTTTGTTTCCGAAGGTTTTCTAAACAAACGAAATCAAAATTGAAATTGAATCCTATTTTCATCTTGTTTCAAAAGTTTAAAGAACATTTAACCCAAAAGCCAGTATCAGTGATTTCAAACGAAGATGATTAAAGATTTTTGTTTTCGAATGTTTTCAGAAACAAGTAAAAATAGGTTTTAAAATCGTGAAACCCTACGCTTGTGGTTTCGCAACCCATGCGAAGGGTCTACATACACCCTAGAGTGTTTCATGAACTACCCTTCCTTGATTTGTGAACCAAGAATTAGGGTTTCTACGCTAACATGATTTTAAACATAGTGAAAGCAATAAACACAAGCATGAACATTCAATCTACCACTAGAAAACAATAAATCATATATTAAATTAATGAAACGAAAGTCAACTTACACGGAAAATAACTCTGAAACTACGTAATGAAAGAGTAGTGCAGCGAAGAACAAACAAATGTCGAACAACTCCATAAATCTTCTCTCAAAACAATGTAAAAAACTCTCAAAACTATCCAAATCTAACTAAAAAGAGTGAGGAAAAAATAATCCTCTATTCAGCCGCTCAAGATGAATATATAGAGGTTCCTCCATAAACCTTAAAAGAAACGAAGTAAAAACATGCGCCCAGGGCTTTGCTGGGGTTCGGACCCTTTGGGGAGGGGTCCGGACCACAAAATATCAAAATGTCCAGATTCATCCATTGTGGTCCAGACTGTTTGAGGAGGGGTTCGGACCCCAGAACCTTGGTTGCTCCATTTTTCTTTCTCCTTCGCTCTGAGTCCTTAGGTTGGTCCAAACCATTCTTGGTGAAGCTTGAACCAGAACTTTTTCTTCATCTTCTAAGCCCTCTCCAACACTATTAACTTTGTTTTTCTCATCCATTTCCCTACAAATAAGATAATAAAACCTGTAAGTTACAAAATAATGTCAAAACATTAAATTTAACCATTCAAATGCATTAAAATGTATCTAAATATAGAGTTTGTAATTACACTTTTCAAGTGTAATCACACCCCCCAACTTGAACATTGCTAGTCCCTAGCAATAACTTAATTAAAATGAAATGCAAATGCTACCCTATTTCTCTTTTCGTTGGAAACACAGCTACACTTAGCTTACGTGTAGCAAGCCCTTTAAACCCCTAGGTTCACCCTAGTGGACGAGTAATGTCTCGTGAGAGTTTGCAGTGAATCTACCCACAAAATTCTATGGCATGGTTTCAAAGTGTTAAAAAGTGATCAAGATCAAAATTGAGTTAAGCTCAAACGCAATAAGTCACAAAATCCAAATCTATTGTGTGATTCTCTTGCACTAAGCATGAATGCTGGACTATCAAATATAAAGAACATATGTGCAAAATTGTTTCATTCATTCAACATGGTTTCATGAGCTTAAATGGAAGTAAGTTTTGACTTCAAATTCTCACAAGATTCCACTCATAAACAAAGGATTTCACTCATCAAGGGTTCACTCATACCTATAGTATACAATGCTATCCTAGTTGCACATAACCCCATGAATAAGTGAATGAATTGAGTCAAAGATCAAAGTGGACTGTTCACAAAAATATTCCAATGCGTATGTAAGAAATCACACTAGACAGCCTACACAAGACCACTATATGCACAAGACAAGAGTTGTTTGCTTAGAATCCACTAGGTCTTTATTGTGGTTGTAACTTGGCCATGGGTAATAGTTTACAATGGAAGATATGGAAATCAAAGCACATGCCTTGGGGTAAAGGTGTTTAAGTGCACAAACATCCCAAACTACCAATTTTCTTTCCAACCCAACAAAGATCCCAACAAAAAAAAACTCATTCGTGCTAAATACTACCCATAGGACAATTTCAAATATTGTAAACAACATATAAGTCCCACAATTTCGTATACCAAAGGAGTAATAATAATTAATAAAAATTTATTTTTTTCTTTTTTCTTCCTCTTTTTTTTTTTTTTTTGAATTGAAAACTTCACATACATTCTCATCCCAACATTCATCCTCTCTTTACTTCTCAAAAGTTTACATTCCCAATCCCACATTCCTAACTTAGACTTTGAGGCACTTTCTTAACCCAAGACATATGAGGGTAAGGCTAAAAGTGTGTGAATGGGGTGTTAGGGGCGACATGTGAGAGGTGAACTAAGAAGAGAAAAATTTACCACACACTTTATTATGAGGCTTCAAGTTGGTTCCTAGGGTAATTTCATATCAAGGAAGGATAAAAAGGCCCAAAATAACAAAGAAGGCCTAGCATCATGTCCTAAACTTGCAACAACTCATAATGTACCAAGAGATACTCATGCAAGTGTGTGTCATGCAATTGGTGCATGAAATTCATAGTGAAGAGTCATAGAGCTGTGATAATGTGTAACCCCTCAAGAAAAGAATATAAGGCTCAAAAGCTCACCATAAGGGTGTAAGTCTCCACCTAGTCCAAGAATGCTCAATTAACCAATATTAAACAAAATCTACTCCTAAGCACATAGTTCTTTTCTATGATAGTAAAAAATTTGCACAAGGTAATGACACATTCAATTTGAACTAAGTTTCCTATCGAAGTTTGAACAAAATTCAATTATCACTCTTTCACTCTAATCCACAATCAACCAAACCAAAGAGGCAATATGTAAGTTTAAATGTGCTAAGTCATATGTTTAAGCTCAAAATTCTCGAAATTTTTCAAAATTTGACAATTTTCACACAAATGATCATGAGAACTCTACCCCCTACTTAAACTACACATTGTCCTCAATGTGAGAACCAGAATGCATATGTGGGTCTGTAGTGTGCAAAGTGAACATGATGATGAGCATGAAATGATAGCCACAAAAGGCACAAGTAAAAACATAGCACAACTAAAACAAACATGCACCTATTAGTAATTTCATTTAACTATGTTCCCCCAATCTTGATTAAAGAAATTATTTTATTTATTTATTTATTTATTTTTTGTTTTTTGAGTTAAATGTATTAACAAAATGAATAACGTAACAAATAGAAGAATAAATATGAAGAAATAAAAGAAAGATATTACCTCGTGTTGTCTTCTAAAAGCTGATGAGATGCAAAAAGAAATTGCAAAGCAGTACCAAAAGCTTCATCTTGGTCTAACTCATTGGGAATTGCAACACCCTCCTTACATGTAGTGTCAACCCTTTCTATGTCAGGGATATCGTCTAAAGATGGCATATCAGTATATCCGAACAAAGAACTTAAGTCAGACTCTATACTGGTGTCAGTGTCTGTGGCATAAGAAGGTGAATCTAACCACTCATTAGCTATGGTTACCTTTTCCCATTCCATCTCTAATAAGAGTTCAAGGTCAACTTCATTCCACCATTGGCCTTCAAGTAATTGATCAGAGGTTACATGCATCAATGGGGGATTTATAAGTGGAAAAGGTAGGGAATTACTCTCTAAAAAATATCTCTCAGGCCACCATTCACAGTTAATTTTAGAACTCTCAGATTCACTATCACTAGACAGGTAGGGTGTTGCTTCCCATTTACGTTTATGCCCAATTAACAGGTTAAAATTATCCTTCTGATTAAAATGGTCATGGTTAGAACCAGACTTGATATACCTGTTCTTTTCAAAGAGTATACAAAATAAGACATAAAGAACAAAGGTAATCAAAATCCTAAAGTAAAGATAAAAGGAATAATTTCAACGACAGCAAGAAGTAATAAGCAAACATGATTAAGCAAAAATATCAAAATGACAAAGTTAAACATAAATATACATCTGTCTCAAATAAAGTAAATGGCAGAGTTTTAGGAGCAATAAATAAAACAATAAATCTATCCCCTAAACTCTCAAAAAGATAAGAAAACAATAGTCACTTAGGAGGTGGAGGTGCATGAGACTCTCTGATGTAGTCCAAGATGCTCTGTAGGAGGTGTCCATGGGTCTGCTAGCTCTGGTGGATACGCTAAAGGAGCTGGTGGTCTGCTTCCTGATTTTGCTCCATAACACTGATACGCTCAGCCAGTGCCCCTATTTGATCAGCTAAGTCTTCATTAGTAACCTCCTCCTCATCCTCTTCTGGTCTCCTCTGATGCTTGGGAAGGTTCACCCTGACTGTCAGGCTCATCTACCTTCCTCTTCTTTTGGGAGATTATGCCTCGGGATTTGACATAAGATGTGATATTGAAAGGGTGCAAACCAGCGGCTATGGGTAAATCATCAGTAATACGGGCTCCTTTCCTTCTGAATATTTCTGTGAGCGCTCCACCAAAAGGTAATGCAGTTAAAGCACTAAGGTGCTCATAGGTGTACGCCACTTGGTGCCAAAAATAGGAAGGCAAGTCAATTGTCAATCCCATCCTAATAGCATAAATCAATCTAGCTCTAATGCGGGTGCAATCAGAGTTCCTATTCTGAGGCAGCAGGTTTGTGCAAGAAAACATGTGCAGTGCCCAATATTTATCCTTAAGTACAGATACTAGCTTCCTATACTCTGCACCCCATTCATGTCCTTCTAACAAGATCTCAGAAGCTACAGCGGGGAATGATGGAGTCCCGTTAGAAGGATAAGTGAACTCTGGGTTTTCAACTCTAGGGGTTTGGAAAACTTGTGCAAAGTCATCAGGGGTTAGGGTAATCTCAACCCCTCTAACCCAACTAACAAGGCGTTTCCTACCTCTTCTTCTGATGATAGAACCCTCTATGAAATCGGCAAAGAATTCCTTTACTAAATCTAATATACAATAAGCATAGAATCTTGCCACATTAAGCCACTGCCTGCTTTCAAAATTCTGCTTAAGCATAAACTTTTCTCTCCTGAAATGATCAATTTGCCAAAATCTCTCAATCACCACTGACTTACGTGACCAAGTGTCATCATATCTTTTATTAGCCTTCTTCGTCCAGAATCTACTCCTATCAAATGAACTTGACCCCAGTTGTCTATTTGCAGGTCTTTTCATTCTTGGAGCCATAGGAGCTACAAACAATTAAAGAAATAGTTCAATTAACCAGCTTCTCAATCCCTATGTCCACACAAGTTCAGTGGCCCATTCTATGAAACAAAACTAAAACTTGAAACTAGGATGAATGTATGTAATGAAAATGGTCCATATGACCATTCACCATTCACTATGAATGGGTCAATGCCATAAACTTGGTGGCTATACAACCTTCCACCAAAGATGGGTCCTCTAGCACCATACATCAACTTAATCAAAGATTTTTAATTTCACTTGTGAGAAAAGGATTTTGAAGATAGGAAGATCCAATACCAAGCTAGAGTTTGAGGGTTCTTTGAACCCTTGAACCCCATTGTGACCCATGGTAAAGGAAGTGATAGGGTAGGAAGAAAATCACTCAAAATGAGAGATTCATGTCTTACCCAACATGAAAAACACCAAATAAAGCTTCATGAAGCTGCAAATCAAGAATCCTTGGTACTTTGAAGCTTGGGTTCAAAGAGAATGAACAAACAACAACCTGGGGTTCGAATGGAAGAAGAAACATACGTTATGAAGTTTGAACAAGAAGATTAAGGTTGAAAATCACATCAATAGACCTTGGGACAACTGATTCTTGAAAGATTCTTCAAATATTCAAAGTGGGCTTGAGAGGATTTGGAGTTTGGAAGAGAAGAATGGAGGTTTGAAGTGGCCGAATGGGGTTTAAATCGTGTTGCAGGGTTCGGACCCTTTGTGGACGGTCTAAACCACAGAATGGTCCTTCTCTACTTTTGGTCAATCAAGCTTGTTGTGGTCCGGACCATTTGGCAAGGGATTCGGACCACAGAAGGGTCTCCTCTACAAGTTTTAGCTAAATCAGCTCACTGTGGTCCAGACCATTTGATTAGGGGGTCCGGACCACGGGATGGGACACTCTAAAACTACTTTATGTTGTGTTAATCACCCAACAAAGACCTAAACTCAAAAATAAAAATCTTAAAACAAAGAAAAGAAAAAGAAAACTTATCCTAATCCTAACTATGATTAATCCTAACTATGATACAACTACAACCACATCCTAATTCCATTTCACTCATAAGGGTGACAGATCTAAAAGATTCCACGTTTCAATTTCCGCTACAAAGTTTTCTAAGTACGGTTTGAGACGATGGCCATTAACCTTAAAAGTGGTATTATTTCGTGGGTTGTGAACCTCATACACACCATGATCTGAGACAGAAAGGATGATAAAGGGACCACACCACCTAGATCGAAGCTTCCCTGGGAAAAGATGTAGTCTTGAATCATACATTAAAACCTTTTGGCCAACATAGAATGATTTCCTACGAATATGCTTGTCATGTAATTCCTTCATCTTAGCCTTGGCAAGTTTTGCATTTTCAAAAGCATCATTTCTTAATTCTTCAAGTTCATTGAGTTGAAGCTTTCAAAATACACCGGCATCATCTATACTCTCATTAAATTGCCAGATTGCCCAATAGGCCCTATGTTCCATCTCAACGGGTAAGTGGTAAGCCTTGCCAAAAACAAGACGATAGGGAGACATACCCAAGATTGTTTTATAAGCCTGTCCTGGTACGCCCACAATGTATCCACAAGTCTTAAAGACCAATCTTTTCTAGTGGGATTGACGGTCTTTTCAAGAATACCTTTAATCTCCCTATTTGCTAATTCAACTTGGCCACTATTTTGTGGGTGGTAAGCAGTTCCCACTTTATACGTCACACCATATTTACGCAATAGGATACCAATGGTTTATTGCAAAATGCTTACCTCCATCACTAATGATTGCTCGTGGCATCTCGAAACGAGAAAAGATATGTTCTTTTAAGAACTTGACCACCACTCGGTGATCATTGGTGCGAGTGGCAATGGCCTGTACCCATTTTGACACATAGTCTATGGCCACTACAATGTACTCAAAACCAAACTGACTTAGGGAATGGCCCCATGAAGTCTATCCCCCAACAATCAAAAATTTCCAATATGATCACCGGGTTTTAGGGCATCTCGTTACGTCTAGATAAGGCTCCTAAGCATTGGCAACGGTCACATCTCAAGCAATATTCATGTACATCTTTAAACATGGAAGGCCAATAAAATCTACATTGAAGAATCTTAGCGTTGGTTTTCATTGAAGAGAAGTGGCCTCCACAAGCTAAGGTGTGATAAAACTCAATGACACTATGAATTTCATTATCAGGGATGCATCGTCTCACAATTTGATCTGGACAATACTTGTAAAGGTAAGGTTCGTCCCAAAAGAAATTACGAACATTACGTAAGAATTTACCTTTGTCAATCTTTGTCAATGTGAAGGCATCTGTCCAGTCACTAAGAAGTTGGCTATATCTGCATACCAAGGAGGTTGGATGGGAGGATTGGTGCTAATATGCATAATATGCTCATCAGGGAAATGCTCGTTAATGGGTAGGTCACTAGAGTCGGACACAAGATGAGGTAACCTAGACAGATGGTCAGCTACCACATTCTCTACTCCTTTCTTGTCCTTGATTTCCAAATCAAACTCTTGGAGGAGCAGCATCCATCTAATTAGACGGGGTTTTGCCTCTTGCTTGGAAAGAAGATATTTCAAGGCTGCATGGTCCGTAAACACTGTGACGTGAGAACCTACCAAATACGACCTAAACTTATCTAGGGCGAAAAACTACCGCTAGAAGCTCTTTTTCAGTGGTAGTATAGTTAACTTGAGCTTCATTCAAGGTCTTACTAGCGTAGTAAATAACATAAGGTTTTCCTTCTTTTCGTTGCCCTAAAACTACACCCACTGCAAAATCACTAGCATCACACATAAGCTCGAATGGTAGAGACCAATCTAGGCTTTGCATAATAGGAGCAGTGGTGAGCAATTGTTTAAGTCTATCAAATGCCTCTGGCATGATGTTGTCCAATCAAATGGAACATCTTTAGACAATAGAGAGCATAGGGGCAGGGCAATGGAACTAAAGGACTGAATGAATGCACAGGTAAAATCCAGCATGTCCTAGGAACGATCTTACGTCCTTCACACATCGAGGGGTAGGTAAGTTTTGAATAAGTTCCACTTTAGCTTTGTCTACTTCAATTCCTCAACATGATACTATATGCCCCAAAACAATCCCTGGTTGTACCATAAAATGGCACTTTTCCCAGTTTAACACCAAATTACTCTCTTCACATCTTCTAACACTTGTTCAAGATTGATTAAGCACTCATCAAAAGTATCTCCATAAACGAAGAAGTCATCCATAAAAACCTCTAAGAACCTTTCAACCATATCACTAAAAATACTCATTACACACCTTTGAAAAGTCGCAGGTACGTTACATAACCCAAATGGCATGCGTCTATATGCAAAAGTGCCAAAGGGACATGTGACGGTGGTCTTTTCTTAGTCCTCTAATGCTATTTCAACCTGATTATACCCTGAGTATCCATCAAGAAAACAATAAAAAGATCTTCCCGCTACTCTATCAAGTACTTGGTCTAGAAAAGGAAGTGGGAAATAGTCCTTGCATGTTACTACGTTCAACCGCCTATAGTCAATACACATACGCCACCTAGTCTGGGTGCGTTGAGGTACTAACTCTCCTTTCTCATTCTCCACTACAGTGACACTAGACTTTTTAGGAACCACCTGAGTGGGGCTCACCCACTTTGAGTCAGAGATAGGGTAAATGATACCCGCATCAAGCAATTTAAGCACTTCCCCTTTTACCACTTCTTTCATGTTGGGGTTTAGTCTTCTTTGCATTTGCCTTACTGGTTTGGCCTCATCTTCAAGGTATATATGATGAGTACACACTAAGGGAACTAATACCTCGAAGATCAGCCACTGTCCATCCCAAGGCCCTTTCGATGAGCACTCAAGACTTCTAGTAACTTCTTTTCCTGAACTTCTTCTAACCTTGAAGAAATGACCACTGGGAATGTCTCACCTTCTCCTAGAAATGCATATTTTAGTTCACTGGGTAAAGGTTTCCTAGGGGGACACGGAGGACATTCCACTGATGGCTTGGGTTTAATCAAGGATGGTTTCAAAGATTCAAACACAGGTACCCAACTATTAATTACCATAACCTCGTCTCTATTACTTATCACTTTGTCACTCTCCACAAAGTTCTCTCCATCTAAAGCCTCACACATTTCACTTCTTACTAAAGCTCGTTCTATAGGATCCTCGATATAATTCTTCTCAAAGTATTCCTCACTTAAAGCATGAATCACATCCACCTCCCTAACATCCTCAAATTCTCCCATTTGTTTGCCTACCTTGAAAATGTTCATTTCTACGGTCATATTCCCAAAAGATAGCTTCATAACCCCGCTTCTACAATTAATCACAGCATTAGCAGTAGTGAAGGAATGGTCTACCTAAGATCACTGGAATGGAATGGGAAGGCATTTTGAACAGGTTGGGTGTCCAAAACTATGAAATCAGTGGAAAGTAGAATTTGTCTACTTGAACTAACACATCCTCTACTATACCTTGGCATTTTGACTGAGCGGTCAGCCAATTGCAAAGTTATCCTAGTAGGTTTCAGCTCACCTAATCCTAATTGTTTGTAAACCATATAAGGTAATAAATTGACACTAGCACCTAAATTAAGTAGAGCTTTATCAATGATGTGATCCCCTATTCCACATGAAATTGTTGGACAACTAGGATCTTTATATTTGGGAGGTGTATCACGCTGGATAATGGCACTAACTTGTTCAGTCAAGAAAGCTTTTTCCTTGACATTAAGCTTTCTCTTAACAGTACACATATCCTTAAGAAACTTAGCGGAAGATGGATTCTGCTTAATGGCTTCAACTAATGGGATGTTGATTCTTACTTGTTTAAAAACCTCTAAAATCTTAGAATTCAACATCTCATTCTTTCCCTTTCCTAACCTTTGAGGGAACGGTGGTTGAGGTGTGTAACTATCTATTTCTTTCTCATGCCTACCCGAAGTTCCCACAATAGGCTCTCTCACTTTCTCTTTATTCTTTGCCTCTTTTTCACTATTCTTACTCTCAACTATTGGCTTCTCACTATTACTAGGTTTCTCCCTCTTTCTCTTTCTCACCCTCTACTTCACTCGGCTCTTCTACCTCCTCACTACCTTTCATTCCTAATTTAACATCTGGTGCATTAACTCTAGATCATCAGGTTTGTGAATCTCCCTCCACTTCTTAAAGTGGTGATAGATTGCACCTGTGCATGTGAAGTAGTACCAGAAGTAGAGGATTCAGCAATGTTTACCTGACCTTTTGGGTTTGGGAAAGTCTGTGAAGGAAGTGTA
Source organism: Vitellaria paradoxa (assembly GCA_019916065.1). Classification (NCBI taxonomy): domain Eukaryota; kingdom Viridiplantae; phylum Streptophyta; class Magnoliopsida; order Ericales; family Sapotaceae; genus Vitellaria; species Vitellaria paradoxa. The sequence goes on along the minus strand of CM034234.1, from coordinate 64,520,428 downwards.
CCACTTGGAGTAATACTCATAGCTTGCGTAATCTTAGAAACTTGTCCTCTAATATCTTCTAAGGCCCTAGACACATTGTCATTGATAATCACTTGTTGTTGCATAAATTGTTGAACAGATTCCTCAAAGGATCTCTTCTGGGGTGGTTGATATGCAACAGGATTGGGCTGTTGATATTGAGGTGGTGGTAAAGGAGGAGGTTGGAATGGTTGGTTTTGATTATCATTTTTCCACCCAAAACCTAGAGGATTTTTCCATCCTTGATGATAAGCATTGGGATGTTGATTTCCCCCTTGATACTTAACATTCCCACCTTGTGGGTAAGAGGTGTTACCCTGGCCTCTATTTTGGTATGGTTGGTTCTGAGTGTTATTAACATAAGCATGACCATAAGCTACTTCCTTAAGTAAAGGAAGCTCTGGACATGAATTAGGATCATGTCCTACTTGGTCACATGCCCAACATACCATTTGTGCTTCCACCAACTTCTCCTTATTCTTAAGTTCAAGGGAATCTAGCTTATGTTGTAATGCGGATATCCTAGCACTCAAATCATCCCTCTCACTTAACGTCAACTGACCACTAGGTATGGGATTCCTATGCTCAGAAGATGAAGGAGGTCCTATTTCCCAATCATTGGAATCTTCAGCCACCATGTCAAAGAAATCCATGGCCTCCTCTGCAGTCTTATCAAATAGGGTTCCATTACACATGGTAGATACTAGTTGCTTAAGACTAGGAGGTCAAGGATTCATGAAAAATACTTACTATTCTCCATGTCTCAAAACCATGGTGAGGACAAGCCATTAAAAGGTCTTTGAACCTTTCCAGGCTCGACAGAAGTTCTCATTAGGTTTGCATGAAAAGATGGTAATCTGTCTCCTATAATGCTGAGTTTTCTGAGTTGGGAAATATTTTTTAAAAACTCAGTTTGCATTTCACGCCACGTTCCTATAGAACGTGAACGTAGGGAATAAAGCCAAGATTTAGCTTTGTCCTTAAGAGAAAAGAGAAACAATTGAAGACGTACTACATCCTCATTGGCATTGTTCTCAACACAAGTATTGCTAACTTCCTCGAACTCTCTAAGATGGTTATATGGATTTTCAGATTCTAAACCATGGAAAGTAGGCAAAAGTTGAATAATTCCTAGTCTAACCATGAAGTTTCCCCTATTGAAAGGTAAAACTATGCAGGAAGGTGTAGATTGCCTTACAAGGTTAAGATGCTCTTTCAAAGGAACAAAACCAGGAACCTCTTGGGGTTCATTATCCCCATGTTCACTACCTTCCCCTCTTAAATCAGCCATTGAGTGAAAGGATGAAGTGGTAAGTGAAACTGTGGAATATGAATTCGTGGAAAGAGATTCAGGAAGATAAGGAGGGTCTTCTAGTTCAGATTCTGCTACAATTACCCTACCTGATCTAAGTTGCATACACTTCAAAAATTTTGGATTTTAAATTTTTTTTAAAGAGAAATAAACTTATCTAAAAAGAATTATGAATAAAAATAGAAACAACCTAAAAACTAAATTTTGGCTCCACGGCAACGGCGCAAAAACTTGACCGACCCTAAAATGTGTTCGGGTTCTACCTCTCAAGTGCAAGAGGGCAGTCATAGTTTTAACTTCGGTGAGTCCGAGGTCGAATTCACAGGGAGCCTATGTTATTTAGTTTCTAGGTTAAAAGAGAAATTTAAAACTTAATGTAACTAAGGTTTGATGTTCAATTGGGAATAAATCCTAAGGTTTTGCAGAATCAAAATTTAAGCTAAAATTAAATTAATTCTATTAAGGAAGTTCAACAATGCAAGTTTGTAAATTTAAACTCAAATTAAATTCTAAAATTTAAGGAAAATTAAATATTGCAAAGAATTAAATTGAATAATGAAATCGATAGTAAAAATGGTTCTTGGTTCAACTCACAAGTCCAGGTATTTCACTACTTCACTCTGGGGTGTTTAGGTTCAATTCTGAATTAGGGTTTTGTTTAAAAAGTGTTAAAAATGTTAAAATCAAAGATCAGTACTAGTGATTTCAAGCGAATATGGTTAAAGATCTTTGTTTCCGAAGGTTTTCTAAACAAACGAAATCAAAATTGAAATTGAATCCTATTTTCAACTTGTTTCAAAAGTGTAAAGAACATTTAACCCAAAAACCAGTATCAGTGATTTCAAACGAATATGATTAAAGATTTTGTTTTCAAATGTTTTCGAAACAAGTAAAAATAGGTTTTAAAATCGTGAAACCCTATGCATGTGTTTTCACAACCCATGCGAAGGGTCTACGTACACCCCAGAGTGTTTCATGAACTACCCTTCCTTGATTCGTGAACCAAGAACTAGGGTTTCTACGCTAACATGATTTTAAACATAATGAAAACAATAAACATAAGCATGAACATTCAATCTACCACTAGAAAACAATAAATCATATATTAAATTAATGAAATGAAAGTCAACTTACACGGAATGTAACTCTGAAACTACGTAATGAAAGAGTAGTGCAGCGAAGAACAAACAAATGTCGAACAATTCCATAAATCTTCTCTCAAAACAATGTAAAAAAACTCTCAAAACTATCCAAATCTAAACTAAAAAGAGTAGGGGAAAAAATAATAATCCTTGTTCAGCCGCTTAAGATGAATATATAGAGGTTCCTCTATAAACCCTAAAAGAAACGAAGTAAAAACACGCGCCTAGGGCTTTGCTGGGGTCTAGACCCTTTGGGGAGGGGTCTGGACCACAGAATATCAAAATGTCCAGATTCATCCACTGTGGTCCGGACCGTTTGAGGAGGCGTCCAGACCCCAGAACCTTGGTTACTCTATTTTTCTTTCTCCTTCACTCTGAGTCCTTGGGTTAGTCCAAACCATTCTTGGTGAAGCTTGAACCACAACTTTTCCTTCGTCTTCTAAGCCCTCTCCAACACTATTAACTTCACTTTTCTCATCCATTTCCCTACAAATAAGATAATAAAACCTGTAAGTTACAAAATAATGTCAAAACTTTAAATTTAACCATTCAAATGCATTAAAATGTATCTAAATATAGAGTTTGTAATTACACTTTTCAAGTGTAATCATAAATCCTAACAGAGGTCTTAAAGTGAGAGAATTTATGTCTAATAGGTTCAGTGGTCTTCAAATTCATGATGATAATGACATACAAGCTCCATTCAAACCAAACAGAGATAATTCTAATGAAGGATTGTCTAAATCCAATGCCAAGAACATTTCAAAAACTGTTTTCAAAGGCAAAATTTCTTCAACAAATAAAGTTAGAAAAGTATGGATTAGATGTGATGATTTAAAATGCTTTGTTGCACACACTGCATTTAGAGCCCAAAACTCTAACATGTGGTACTTGGATAGTGGATGTTCTAAGCACATGTGTGGTATCAAGTCCATGTTTTCATCCTTGGTTGATTGTGATTAAGGTTTTGTCACATTTGGTGATGGTCACAAATCCAAAATTCTTGGTATTGGATGCATTGATCGTCGGGTCTTCTTAGACTCAAGGATGTCTTGTATGTTGATGGTTTGAAAGCAAATTTGGTTAGCATTAGTCAAATTTGTAATTCACACTACAATGTTATTTTTGCTAAAGATGAATGCTCAATTCTAGACAAAGATAACAATGTGGTGTTGAAAGGAGTTAGAATTGCAGATAATTGTTATAAACTTTCCACTGACAAAAATTTAACTTGTAATGTTGCATAGGATGACACCACAGAACTATGGCATCAAAGGCTTGGACATGTGAATTACCGAGATCTTTCAAGATTATCCAAGTTCGAGATTGTGAAAGGATTGCCAAAGATTGCAAAAGTTAAGAAAGTTGTTTGTGGACCTTGTCAAAAAAGGAAACAAACAAAGGCTATCCACAAAAAGACCAATAGAATAGCTACTTCTTCTTTCTTAGAGCTTGTTCATGTTGACTTAATGGGTCCTATTAGGACTGAAAGTTTAGATGGCAAAAAATACATTTTTGTAATGGTTGAAGACTTTTCAAGATATACTTGGGTAAATTTTCTAAGAGAAAAATCAAACACCTTTCAATCTTTTAAATCTTTATGCAGTAGACTTCAAAATGAAAAGGGAGTCAAGATTGATAGGATCATTAGATTGAGAAGTAATCGTGGAAAAGAATTTGTAAATTCTGAATTTTTTTATTTTTGTGATGAATGTGGTATTTTGCATAAATTCTCTACTCCTAAAACACCTTAACAAAATGGGGTTGTTGAAAGGAAGAACAGAGTTCTCCAAGAAATGACTCATGTCATGTTGCATGGTAAGAAAATGCCCTTAAAGTTTTGGGCTGAGGCCTTAAATACTACTTGTTACATTAGCAACAGGGTTTTTGTGACAAGGGGAACTAGGACCACTTCATACGAAATCTGGAATGGTAAGAAACCAAGTGTTAAATAATTTCACATCTTTGGGAGCAAATGTTACATTTATCGTGATAGAGAGTTCTTGGGTAAATTTGATGCAAGATGTGATGAAGGGATTTTTTTTTTTTATTCCACAAACAGTAGAGCATATGGAGTTTTCAATTTGAAGCACTCTACTGTTATGGAGTCCATAAATGTTGTTGTTAATGATGATCCTATTAATTCTGTTTGTAGGTTAAATTCGGGTGAGGATGAACATGAATTAAACATCTATCCTCATGAAAAATCCTTGTTAGAAAGTTAAGAGAATGTGAAGGAAGTTGAAGATAAGTCAAGTGGAGATTTGTCGAAAGATAAGAAAAAAGAAAAAGATGATGAAAATCAGCACTTGATTCCTAATCCTTCATCAAGAGTGAAGCTGAATCATCCATTAACACAAGTCATTGGTAAGATAACAGCTCCTATGAAAACTAGGAGGCAAGTTTGCAATGAGGTAATTTACTTGTATTACACTTTATGCATTGAACATAAAAATGTCAAAGAGACTCTTCTTGACTCTCATTGGATTAATGTCATGCATGAGGAATTAGAACACTTTTCTAGAAATGAAGTTTGGGAACTTGTGCCTAGACCTAGTGATGTCAATGTTATAGGAACCAAATGGATTTTCAAGAACAAAACCGATGAGTTTGATACTATTGTCAGAAACAAAACTAGACTAGTTGCACAAGGGTACACTCAAGTTAAAGGAGTGATTTTGATAAGACTTTTGCACCCGTGGCTAGACTGGAATCAATTCGGACTTTGTTGGCCATTTCTTGCTATTTAGGATTCAAACTCTTTCAAATGGATGTGAAAAGTGCTTTTTTGAATGGTTTTATACAAGAAGAAGTTTTTGTTGAGCAAACAAAAGGTTTCATTGATCCTAAGCATCCCAACCATGAGTTTCGTTTAAATAAGGCATTGTATGGTTTGAAACAATCTCCTAGAGCTTGGTATGAAAGACTTACCATATTTTTGGTAGGAAAGACTTACCAAATTTTTGGTAGAGTCAAATTTTACAAGAGGAAGTGTAAACAAAATGTTGTTCATCCATAGAGACTCTAAGGAAATTACCATTGCACAAATTTATGTGAATGATATTGTTTTTGGCTCTACTTCAGAAAAACATGCCTTAAAGTTTGCCGAACTAATGAAAAGTCAATTTGAAATGAGCATGGTTGGTGAGCTGAATGTTTTCTTGGGGTTACAAATTAAACAATTGAAAAATGACATTTTCATATCTCAATCCAAGTATGTAAGAAATTTGGTTCAAAAATTTGGACTTTCTACAACTAAGCATGCCAGGACTCCCATGGGCACAACTTCCAAACTAAACAAAGATGAATCCAGGAAAAGTGTTGATCAAACACTATACCATAGCATGATTGGTAGCCTATTGTACTTGACTGCTAGTCGTCCAGACATTGCTTTTAGTGTAGGTATTTGTATTAGGTATCAATCCTACCCCAAAAAGTCTCATTTGATAGCTGTCAAACGCATCATTCGTTATGTAAATGGGACTCTAGATTATGGCATCTGGTTTTCTAATGGTTCATTTTTAGAAATCACTTGTTATTCAAATGCAGATTAGGCAGGGTGTTGTGATAATCGAAACAGCACTTCCGGAGGTTATTTTTACATAGCAGGAAACTTGGTGGCTTGGCATAGTAAGAAGCAGAACTCAATTTCTCTTTCAACAGTCGAAGCTGAGTACATTGCAGCCGGGAGTTGTTGTGCTCAAATTGTTTGGATGAAGCAGATGTTTTCAGATTATGGAATCAATCAAGGTACTATGTCTTTGTTTTGTGATAACTTGAGTGTGATTAATATTTCTAAAAATCCTGTTCAACACTCTCGCACAAACGACATTGACATAAGGCATCACTTAATCAGAGATCTTGTTGAGAGATAAGTGTTAAGTTTGGAACACATTCCCACTGACCAACAACTTGCTAATATGTTTATGAAACTATTAGAAGCTTCAAGATTTGAATATCTTCGTTCATCTCTCGGAGTTATACTTCTTTAATAGATTTATCTCAATGTTTAGAATAAATGATCTTACAATTATTAAGATTGATGTCTTATTTTAAATACTACATTGCTCATTATGCGTGTCTCAAAGAATTTTTACAAAAATTTGGACAACGTGTCACTAATGCATTGTGTTTGTCTATATCTTGTTTTTATAAATTCTGAGAATTTGGCATTTCGATTCGTAATTGAGGTTGTATGTTCAAATAATTAATTTCTGCTCATACCTCTAATTGCTTGAATCAACTTTCCTATATTGAGATTGATCTATCTGAGAATGTATCCTTCTTGATAGTGGCTTTGTTGACTAGTTGTGGGCATAGTTTTCTTACTTTATGAAATACTTTTCTGTGTGAGGTCTGTGGGCAAATTACATGATTTCGGTGGGCACAAAGTGTTTTCATTGCATCTCATGAATTTCGAGGGTGCTATTTGATTTAAACAACTTGCCTGATGGCTTTTGCTAAATCTGATGGTCATTTTGTCTTTATTTGATTTTTTTATTTGGTAAGTCCAACTTTCTTTTGTCTTTATTTACTTTCTTATTTGATTTGGGAGATCCAATTTTCTTTTGTCTTTTTGTAAGGTCCACTAATTTTTTCTCTTGCTGCAGATTGAGAGGTGGTGTGACCAACTAGGGCTAAAAATCTGATTTGCTAGTTGGGCTGTACACTTTGTGTACAGATTGTGTACAAATTTTGTACTGGGTTGATGTGGTCCTTTTTGTGTGTTAAATTTTAATTGGGTTGTGTCACATTATGGCTGATAGGGATGGCCATCTCAGCCAACCCGTTCGTACCCTACCCAATCTCCGCCCCAAACGGGTAAGGGATTTGGGGATTTTTTGGGGATCGGGTAGGGTATGGGAACATTTTTTAAAAAATTTTGGGGATCAGGTAGGGTACGAGTACGAGTCTGTCCCCACCCCATACCCTACCCTACCCTACCCGTTCCCCGACCCATCCCCACCCTACTCACCCTACCCGTATCCCCGTATATATGTATATATGTTTTAATTTTTTAGGGTTTTGTAGCTCAGTTCATCCCACACGTGACCCTGACGACAACGGCGCTTCTCCACCTTCCAAAAGCCTCTAAGCCCTAAAGATTACATACTTTCAGTGCCCACTAAGATCTCATCTCAGCCTCTTCAAAACTCCGATCCCGACATCTGGAGTGTCCTCACCGCCATCTCCAACCACACCTATAAGCGCAACCAAGATTGGACCCGACACCACTTGCGAGCTGTTGTTAGATTCCTCAAACAGTCCTCGTCAAGGTCAAAGGACCTAATCCAGGTAAAGTTTATCTTTAATTCTCCAAATAAATGGTTGTGATGATCTCTCTCCAGTACGTTACGATTTACATGTCTGATATTGATTTTGCAAAAGTTTCCTAGTTTCAATTGATTTTATTTATTTGTTTGAATATATATATACATATATATATATTTGTTGAATTTCCTAAGGTTGGTGTTGTTTTTATTAGTTGGGAGGCTAAATCCTTCTATTTGGTTGCCAGTAAATCGAGGAAAATAGAATCAAAAGAAAAGTAGAATTTCAAGGTTAATGTTGTTTTGCTTTTCCGTGTGGATCTTTGTGTGGGAAAAATGATGGTGTCCTTTTATTTCATTGGAAATTAAAGAGAGGAATTTGATCCTGCCAGTTTGTTAACTTAGGCGGCTATTAGGTCACTTTTGTACATCTACGAATCGTGTTTCACTGGAATAAGGTAACCATTTACCAATGCTATTTGTCCTACTTTACTGTTCAATTGATGAACTAAAAAAGACACAGTAGAAATCGTTTTAAGTATGCTATTTGTAGTGCGTCCTCCAGAATCGCGCTCGCCTTGCAGAACCAGAAACAGGGTTGATTTGTATGGACATATGAAAACATGCATCTCTATGGAAACATGCATTTTTTTTTTATTTTACCGTATATTCTGATTTAGGGAATTTTGGTAAGTATATTATATATATATATATATACATATTTTTATTTCGGGTACCCAATTCCCCGTGGGGATCCCCATTCCCCATTTGGGTTGAGGATGGGGGGACAAAAAAATTCCCAATGGGGATCGGGTAGGGTATGGGGATTAATTTTAATTTGGGGATCAGGTACGGAGATAGGCGTATCCATCCCCTACCCCCCCATGCCCATCCCTAATGGCTGATACATTCTACAGGGGTGGGTGCATGCTTATATATATATTTATATATATCTGCTTTTCTTTAAAAAAAAATTTGATTTTGTACTACCTTTTTGTGCTATGGAATTGCTGTGTCTAATTTTAAAGCTATCAAACTTTTGCTTTGCTAGTGCTTTCTTTCCAACTGGTACCTATGTGTGCATATACATATATATATATATATATATATATATATATATATATATATATATATTTCTGCTGTCATATGAAAAAAAAAGTACATTTGACTGTCTTTAACCTGCATCGCGAGAGCTTAGCCATGTATATACATATATATTTATATATATAACCTACATCGTAAGGGCTTATCCGTGTATACACACACACACACACACACACACACACATATATATATATATCTATTTCTTGTTTCAATTTAAAAAAAAAATTTGAGATTTGTTTTGCAAGGTGCCCCATTCTTGGCTCTCTTTCACTCGACCCCTCTCTCTTTATCCGCTCAGTCTCCCTCTCTTCTCCTCCTTCCTGTGCCGAGCAACCTACTCTTCCTCTTCCACCATGGGCAAAAATCAAACCCCCAAATGCTCGGCTCCAGCGAGTTCCAAGGGCCCTTTGAAGTCGGCTATGCGAAAGAAGAAGACTGGTTCCACAACTGGTGGGTCTTCGACCAAGTCCAATAACAAGGCTACATTCACCAATGATGGGTCTTCAACCAAACCCTCCTCCTCATCTCAGGTAGGATCCCATTCCACTCGATCCTCATCTTCTGAATCTGATTTATTTGTTGCGAGTGGGCAAAAGTTATTCGATTCCATTTTCTCTCACCGACCGGTTCTACTTGAACGACCAGTTCATTTTTCTCAATTGACTGGTGATTTTAGCTTCATTAAGGATATCTTTGTTAGTCGTGGGTGGGTAGGAGTTTGTTCTGAGTTTGGGAATGCATCGGTGGGTATTGTTTGTGAGTTTTACACCAACATCCACAATTTCTCACATGATTTTAGGGCTTTCGATACTAAAGTCCGTGGGGTTTCACTTAATTTCTCTGTTGACTCCTTTGCATCACACCTTAAGATCAGCCCACCTCCTGATGCTTTATACCCTAATCTTAACTGGCTTTCCCCTTCCCCTATGTCTGAAATGGCTAGGCCAATGTGGGATGCTCCGCAAGCCTAGTTTCCGGGGATGAGTTTCAAACACAGTGAACTCTATGTCCCCTTTCGTATTTTGAACTTGATAGTAGACTTAGTCATCTCACCCGCACACCACTGTTTTGATACATCTGAGGAAAGAGTCAAATTTCTCTACTATCTCACTCATGAAATCCCAATTGACCTACCTTCAATGCTCTTCCAAAACATTTGTAATGCTTTTCATCAGAATTAGGTCGGGTTGCCATATGGTGTGTTTATCACCAATTTCCTCAAATCTCAGTTCAACATTGTCCGTTGAGTTGATGAGTTAGCACTTGCACAGGAAAAACCCATCAATCGAGTTACCATCTCTCGCACCATCGCTCAGAAAAAATCAATTTTATCCTCTCAAGATCCTCTACTGCCGGGTCCTTCTATGGGACATTGTCCTTCCCCATCTCTTCCTACAGTTATTCCTTCTAGCAGTTCCATTTCATATCCTAATTCAGTAGTTGTTTTTTCTCTTAATGCCCTGACCAATCGGATGAATCACTTGGAGAAAAACCCCACTAATCGGATTACTCATCTTGAACAATCAGTTCAATCAAAGAATGAAGGCACTCGCACGTTAATGCTTCGTGACCTTAACACTGCCAACAAGATTGCTTCCTGCTGCCAGAATCAAATGGATTTCTTTGTGAACTCCTTGGGTGAAATTGCTTCCTCAGCTCAGTCCTCCTTTGCTGCTCTCAGCGACAAAGTTGATACCCTAGGAATGGAAGTTGGTGATCTTGTTGGTGTCCTTGGTTAGATCAAAGCCCTCTGTCGCGGTGGTTGACCTTGATCTGCAAGTGCACGGGTTGTTGTAGGTACTAAATTTAAATTTATAAAAACGTTACGGAGTACCGGTCGTTCTTTCCACAGGGAGAGCTTTGTTAAAAGCTCTAGACTTGTTCTCTTATTTTAGTAGGTGAACCTAACTTAACCTAAACTAAATTTGGATTATGGAAATGCTTAAATATAGGTTTGGTTGAGGATGGTGGAGTGAAAGAATTGAACTAATGCAAAAATATTAGAAATAATATTAACTAAAACAATCTTGACTACAAGCCAAATCCGATATTGGGGTGATAATGGTTCTCTCAAATGCGTTTATAACTCAACTCAACAAACGCACGTGTTGTTAGGTCGAAAGATGTTCTTTAAAATATGATTTGTGAAAATCTCAAAGTAGAGGCTTTTGAAATTGGTTTCTGACTCACTGGGACATTGAATCGAACACCTAGTGTACACGAGCATCAACTCATAACCAGGCTTCGATTATAACACGGGTAAATTGATTTCTTAAGAAAACCTCATGTTATGGCTTTAGGAAAATAAATTCCAAATCACCGGGCGATTGAATCAGACACTTGGTATGCACGAGTAGCCAATCGTACCCAAGTTTTTATTATAACACGAGTGATTTGATTTTGTAGGAAAACCTAATTTGGGTTTTAGAAAATATGTTTCTAACTCACCGGGACATTGAACCGAACTCTTGGTGTGCACAAATGAAAACTTGTAACCAAGCTATGGTTGTAACACAGGTGAGTAGATTTCGAAAGAACCCTAGCTTTACTAAGAGATTTCAATTGAAAGTCATGAAAAATATTTTTGTGAAAACCATTTACATTCGAATAAACTATAACTAACCCCAATACTTTCAATGGCTTGAAGCCAAGAATAAAACTAACCTACGAGCATAATGAAAATCTAAACTAACAACACACAATAATATATTAAAGAAGAACAAGTGTAAGGAAAAGTAAATCAACACAATGACGAAATAAAACGAACAAAGAAAGTGCGTTGAAATTAAACTTATGAGTATTGAAGTACAAGCAATCCGAAATGAAAACTTGAAAGCTTAAACCCTAACCCTAATCTAAACTAAACTAAGAAAAGAGAAGAAGTGCGTAGAGAGAGAGAGATAAGAGATAGCCCCTAATCTAACGTTCTCCCTTTTTTTTTACAAATGTTTTTACTCAAGGGTAAAATTAGTACATCAAATAGAATAAAAAAAAATCCAACAATCAAAGTTGATGGGCGCCCATGGTAGGTGTGGGGCGCCCCTGAAAGACATCTCCTAACTGTTTGATAAAATTCCTCAAAAAGCTCTCAGTGGGCGCTCATCTAATTCATGGTGGGGCGCCTTTGACCAGTGAGGGGCGCCTAGGTGCCAATCTGCAACCACAGTGAATAGTGCTTCTTAAATAGCTTTTTGTCCCTAACTTCCGACGCGATTTTGACCCTCAAGATGATCGATTTGGGCTTTGGCTAAAACACGAAAGTTGTGGCCCTTCAAGTCTTGTTTGTAACCCAAAACAATTGCACCACTTGGAGTTGTGAGGAAAAAGTTATGGTTAGAAAACTAAGAGGGTGTTGAGCTGGAACTTCAACTGCACACCACTTCAACCATTTTGAACTTCGAACCATTTTCTTCTCCTTGGCAGCCATGGTAGTCGATCTTATACCTTGGGATGGCTCTTGAGAAGTTGATGAAGTCTTAGGAGTCTTTGGACTTTTCTTGCACTTTCTTCATTCTAGCTTGCCTTGGCTCATCCTCACATGCAACCTTGGTGTTGTTTAGGCCAAAAGCTCCAAATTATATTACCTAAAAACACAAACAGTGATCATGCATGGAAATGAGATAATTAAGTTAATACCTAGCCATTAACAAGCATAAGTGCATAATTAGCTTACACAAAAGATATAGAATTGTATAATATTGCAAGCTAATCACACCCCCCAACCTAGACATTGCTAGTCCCTAGCAATGCATGCAATTAAACCATGGGGTATAAAAACAAGTGCAAAAACACCCACAACATGTAAGCTCTTATTCAAATCAAACAAAACAAAATAAAAACTAAGGTAATGTTCGTTTTTGTAGGAAACACACGACCACACTTAGCGCGTGAGACAAGCCCTTTAAACCCCTAAGTTCCCTCTAGTGGACGAGTAAGGTCTCGTGAGAGTTTGCAGTAATGCTACCCACAAACATCTATGGTATGGTCTCAAGGTATAAAAGATTGATTAAGGTCAACAATGAATCGAGTTCAATCCCAACAAGTCACAAAATTCAAATATTATGTGTAATTCTCAAGTGCTAGCATAAAAGCATGGACTATCAAGGTATAAAGAACATGTGTACAAAAGTGTTTCATTCATCCAACAAGGTTGCAGGAGCATAAACGGAACTAGGTTTTGATTTCAAAAGCTCACAATGTACCACTCATAGAAAAGAATTCACTCATCAAGGGTTCACACTCATACCTATGAGCATAAAATACTCCCCTAGTTGCACACAACCTCACAAATAAGTGAGTGAATTGAATTGAAGTTTCGAATGGACAGTTCATACCAAAAAGTTCTAAAGCCATGCAATGGATCACACCACACAACCTACACAAGACCACTACATGCACACATAAGTGTTGCTCGCTTAGAATCCACTAGGTATTTGATCCGGTTGTAACTTGGCCATTGGCAAAGGTTAAACAATGAAAGCTATGGAAATCAAAGCACATGTTTTGGGATAAAGATGCTCAAGTGTGCACAAGTCCCAGACTATCCATTTTTTTCCAACCCCAACAAGGATCCCAACAAGAAGCTTTTTCAAACTAAATACTACCCTTGGGACAATTGCAAATATTACAAATAATGTACAAGTCCTACAATTTCATAAACAAATGAGTGATAAATTTTTTTCTTTTCTTTTCTTTTCTTTTCTTTTTTTCTTTTTTTTTTTCATTTTTTCTTTTCTTTTTCTTTTCTTTTCGTTATTTGCTTTTGAAATAATGATCTCCAGCCAATATTTCCTCTCGATATGCCCCCAAAAGTTTTCATTCCCAACCCCCGTTCACATCATTGACATTGAGGCACTTTCCAAACCCAAGACATGTGAGGGTAAGGCTTAAAGTGTGTGAAACAGGTTAAGAGATAATGTATAAGGTGGGAACCAAAGAAATATATATCACACTCTTTATTAAAAGGCTTCAAGTTGGTTCCTAGAGTAATTCATAACCAATAAAGGATAGAAAGGCTCAAAATAACAAAGAGGGCCTAGCATCACGTTCAAACCTTGTAACAACTCATAATGTGCCAAGTGAGTACTCATGCAAGTGTGTGCGATGCAATTGGTGCATGGAAAACCAAAGTGAAGAATAAAGAGCTGTGATTATGTGCAACTCCTCAAGAAAAGAATAATAGGCTCAAAAGCTCAGCATTAAGGGGTATAAGTCTCCACCTAGTCTAAGAATGCTCAATTAACCAATGTTAAATAATATCTATTCCTAAGCACATAAGCTCTTCTCCATGATAGTCACAAAAATGCACAAGGTCATAACACACTCAACTTGAATTAAGTTTCCTATCAATGCTTGAAAAAGACTCATTCATCATTCTCTCACTCAAATCCACAATCGACCAAACCAAAAAGGGCCAACATGCAGGTACAAATGTGCTAAGTCATGTATGTAAGCTCAAAGATGCTCAAAATTTGAAAAATTTAACAATTTTAGCACAAAGGGTCATCATGCGAACTCTACCCCCCAACCTAAACTAAACATTGTCCTCAATGTGAGAACTATGCATATGCAGATCAGTATGCAAAGTGAGCATGATGATAATAAGCATAAAGATCAATCAATATGTAACACATAAGCTAAGCATACACCCAAAACAAGAACCCCATAAGTAATAAAGAACACCCCCAACCTAGTTTCTACAGCACTGCCAACAACAACCAACAACATACATCCAAGTGTTATGCTCAAAATGTAGAAACAGAAGGTAAAAAGAGTGGATATTACCTCAAGAGCTTTCTTATTTGAAGAAAAGAAAAAGCTATACAAGAGAAAATGTTAGAAAGAAAATAAAAGAAAAATAAAGGAAAAATAAGACAAGAGAAAGAGTTAGTACAAAAGAAGAAATAAGAGAAGAAAATCAAACCAAAAAAAATAAGAAAATAAGAAAAAGAAAACTCTAATCTACTATGTACAAAGGAAATAAAGAAGAAGGGTTATCCAACACCCTCTCTATCCCACGCATCCACAAATGGTTTAAGAAATAAAATATTTTCTTTGGGCCCATGAAGCACTGAATATGGATGCTTTTTAGGTGTAAAACACACCAAGGAAGGAAAGGCCAAGTAAGGTTCTTGAAACCTCGGATGTGGCCATAATGCAATCAAAGAGATGGATATGGTGGGTTCAATCAGTCTCTCGATACCCAGAAAGTCGATGAACTCATCCCCAATGTCTCCTACCTCCCCTCAATGATAATCGGTCACAATGTAATCACTCACAATCCCTAGAGTAACACTCGTGGGTGGGGCTATGCCAAGAGGTAAGAGGTGTGCACCACTCTCAATCTTGGGTGTATAAGTGAGTGAAAAATGATCTACCAACTCAATGATATGCTCCTTAGGCAATGTAACTTGCAATTGCTCAAAGGGAGTCAAAAGACTCTCAATAGGGCCCGTGGTGGTCTGGGTGGGTAGAGCATCAAACTCAGTAGTAGGAAAGGACTGCATGTCTCCCTGACTCTCAAAAGGTGGTAAAGAAATCTCCTGAATGGGAGAGTCCACAAGGAAATAAGAAAGACACTCATCCCAAACATCATCCCTAGTGTGGTTAGGGCAATTTTCCCACTCAGTGCCTATGGTCTCAAATTGTGCATCATAAGGTTCACTAGGCCAATAATCTCAGGGCTCCTCAGACTGGCCCTCAGTGAGTGGAATAAGGCTGGGACATGCAAAATCCGAGTAATTAGGCTCCACGCATACACTACCTCCAAGGGATGGATCATGAGGATCAAGTGAAGTAGGAGCATGCAGGAAAAGGCCGGTGTGGCTTTCAAGTACATATGGTTCAAATCTAGTTTCAAGTCTTTCTCGTGGCCTAGTGTGTTCATAGAAAAATTCAAAGAATGACCATGCCTCACCCGGTGTGAGGTCAAGAAATTCCTTCCCCAAGACTATATCAAATGCCTGGTGCAACTCATGAGATAGAGTATTGTATAATATGAATATGATGTCCCCTAACTCTAATCCATGACTTGGGAAAGTGTCCAAAAGTATGTTAAATCTCTTCCAGCATTTATAAAATACTTCACCCTTCTTTGAGAAAAATTTCTAATTTGAAGGCCATGGGTAAAGGTTTGATGAATAAGAAGGAAATGTTTAATAAAAGCTTGACAACATTGATCCCAAGTGGTCCATTCACCAAAATCATAGACCAGTCACCCGCCAGACTTTGTAAAGATAAAGGGAAAAACATGAACCTAAGTCTCTTACTCATTCTAACATCATCACATAAGCCACACACTGTCTCAAACCTATCAAGATGAAGACATGGGTCTTCCTCCTCGTGCCCAAAAAATTGGGGAAGCATACTATATGTATCTAATGTAAAGTCATATCCAAAAATGCCACCTAGATATTTTATGTATTCTCGGGTATCAAAAGGGTCATGTACAAAAACACCAACATCCATCTCTAAGATCAGAAAATAAAAAATGAAAACAAAATGAGAAAAGAGAAAAACTATACTAAAATGCAACCTAAGATAACTAGCATGCAAACTAGATTATATGATATGCAAATGAATATATAACAATGCAAAAGAAAGAAAACTACTAATAAAGAGATAGAGAAAAGAAAGAATTCACCCAATTTCTCACGTGAACTCCCTTTTAACTCCCAAGTCTAGCGCTTAGTTGCCTCCCCAGCAACGGCGCCAAAAACTTGACCTTAATCCACAAGTGCACAGGTTGTTGTAGGTAGCAAATTTAAATTTATAAAAACGGTATGGAGTACCGGTCATTCTTTCCACAAGGAGAGCTTTGTTAAAAACTCTAGACTTGTTCTCTTATTTTAGTAGGTGAATCTAACTTAACCTAAACTAAATTTGGATTATGGGAATGCTTAGATATATGTTTGGTTGAGGATGGTGGAGTGAAAGAATTGAACTAAAGCAAAAGTATTAGAAATAATATTAACTAAAACAATCTTGACTACAAGCCAAATCTGATATTGGGGTGATAATGGTTCTCTCAAATGCGTTTATAACTCAACTCAACAAACGCACATGCGTTGTTAGGTCGGAATATGTTCTTTAAAATATGATTTGTGGAAATCTCAAAGTAAGTAGAGGCTTTTGAAATCGGTTTCAGACTCACCGGGACATTGAATCGAACACCTAGTGTGCACGAGCATCAACTCGTAACCAAGCTTCGATTATAACACGGGTAAATCGATTTCTTAAGAAAACCTCATGTTATGGCTTTAGGAAAATAAGTTCCAAATCACCGGGCGATTGAATCAGACACTCGGTATGCACGAGTAGCCAATCGTACCCAAGTTTTTATTATAACACGGGTGATTTGATTTCGTAGAAAAACCTAATTTGGGTTTTGAAAAATATGTTTCTAACTCACCGGGACATTGAACCAAACTCTTGGTGTGCACAAGTGAAAACTTGTAGGTGAGTAGGTTTTGAAAAACCCTAGCTTTACCAAGAGATTTCAATTGAAAGTCATGAAAAATATTTTCGTGAAAACCATTTACATCCGATTAAACTATAACTAAGGGGTGTAGAGATTTTTTTAAATCCGTTAGAATGGATTTGAGAAAACCATTCAAATGGTTTATCACTATTCATCCCTAAAAAACACGATTTGAAAAAAAAAAACGCCAAACGCCAAAATTTATCCAAAACTACGTTTTTTATTATTTTTTCTTATTTTTTATCACTCCAAACGCTACCTTACAATGACTTAACTAGTTTTTGCAGTATTTTGATTTGGAGTAATACCTTTGCTTGCATGGGTTTAAGCTGCTCAAGCCCTTGATTTGATAATTTTTCATAATTACTATATCAAGATATGTTAGATTTAATGGAACCTTTATCCATTATCATATATCTAGATTTTTGCTTAACTACAAACTACAAATTGCAGGTTTTGAAGACATTGGGGGATGTAAAAATGTCATTGTCTCCACTTTAAAAACTTTGTTGGGATTAAGAGTTTTGTGAGTGAAACAATCAGTTTCACACATACAAAATTAAAAGCAGAAAGAAAGTCACAATATTATACGAGCTGCAAGAGGGCGTACCAACTTGAAGGAGTTGGTACAATGTTTACCAAATTGTTTGAAGGAGCTCGGGCCATAATGATGGGTAGTATCCTTATCCAAATCGTTTGGCAAATTGATGATCTCAATAGCACCAAATGGGCATTTCTACACCAGCATAAACATCAATCCATTCAGCAATCCACATAAAATCGAGACAGCAAAACCAAGAAAAACAGAAAATCTATACCAATGTTAACACATATGCCACAGCCAATGCATAGCTCCTCAGATATAAAAGCTGTCTTAGAAGCAGGGGTAACCTCGATACAATGTTTACCTGCAGAAATAGAGAAATTCTACACATAAATGACATAGCAAAACAAATAAATACTGATTCTACAATCAAAGTAAATTGAACTCGAATATACTAAAATCACCACAGTTTGCAGCCACCCCAATAGGGGATAGATACAATTCATTCATCCTATGAAACTTCAGTAAGAAAGACTAAAGGCTGTATCATTTTACCAATTAATTAATTGCAAAATGCATAAACTTTGCACTAACGAAAATCCAAACAATTAGCTGAAATATCATCTTTTCAGAACAATGTGAATTTCTAAATGACTGAATCATGATTCATATGCTGATCAAAACACAACTAACCTAAAATCAAAAGCACAAGTACGCTACCTCTGAATCATCTATTAGATCACCAAAGTAAACATCAAGTAACTGTCCCAGAACTAAATGAAAGCATATTTATCTTTTGATGTATTCATGTTCAGAAGCTGATATCCATATGATACATGGAGGAGTAGACATGGAGGTCTAGATGTTTAGTTTGAAAACAGAGCAGGAGGCAGATATGCTTCTTCCCCATTAGTAAATGTGAGAAAATCCAATATCTGTGTTATTTTTCTGCACAGTTTACACTTGAATAAGAAAAGTATTGTCTTACAGTAAACTAGACTATCTACTGGGTGGTTACAATTCAAGTAGTAGCATAATGACTATAAAATTGATAGCTATTTTTTGCTCCCACCATAATTAGGTTTTTCCATGGCGTGATGGCAATCAACTTGGAGATCCACCAACAATTCTATAATGAGAATTTAAAACAAAGCTAGTTATTTTACATTGGGGCAGGCCAATGGATAACAATATTTAAAAGTAACTTCTCTTTGGTCCCTTTACTATTTTTTTTCCCTTCCTCCTTTTGCGTTTTTTTCTAAAGTTCACTACCACAATACTAAACGTCTAACAAATCAGTAGCATATTTGTTTTAGGATAATACTTCCATTGCAATTTTTACCATTTTTGTCCCTTCCATCAATCCCTGATCATCCAAAGAAACTCGACAAGCTTGACTCAAGATCTAATTGACTCACTGTACTAGAAATTATTTTTTATTGTTCAACTGATGTTGGTTGAAATATTTAGGATGTCAATGAAAAGAGAAAATGCAATATCAAATTGCATTTTTAAGTGAAAATTTTTAATAGAAACTTACAAAGCATATTGTTTTTAGGGTAATACTTCCCTTGCAATTTTTACTATTTTTGTCCCTCCTATCAATCCCTGATCATCTAGAGAAACTCGACAAGCCTGACTCAAGATCTAATTGACTGACTGTACTAGGAACTATTTTTTTTATTATTCGACTGATGTTGGTTGAAATATTTAGGAAAATAATGTCGATGAAAAGAGAAAATGCAATAACAAATTGCATTTTTAAGTGAAAATTTTTAATAGAAACTTACAAAGCATTTTTGGTTTTTAGGGTAATACCTCCGTTGCAATTTTTACCATTTTCGTCCCTCCCATCAATCCCTGATCATCCAGAGAAACTCAACAAGCTTGACTCAAGATCTAATTGATTGACTATATTAGTAACTATTTTTTTTATTGTTCAACTGATGTTGGTCGAAATATTTGGAAAATAATGTCAGTGAAAAGAGAAAATGCAATATCAGATTGTATTTTTAAGTGAAAATTTTTAATAGAAAGTTACAAAATGTGCTTTTATTGTCTTCAAGAAAAAAACTAACACTTGTCTTATAAATATTTGTATTCAACTAAAACACTAAAATCTTATCTCATAACAATTTATATTTATTTAAAAATTACATTATAGGTATTAAATTTAATTAAACACTAAAATTTACTCTCTTAAAAATTGTGTTTAATTAGGTAAATGGTGGCACTATCTAACCAAGTAACGCATTTCTTATTTGAGTTGGAATTTTAGGTAATGGTGGCACCCAACCCCATTTCTTGCTTGAGTTGGAATTTTTAGTGTTTTTATTAAATGTAGTTCTTATAAAATAAGCTCTAAAATAAACATAAATTCTTATAAGATAAGATTTTGGTATTTTGGTGTTTTAGTTGAATACAAATGTTTATAAGATAAGCGTTAGTTTTTCCTCTCGCTTTTTTTTTTTTTTTTTTTTTTTGCTTTTTGGGGGGGGGGGGTGTTAAAATTGTTTTACTCAAAATTGTATTAGTTAAGGGGAAGGGAGGGTTTATTTTAAAATTGTGCGCAATTTCAAGATGCATTTTTCAAAAGCAGAGTCTCAAATGCATTATCATTTACAGCAATCAAATATGTCAGTATTTCCCTAAATATAAGGACTAACATCAACACCAACAAGAAAAAAATCTACCAGTAACTCCGGCTCTGAAACCCTACCATGATCGTATCTTTTCTCTTGCCGGTGAAGCCAGTCCTTGTACACTTCAAGCAGATCCAATTTCTAATTGCACTTTGCTGAGATCACATAACCAGACTTGAGAGAAACACAATTTTCTATACATACACATGCATATACATTCCCAACCAATCCACCTACATTTAAACACACATTTAAAGGATAACATTTCAGAAGGTTGTTTTTGAGTTCTGTTACAAGATTCGCGCTAATGGCAACGAGTACGGCGACACACGGCATCGGTAACGGACGATTTTAGTGCTTATGCATCCTAGTAGAAATTTAAAAAGAAATGGAGTGGAGAGGAGTAGGGATCGAGTACCGAACATGACGACGGGGCAACCTCGCCGGCACTCTTGGCGGCATTCTTCGGCTTGCAGCGGTCCGGATTGACGACCGCAATCCTCGTAAGATGATGATGAAGAAGAAGAAGACTACTACGACGACAAAGGAAATACAGAAGAAGAAAATCAAGATCTTGGTGCTCGAGGGAAAACGAGTGGGGAAGGCCTTTTGGATAGAAAACCGTTAACTCGCGGGAAAATTTTCTCAGCTGACATGTCCAGCTATAAACCCTAGATTAATGATGACCGGACAGCTAAGATGATCTGGAAAATTATAAACTGGAAAATAGTTAATATTGTAATATAATGGGTAAAATCCTAAAATACCAACTTTTAATTTTTTTTTAATTTTTTTATTAAATATATAACTTTTACTAAATTGCATGTGTCACACTGAGAAGAAAAATTTTAAAAAGTTACGGGTTATTTGATTTATTTTTTTATTTTTTATTTTCTGTTTTTATTTCTGTTTTCTATTTTAAGTTTATTTTTCATTTTATACTTTTGAAAATAAAGAAAACAATTCAAAATTCATTTGATTACTTGTGTTTTCAATATTATTTTCGAAAACTGAAAATGAGTTTAGACAAAAATGAAAAATGATAAAAAGTTATTTTAAGAGTTTTTTTAACAAAAAAAAGAAAATCTCACAACAAAGAGAATTAAACATTTTTATTTCTTCGTTTTAAGATTTTTAACATATAAATAAAAATATAAATAGAAAACACAAAGTAAATCAAATATCACCTAAATTTTTTAATTTGCCAAACACAACCTATAATATAAAAAAATATTTATTGATCTCCGTAAAACTGACCGTACTTTCTAACCAACTAATGTGGCAAGAGCACATCACAAATAATTTCAAGAAAAAAAAAAAGTCCTAATCAATATAATAAAATTTAAGGTAAACAAAAACATGTATGTAATGATATTTATACTCTTCATTAGTTTTCTTACTCCTTAATAGCTTTATTTAGTAAAAATAATAATGTGGAGTAAGAAAAAGTAACGAAGAACTTATCACCAAAAAAGAACGGTAATTAAGGAGTGCAAATATCCTCAAACAAATATATATAAATAAAAAAAATATGTGTCCTACTAATTATGAAAATTAAAAAAAATAAATATTTTAAACAAACAAAAATAAATAAAAATAAAATTCATATAAATATAAGAATTCTAACATTCCTAGAAAAAAATGCATCTATACTATTTTGTTTATATCCTATCTCAATATTTATTACATTTATCTATAAATATCTATTATTTTTATTTAAAAAATTAGACAATTTAAAGATACCTATATATGTCCACTACTTAGAAAGTGTCAATGTGTTTTATATTTTTTAATTATGATATATCTATTATTTTTATTTTTTATACTTTCAATAACTTGTCTCATGTTTCATTTATATTTTTAAATGTATTTCAATCTTAACATAAGTTATTTAAACATTAGCCTTTGAATTAGATAATAGCATATATATTATCGAGTAATTATTTTTTGGATGGGTCTATTTGTATTTCACAAAAGATTCTTGAGGCACATCCACTTTATTTTTTCATTAAATAAATTTACACAATACCCTCATCTTCTAACAAGATAGGTTATATAATTTTAATATTATATATAGCCTTCTACAAGAATAAGAGTAATTATATAATTTTGTTAATAAAAAAATAAAATAGAGTGTAAGAATTCATTTATGGAATATAAATAGACCTACCCTTATTTTTAAATTTATCATTAGCTATAATGGAGGGCCAACGATGGCTGTGGCACTCCCTAAATTTTTTCAACGCCAATTTTGAATGCGTTTACTGGTGACAAAAAGTCAACTAAAATCAATAAAATTATACATCGTAATTCGTATAATAAGAGAAAAAAATTAATTTTTTTGAAAATTTTAGAATTTTTGGTGATAATATAGTGCTCTGTGTTCCCAACGCCCCCTTTATATGGGAGCATTTGGAGTTTCAAAAAAATTCAAAAAAATTAAAAAGTTGATGTTAAAGTAATGTAAAAATAACACGTAACAAAATTTAATTGAAAAAAATTGAAAACTTTTATAATTTTTTTAAAATTTTTTAAAAAATTTGAGACTCAAAATAAAACCTACATGTTTCTTATAATATTCAAACACCTAACAAGAATGTTCGAATTTTATTTTTGGGTTGATGTTGAGCTTCTTCTCGCACGAAAATCCTAGATATGCCACTGTTAAAAAAAAAAAAAAAGAGTCATCCTGGCCTACAGGGGATGACCTAGTTGACGGGACCATCACACGTATCAGTGCAACCACTCCCTCCTTGCAACTCTCACACATATGCCAATCCAAGCCCGGCAACCACCACCTCCTTGCAACAATCAGTGCAACTGTGCAAGTACTAGCTAAGGTTTATATCAACTCCTTCCTTAAAAGACTAATTCATGCTCATTCCAAGGAGCTTCTTTATTGCCTAATATATAAGCCAGCAGGCCACTGCTGTAACTTCAAATTAGGTCCACAATTCATAAGAAAAAGGGCAGGAGAGGGAGGGGGAGGGGGAACCAACAACAACAACAACAAACGAAGGCCATGCACTCCCTACACGGGAGGTGTCCGAAGCAACGATATTAAGTTAGGACAATAAAGTATGCGCGCCAGAATCACTTCCATCTCTTGAAACCCTTGAACTTTCCTCCGTGTTTCCAGCGTTTTCCAAACTTCCCACGCTTGAACTTGCCATACTGATGATGGCCATAGTAACCACCGGGAGCGAGATGGTGGGCACCGTGGTGATGAGTCCCATAAGCAGCAGCAGCCGCCGCTGCAGCAGCAGCACCCCCGGCTAGCATTGCTCCCATACTAGATCCATGCCCTGTATTAATTACATACATATTGTTAACAACAAGAAATTTCGTAAATTCAGCAAAGGAAAGCGAAATCTCAATGTACAACTAAACGAATTAGCATTGCGAACCTATCTGCTTGGGGCAAGGGTACCTTGCAGAATGTGATTTCATTTAACGGACATAATATTAAAAAGAAGTGGAGGTAGAAATAAGTCTGAGAAAGTAAAAATTTTCCAAAAACAAATGAATAATCTTGACAGAGAATTAGAGACAAAACCGTCAGATTTTATGATTTTTTTTCTTTTCTTTCCCATAGTAAAGAATTTGGGATGCACTATTAGGTTTTACTGTCTCCAGATTGGACACCCCATTTTTTCTCCTCCCTCCTGGAAGGATATGAAGGGAGTCCTATGACTCTTCAGGTGCCAAAATCACATGCAAGTTCGTACATATGTTTGTTATCATAATTTCCTGATTAATCAACTGCATTTGATTGTTCTTCCTAGCATGAGTTTTGGGATATGGGGGGCTAACATTAGTTTCAATGTCAGCTCGGAGACTTGAGGTTGGACGCATTGAATTAATGTCACTGAGCTGACAATAAAAGCAATGTCAGCCTCCCCTCTTTTGAGTTTTAGGCCATGGGTTCCAAAACCCACCGACAATCACAAAAATCAATCAGAAGTTTAAAGAACGTTTGTTTTCTTTGCTAATCAATAGGAGTAGAACTATGTATAAACTTTGAGGGTCATAGGTTCGAATCCTGTAAACAATCTTCTTGCTTGCCAATAAAAGGTTGTATATTTTGTATTATAGAATGAGAACATGTTATTGGTCATTTAAGAATTTTCATTCACTAAAAACAGATTTTCATGATTTTTGTCGTTATTCTTTTGAAGGAAACAATAAATAAATAAATAAAACTGCATCTTACACACACCCTGAAACAGAAAAGCAAGGTAGGCCCATAAGTTCCTTTCACTAGTGAAGAATGCAATTAAATTGAATGAAAAAACTATATATCCTAGTGTTCTCAGACAACTAAAATGTCAAGACACATTAAGAAAAGGCCCATGACAAAGCCCCTCCTGAGTAAAGCAGTGGCAATCTATTTGGGGGAAAATCATAAAAACAGCTAGAGATGTCAACCAATGTCAAAATACAAAGATATGCATCCAACAGAGTACCTGGATGAGGATAACCAGCACCTGGATATCCACCAGGGGGAGGATACGATGATGGCGGGTATCCAGCTGCAGGGTATCCACCATGAGGGGGATATCCAGCAGGTGGATAACCTTGAGCGGGATATCCTTGAGGAGGGTATGCCCCATAAGATGGAGGGTAGTGTCCCGCGGCATATCCAGCCAAATGAGAGAATAGTCCTCGATCACTAGATTCGCCGTGATTGCGATGTCCACCACCCATTTTCCTTCAACCTGAAAAAAAGAAGAAAAGAAGAAAGGCTCATTAGAACACAAGCAATTTGATGCTTTGTTGCATCAAAGGTGCATTAATTATATGGGTTCACACTGCTATCTACTCTGTTTGGAACATGTCTCGTGGAAGGAAACGATCCAAAAGAAGAAAAATAATTATTATTTGTCTATTTAGTTCTTGCCAAAGAGAGGAGAAAAAATAAATCAAAGAAAAACAAGGAGGAGATATTTTACAATCCAGTCTTCCCTTTTCCTTTAGAAATACAAATAAAAATAAAAAAATCCACTATGTAGCATGTACTTTTCATTTACAATACCAAATGAATAAAAATTTATTTTTTTACATAACTTCTCTCATTAATTTTCTAGTTTCTCCTTCTCTTCCACAAGTTCCAAACTACCCATCTAATAATCTCCAGATGATGCCTGTGCTTCTGTTCTTCACATGATGAAATTGTTTCGGTGAAATCATAAATTTCAGATGTATAGTATGTGACATATATATATATATATATATATATAAGCTACCAACCCATACCTCCCTCCACGAAAAAAAAAAAGTATAACAGATTAACCTCTAAACCATATGCATAAAATACTTACACAAAAAAAGGTTCATGCTATAATTCATATAACCATTAGCCATACCTTTGCATCAAGTTAAAAAATAAAAAGAAATAAAACAAAACAAAACAAACAAGCAAACAAATAACAAATTCTAAAATTCAACTAATAAGGTCTTGATCTACTTTCCAATAATAGTTATAATTAATGGTTTTGAATATCACTAGTGATTTACTTAATCATTAATTTTAGAATTTCAAAAATTGATCGATTTGTATGTAAATTAACACTAATACCCTGTATTATAGAAATAAATGAAGAATGGACAGCAGGCGCAACAACAAGAAATTCACCAAATAAATATCTGGCCACATACTTTCAAAAAGTTTCAAAATCTTATTCATATTTTATAATTTTTAAATTGTTAATAATTAAGAAAGTGCTCAAATTTGAATAAATTATACTTGGCTCCTCCAAAATTAGAAATTTTATTAAATTTCAATAAACTTACTCGGCCCTACAAAATTCAGAAATTTTTACTCTTGTTAGTCCAAACGCAAACACCCCCCCCCCTTCCCCCTGCAGGCAAAAAAAAAAAATGAAAAAGAAAAAAAGAGCATAATCAACCATGCATGATGAGACAAACAGCATACAAACAAGGAACAAACAGGAATTCAAAAACCCAACACAGAAACAACAATAAAACTTTCCACAATCAAATCGAAGAAGTCTACACACACACACATGTATATCTATTATATATACAAAGAGAGAGAGAGAGAGAGGAGAGAGAGAGAGAGAGAGAACTCTGACCGAATTGAAATGGAACTTCCAATTGGAATTTGCTGGTTTGAAGTTAGGAATTGCAAAAGCAACTGCAAAGCAATGGCAGTCCCAATCTAATATAAAAGTATATATATAGGCAATGTTTAGGGCTAAAAAGGAAATACAAAACTCTACAAATTGCTACAAATACGAAGTGTGAAATTGTAAAATTTAAATTTTTATTCACTGCATAAATACAAAACACCCATTTATAAATATATACAAATTTATACAACTTCAAACACACCTATACACACACAAATATATATATATACTCTGCGTTGCTTCGACGCCTTGATTGCATGTATAAAGTTTTTAAGGAATGTTCGAACGTGGAAGCATGCATGTACAAGACAACTACCGTGATGTTTTGATGCAGATTTTTGTAATATGTTTAAATTCGATATACGAAAAATGATTATATATAACCAATGTAATCAACTGTTAAGAGTATAAAATTTAATTGATTTTAACGGCTAAAAACCATATCCTCGAAGGATATGTAAAACAATTATGTCGTATCTTAAAAGCTTGTCCACCTCCAAAAGGCGTGCAATTGGGGTTTCCTTTTCTAAGTCGGGCACTCACCGCTCATATAAAGAATCTGATGCTAAAATTCACGGTGATAATTTTAGAATAGAAAAGAGGATGAGTCGGGGGAAAAAAAAGGGGGATGGACCTTAAATGTTGGGATTTTTTTATTCATACATACAGGAAAAAAATTAATTAAAAAAATAAAATGAAAATAGTTATTGATTTTTGTTTCATTAATTAAAAAAAATAATACATATTTAATATTTAGAGATTTTTTTATATATAATTTCTTTTCTTTTTATTGATAAATCCAAAATCAAGCACGCAAAGTAGAAAATATTTTGCATTCTAAGTTTTCAAGTACCCTCTCATAAAGCTATATATATATATATATGTATATAAATGGAATGAGAAGTTCAACTGAACCACAATGAGAGAGGAAGATAGCTTTGGGACTTTTTAAGTAGTTGTACTCTCGTAATGATAAAGAGTATTGGAGAGAAAGTAAAAAAAAAATGAATATTAAGATATTCTTTGTGATCAATTATGGCTGAAGTATTCTAAACAATGGCTTGCAATTAAAATAAATACGTGATTGTATTAAATAGTAATTAAAAATAAATAAACATAGCTTTATAATTTAAAAAATAGATTTCACCTCAAATTAGAAAAACAACCAAGGCAGTTTTAATCTCAAAATCAAAATATGTCAAAAAGTTTTACAATATATAAGAGGAAGGATCTCAATTTTAAAACATATTTTAATGTGGAATAACTTTTAATAGTTTCTCACACTGACCTACATATATAAACATAATTTAAACTATGACAAGAACTAGTTAAAAACTTATTCTAATACTATGTCAAGCAACTCAATAATACATAAGAAGAGAGATATCAATTTTAAAACTTAAATATTAAAATGAGTAAAATTCGTTTCTTATACTAAAGAAATAATTTTTCTTATTGATCGATGTACTGACAACTTCTAACAAAATAATCTCAATTTTTTTAATTTTTGATTTTAGTTTCTTTATATACAACTAACAGTAATAATAATCCCACTTGTTGAAAATGGAACCTAACGGACCTTTCATTGTGGATTAGATCTCTTTACTCTTGTGTGTACTGTCTAATTAGTCATTACTATTATTAAACTCGTTTATTTGTTTATTTATTTTTTGGCTCATTATTGTCCCAAACTAATCTATTTATTCATTAGAATCTTAAATCGATCTGTTATATCTCAAACTCGTTTGGTCTTATCCCATGTAACACCCGGTATTTAATTTTGACTATTTATGTGTTATTTTACGTCAATAAAATATTTTAATTGAAATTTTATGAATTTATTTTATTTTTTCTAAGCTGGGTTTAGCCTAGATTGATATTTGGTTAGATCACTAGGCTAAAAACCCAGTTTTTTTCTTTTATTTCTTTCTTTTCCTTTCCTTTCTTTTCCTTTCTTTTTCTTTTTCCTTTTATTTCTTTTGGCTTAGCTACCAAAGAACAGGGAGGAAGAGAGAGAAAACAGAGAGAGCAAAGAGAGGGTAGAGAGAGAAAGTGTGATTCAGAGCATAAGACCGGCAAATCGGGATAATATTCAAAGATGTGAACGTCGTGACGATTACCGTTTTCGGTGATTTGGCCCAAGGTGAGAGAAATTGACTTTCGAAGGTTGGGAGCTCAATCAATTTTTTTATTCTTCTTCTATTTGTTTAAATTCGAGATAGGTAGGACTTATATTCGTATTCTAAACGTTGTTAGAATGATTTTAATATATATATATATGTTTGATTTGGTTGAATATCATGAGATTTATATACATATATATGTGTACATGAATGTGTGTATATCTACATGCATATATGCGTGTAAATTTTACATATATTTGAGTTATTCTTCGATTAAGGGTTGTAGAATCATGTGATTTAAGAATTTAAGTGTTTACACATGAGTTATTGTTAAGATTGAGGCTTGAATGGATGATGATTTGGGGAACGATTTAGAGTTGGGTTTCATTGAAAACGAACCCAGGAACTAGACATTGGACTCTGGTGTCCCGATCAGCCGACCAGGGTGTCCGGATCGGGGGTGTCCAAACTGGCTGTCTGTAGTGTCCAGACTCGGGTGTCTGAACTAGCTAGAAAGGTGTCCCTACCAGGGTTGTCCAGACCGCAACTTAGGGTGTCTAGATACCAATATAGAAAATTTTCTAAAAATGTCAAAATTAATTTTTTTTAAATACACGTTTTGTACCCAAACTAAATTATTATTTATTTTTAAACATAGAATGAACCTCAAATCATTATCAAGCTTAATGAGAATGTATTTTTAAATTGAAATGATATTTATTTACATAATTGAGCATATCTTGTGCACAAGATTGGGTTGCATCATCCGATTTTATGTTGTGATTATTGATTTGCCCAGAGTGCTATTTATATTATGACGTGTCGAGACACTGATTATATATATGGACGGGATTCATGATTTAAGAAAAATGATGAAATGAAGTTTTGAAAATATTAGATGATCCCTAGTCATACCCTAGTCAATATATATAACTAGAGTTTAGTCATTTTAAGTTGGAATGTTAATTTTGAGATTATGACTAAGAGATTTTTTCCGGATTGCAGTTAGACCCTACTTGAGCTAAGCAGATACCTGACTAGGGGTGCAATACAATTCCTAATAGAAGGACCAAGGGTTGTAACACGATTCTTTTGAGTCTTACATTGGTGAAGTGTAACACAATTTCCTACTCGGTTTATATCTATATTGAGATATACCTTTGCCGTAAGTATAAATAGTGTAGTTGGTGACCCCATGTGCTTTATTAAGCGTTACTCGTCCCAGAGTAAGGTTAGGATAAATGGAGATTAAAAAATGCATTGCCCATTGCATTGCATCACATGTGCATTGTTATATTATATTTTGGTAAATATTGTTGTGAGTTATGTTATATACTTAATTGTTCACTCATGCACACTTGTACGATCTTACCTACTGGGCAAGTCTGTTCATCCCATCCATAGTTTAGGTGATCTGATGAGGCCAAAGAGTAGCTACCCGGAACTGAGCTGACACTGATAGATCGGCCTATTATGTTATTTTATTTATATTTGGATTATTATATCTTTATTTGTCTCAAACTTATTTTTATTATGAGTTTTTATTGGTGATGTTTATTTGGCTATATAGTCTTAGATTGTGTCACCGGGTGTGACATTAGATTTATTGTAATTGATGTTATTTTTAGTTATTTAGAGATATTTGGAGTGATAACAAGTGAGATAAAATGAGATAAAGTGAAAAAAAGTTATAAGTTTGTAATTTGTGCAATAAGATAAAAAGTGAATAACTTTTAGAGATTTTAAAATTTTTTAAAATTTTTTTTATCACACCAAACGGTGCCTTAATATAGGAATGAAAGACGTGTTTAGTTGCCTTAATAACTATTATTATGTCAAGACTTACCTTGGAACAAGTTTTCCTTTAATTTAATTAATTCTTGTATTCTCGTGCCATTTGTCTCAGACTTTGAAGTTAGGAGTATGACATTCCACTCATTAAATACCCATCCTATCCTAGCCATTAAACTGTTGTTTGTCTACTTGAATTCCTAACTTTTTTTTCAAAAAAGTTTCAAAAGTTATTAAATTCCTCCGATCAAAATTTGTCATGTGTCACTTTTACATCACATCAACATTAATTTTTTTTATTTTTATTTTTGCCACCCTAAACGTCCCTTAATTTTGTAATAAAAAATTAAAAGAAAATAAAAAAAAAATTTCGGAAATTTATCTTTTTTTCTCCAAATCCAAACAAAGCAAAACTGCCAACCATTTATCTTTCAGTACTTGGATAACTGCATGACAAGCTGCACTCCCTCGCACCACTCGCTAGACACTCCCCAGCTCGGCGGCGTCGCCGGCGGGCTATGGCTCTAGCTTTGCCGTCGCCGCCTCAGCCACCAACACCGTCGGTGAAACCCATACGCTGCCGCTGCTCTGCATTATCTCAACAGCAGCAGCAGCAACAACAACAAAACTCCTCTTCCCAACTCACTGCCCTCAACTACCGTCCCGCTGTTATTCTTCCAGTTAAGTATTTCGGCAACATGTTCTCTAATCTTTCTATTTCTCTCACCCCATACATAAACACATTCGTGATTCATGTGCTATGCTTTGTGGTAAAGATCAACATACGTAGCCAATTCTTTTGTGGGTAGTGCTAATTGTTTCAAGGTTCTCCAAATTAGTTCATGGAAAAGTAGTTTTCAGGGTTTGGGAGACTTCAATTTTGGTATGCATTATTGGGTTCGCAGCATTTTGGAATACCGTCAATTAGATATTAGTGCTCTTAAATTTTTTTTCTTCTTTCCCAATTTTATTTTCTGTCCTTGCAAATTGTGTCCTTATACTTTCTTTTTCTATTTTGGATGTTAAGAGAAAAGAATGAATGAAAAAAGTTGAGAAAATTATATATAAATGTGTGAAATACAATGAAGCTAGGGTTACAAAGTAGAAATAGAATAAAAGACAAATTCTACTTTTATAAGTTTACCCAAAACTCTACTACCAATTATCTGACTATTACTCAAACTCTACTACTAATTATTTGACTATTACCCAAATTTTATTACTAGTTATCTAATATACATTAACATCCCCTCAAACTCAAGGTGAAGAATTAGAAACCAACTTGAGTTTGGAGATTAAGAATTAGAAAACAATCAACACACCCCTTTCGTTTCGAGCAGGTTACACACCAAAAATCACAAACTTAGCTCTTGTTACACATCCGAAGGTCACGAACTTAGTTCAGGTTACATGCCCTGAGAGGTCATGAACATAGATTTGGTTACACACCAAATAGTCACGAACCCAACTCTACTAACACGTCTATAGGTCACAAACGTAGCTTTGGTTACACATTGTAAGATCACGAATCCAAATCTACTTATAAGCCTAGAGGTCACAAACGTAACGTTGGTTACACGCCATATTAAGAGAAAAGAATGAATGAAAAAAGTTGGGAAAATTATATATAAATGTGTGAAATACAATGAAGCAGCAATCCTATTTATAAGGTTACAAAGTAGAAATAGAATAAAAGACAAACTCTACTTTTATAAGTTTATCCAAAACTCTATTACTAATTATCTTACTATTACTCAAACTTTGCTACTAATTATTTAACTATTACCCAAGCTCTACTACGAATTATCTAATATACATTAACATTGGAGAAGTTGAAAATGGAAGTTACTTGAACTTAAGGGAATGAAGGTAGTTGAGGGGTGTTGGTGGAATTCAATTTGTAGACTCGGCTAGGCAAAAATGAGAGGCACCAATGTGTTCTCCTTTCATATATTGATACAGAAGTATAGTTATGTACACCTTCATGATACATGTGTTATGCTTGGTTATACATAAATTTTATTAGTAAATATGAAAATATCTAGCCAATTTTTCAGTAGGTAGTGCTAATTTTATCGAGCTTCTCCAAATTCATGAATGGAAAAGTAGGTTGTAGGGTCTTAGAAACTTAAATTTTGGCACGCCTTGTTGTGTTTGCACCATGTTGGAACTTAGAGTAGATATAGGCAATTATATATACTAGATATGTGCGCACACGCACAAAATCTTTATTCTTTTTTTATCCACTTTATTTTAATATTATTTCTATGCTTTTGTATAAATTATCAAACAAAGTTGAAATTAAAAAATATTAAAACACTTGTGAAATAGTAGATAGTGAGTTTAAAATGGTATTTAAGTAAATAACGAGTAATTAAATGGCATTTAAAAATGACAAAAAAATACGAAGGCAGTGGTTGAAAGAGAATTTAATGAATTCTGAGAAAATGCAGAGTTAAATTTACTTAATTGAGTAGAAGTTACTAAAAACTGAAAAAATGCAGAGTTAAATTTACTTAATTGAGTGGTAGTTACTAAAAATTCTTTTAAATTCCATTGAAGTTATTAGTGGTTGTGGGAAGTCAGGGGAAGAAAAGGAAGAAGGGAAAATGATACACCAAATTTGGGGCACCAATTTGAAGATTCACTAAATACCTGTCCTATTTCCTTGTTAAAATAGTATAGATGCATTGCATTGTATGGTATATGTTTGTGTATTTGACCAATAAAACATTACGCATCTATTTCAGGGGTTAGGGAATAATACAGGTGACTATAAGAAGTTAGAGCTTACATTGAATGGGTATGGAGTGCCTACGGTAGTTGCCAAGGTTTCAAGGATTGATTGGCTAAGAAATGCTGCTGGTTTGGTGGACCCGAATTACTGGAGCGGAACTCTGCACCCTCGCCCTGTTCTCGATTGGTAAGGCCTTATCCTCTTCCTCTCATTTGCATTTATGCTTTGCAGGAATGATTTATGATCTTTAAGTTAACACTGTGGGCAGGTATTTGAAGAGGATTGATGAAGCTGTCAATGAAGCAAAAGAACTCTCTGGAGGTTTGTAATCAGACCTCTAGAGCTGCTTTTCCAGTTGTTACTGTCAACCTACCACAAACCAATATTTTCCCACCCTATATTGTTGAGTTGCGTTAAACTATTCAAAAACTTGATGGAAACTAGATTTCTCAATCTCTTGAATGGCTGCGCTCATGTGTCTTTAGTTAAGTATTTGTGCATGGACATCCATATACTGAGTAAGTGAGACCAAATTCTATTGAATTGAAGGTAGCTGTACGCAGTGTATATCTATGCATAGAGTCAAATACATCCTTGTGCTGGTACCTTCAGACGCTTGCAGTTTTATGCCTTTTGGTTTACTCGACAAGTATCTCAACATCCCTTCACATTCTTCTTCCTTTACCTATTTATTTATTTTTCTAAATTCAAGTAATCTCTTGTTCTTTTGAAGGCTATTTCAGAAAGCAATTATAACTATAAAAAATTGCTGTTTCCATTTAAAACCTACAGAAAAAACACACAAGTAGCTCCAAACAGTTTGGAATAAGGATTTGTATATGGCTTCATTGACTAGAGCAGTAAATATGCATCAGCGCATGTCCCTGAAAGGCTGAAAAGCAATCATGTATCAGACTATCATTGTGTGCTTCTGCAATCTATGCACATGCTGATTGAAACTATGTGGATGGTTATGAGGTTCTGAAGAACTTCAAAAGACTCACAACTACTTTGCTAGCTTCACACCAGAGAGAGAGAGAGAGAGGAGAGAGAGAGATCTGGAAAATTATTATTTGATTCATAGTTTATGTAGTTGAATGTTTATAATCTCCCACTTGACCGCCATTAAAACTTTGAATGATATCTTTACTTTCCATTTGTGGTGAGGGGTGAGGCGAATGCTGAAGGATCCTAGGAAGCAAACCCTTGGAAGGGAGCCTCTGGATTTGGGGTGTAAGAGATGATCGCTGTATGGCTCAAGGAACCGCATGAGGGAGGTGAGGGAAGAGCAAGGCAACCAAAAGAGAGAGGGTGAGAGATTTTAATGCTGTTGAACATCTTATGGTTAAGTGGGTGGCTTGTGAGTAAATTAAGATCGTAGGTTGTATTTATAGCAGTGGAGTCCTAGGCAGGTGAGCTTTTGGCAGAGAATTGAATGTTGCCTTGAGCTTGGGGAATGATGAAGGATACCTGAAGATAGTGGGTGCTTGCATGCAGGTTTGAGTGTCGGGGGTAGATTTGGGCTGATGATGGTAGAGCCTAGGGTATCAGGAGTTGATGATGGTGATAGAGCCTGAGTTTATGATCACAATTTGGGTAGATGCCAACAAGTCCTCGGTTGTGGTCTGGAAATGTGCTTAAGTGAGCTAGGGAGCTCGCAGGACCATGGAGGTCAGATCCTTGGTCATCCAAGGATCTCGTGGTCGAAGGATCCTCGAGATCCAAATCCTGAAAAACAAAAATGGTTGACATATGTGAAACTAAATTCTGTGCAACCTTCACAATTACACATTTATACCATGTGTTTAGCAAAATAACCATTATATTCGACCAAAAAACAAATAAACAATATTGCAGTCCCATAATCAAGCAAATTTTATTGTAGGTGGAACTTTATCTTTAATTGGACATTCAGCTGGAGGATGGCTAGCACGAGTCTACATGGAAGAATTCGGCTTGTCCCATATTCGCTTGTTATTGACTCTAGGAACCCCCCACCTGTACGTATCATCTTTATCAATGTCGTTGCTATGGATTTCTGGATCTACATCTATAATTTTATCATTCTTGTTGACATCCGCATGGTTTGTTGGATTTGCTAGAAACTCGGTTTTCCTATCCTTAATAGTTTAACTTGAAGATATCCTGTATATCACCATTATTGTTTCTCCTTTCAGGCCTCCTCCAAAAGGTTCCCCTGGTGTTATTGATCAAACAAGGGGCCTCCTAAATTATGTTGAAAAACATTGCTCGAAAGCTGTCTATAATCCACAACTGAGATATGTGTGCATAGCGGGAAGGTAAGCTCAAAAAACACGGCCTTTTTCTCATTCCTACTCCTACAAGTGGATCAACCTTTCCTCTAATCTTTGCTAATTTTCCATGCCCCATTCACAAAAATTTTGCTCCTCCTAAATCATTACCATGGACTTGATTGGTCAATGTCATCGGTCATCAATTACTCATTTAATGATAAATTTTATTTGATCCACGGGATAGATTTTCATCAGAGGACCTGAATTAAGGTAAGGTCTTTGTAATGCAGGTATATTCAAGGGGCTCGTTTCTTTGGAAAAGTCAATTCTAGTTCTGAAGTTGAATTAGACATTAACCAACCAGAATCCGAGGTTGCAATCATAAAGTCGACAAGCACATCAGCATCAGGATTCACTGCCTTGCGTGCTCGCTTTATCGGTCAGGGGTACAAGCAGGTAAGTATTTTCTTGGTGCTCGGAACAAAAGTGTTCTAATGATCTCCTAGTTGGGTTTTGGTTTCATTTTCAGTTTTCTTATTTCATTTTCTGAAACTGTGTTGATAATACTGTTTTTAGTTTCATTTTTCAGAAACCAGGACCAAAGAAACCCAAAATCTGAGGCCGTCTAAAATATGTTTTCGATTGTTCTGGGACCAACTTTGAGTTTTTTTTTGGGGGGGGGCTTTTTTATACTCTAATGTGCCATTAAATTATATACCTTTATACATTCTCATTTCAAAATCAATTTTTTGGATATAATACCAAATGCATTCTTTGAATTACAAACTAATTTCCCAATCACTTCTTGAAAACATATTTTAAAACCAATTTTCTAAGACTAAAAAGTTGCCTTCTGGGGCCGTCTTCATCTTCTTGCTGGGATCAGATGCATGAACTCCTGCTTCAAATACTGAATCACTAGTACAACAACATGTCAGGTTTGTGGCCAGCGGATGTATGGGGCGATGGAGTAGTGCCAGAGGTAGCAGCCCATCTGGACGGTGCACTCAACATCAGTCTGGACGGGGTGTACCACTCGCCCGTTGGATCGGACGATGAATCCAGGCTGTGGTATGGCTCTTCTGCCATTGTGGAGCAATGGATACACCATCTTCTTGAGTAAATCATACTGGAGGTGCAAAGAAGGAAAGAGGAGATCGAGCAATTCTTGCTGAGTCAATCCATTTATATTGTGCATACAGTTTTTTTCCCCTGTTATTGTTAGAAATGAAGCGTTCCAACTTCTCTCCTCTTGGATTTATATTTTCTGTAACATTTTTCCTTTGTCACATTCTTCTTATTGTTCATGGAACAGCTTTGTGCAACCTTGATTATTTATTTATTTATTTTTCGATGTAACAGGGTCGGGGGTACCTTTTTTCAGATTTATATTTGTATAGAATCACTGTTAATCCTCAACTTCCTAGGAAGAAAAATATGGCAGCGTTAATTTGGTTTGAAGTGCAAAATAGTAGAATTTGTTGAATTTATTTTGAAGTACAAAATTGATAGAATATATTAAAAAATAGGAAAAAATTTATTTCCACAAAAATTAAATAGATAAAATATATTTTACCCATTTTTAATTCTAATAATATAAACTGTTATTTCATTTTTTAAAATAAACTCACTACAAAACTCATAAACATGTTTATATCTAATGTTTTCTATAATGTTTGCTTAGGATAATTGAGCCTCCAGTGTTTGTAGTTAGAAATATATAATAGATATATATAAATTGCTAAGAATTATAACCTTGTAATCGTAGTAAATAAAAAATTTTAATTTTAAAAAACTTATAGAGATTTATTTATTTGTTTGTTTTATAGAGCTCTAAACACACTATGCTTATTTCATCTAATTAAATTTTATCAATTTCATATCTCAAAACACACTATGCTTATTTCAAGTTACTAAACTAAAAAAACGGACTTCATTCATTTTGCTACCCAAATCCCGACAAATAAAAGATAACTATTCTGTTTAATTAAAGGAAACGAATGTTAGTGCCACGCCTTGAAAGCACACTAATATTTATTTACCGATTTATTTTTTAATTTTGGAGTATCCTACTGCTGATTGTAGTTGATTGTAATATTTCGATTTGGATATCGAGTTTCAAAAATATATATATTATTTAGACATCCAAAGTTAACTGCTTTACAATGGAGAGTGGCCGCCCATATATTCGGATTTATTTTGATATGCTAGTCAAATACATCTAAAACTGAAGCGAATCCCTTGTAAATCCCACCCATTTCAAAGAGTTCGAAATCATTCCATTTTCGGATTAAATTTCAAGGTCATGTTTGGTCATGCAATAAACTAAGACTTCCTCTATAGATAGCATTAACTACTTGGGGGTCTTTTGACTACGGCCCAAAGTGATAGCCAAAAATTAAGAAATCATGACCAACAGACATTGACTACGACTTACTTACGATTCGTCAACAAAATAATTTTCATTGAATAACAAAAAATTTTTTTGGCTAAGCCATGACTATAGTCACGAATTAACGGCAAAAATGTTATTCGTTACTGTATATATAAAGTAGCCAATAAATAAACTTAAAATCATTGACTACAATATATTTGATTATTAATTATGACTAGGACCGTAATAAATATTATTATATTAATTTAATTTTACAAATTTTTAGTAACGGTTTTGAATCGTGACTTAACCCATGACAAATAATATATATAATTTAATTTTATAAGCTCTTTGACTACGACTTTGGACAATGGCCAATATCTTACATATATATATATATAATATTGACTACTACCTATGATCATAACCCATATTATTAATTATTTTTAATTTTAATTTAATTTATAATAATTATTTTGTTTACTTGTACAATTAACATTATATCTACAACCAAAAACAAAATTAATTAATACGCGGTACCTATAATTTAAATGTGATATAAAATGTATTTGAATACATTAAGATAATCGAAAATATTACACAGTGCAATATCAAAAATCAATAATACAATACCCAAAAAAAAATCCATAATACAATACCAAAAATGTCTTGAATACTATATTTAAAAAAACAATAAAATACTTTTGAGACTCAAAAAAGGAAAGATGCTAAGTGCTTTTTTGCAATTATATGTTTTGCAATTTTAAGAGTTGCTTGGCTGGGAAGAGAGGTGGTATTTTTAGGTAGCAAAGGCTTGAAAGTGGTCATCACCAACATCTCGGCCACCTCTGAAACTGTCTTCAAAAAGTTCTCATAACTTCTTTTTCTTTTCTGTTGAGTTTTCAGTTTTAGAACTTGATGTTTTATTATCAAAAGCAGCCCATTTGACTTGGGGTTCCTGCAGAGTAGCTCTGGTGGACTGAAGTATTGCAACGAGATGGGGTATATTTTGCATTAAGATAGAATTAAAGCCGTATCAACATTTAAATGATTTTAGGTTTTACGGTGTGCTAGGAAGATGGTTCAACAAGAAAGAAAACATATATGATATATACATGCATCAGCAATTTCCATGTCTCACGTTTCCTGGTTACAATAGACCGGCCAACAATTAAGTAAATGGCGGAACTTATACCGTGACATTCAACCAGCTAACATTTATTAGATTGCTTGAGCAATCCTCAACAATTTCCCTTCCCATCACTGCAATTTTTAGGTCATTTGTCTTCCAAGGTCAAAGTCAGTACCATTTCATATTGAAGATAAGTAGCATGGCTTAGAGCGCACATTCGAACAAAGAATTTGTTAAATTGTGTTGCAATCAGTCAATTATAAAGTAGCTAGGCAGAAAGGAACATCCTTGATCTGTAGAGAGAAAGTACATCCCTTCCTTAATGGCATCTAAAATACCCAATCCATACATAATAGCAACACAATTTGACCATACTAAAGTGAGCTGAATTAAGGAGTTTGCTGGAAAAAAAAAAAAAAAAGGAGAAGAAGTTGAGAACACAACTAAGCTTGCCAATAAAAAAAGGGTTCTCCTCGAGCTTACTGGCCAACAACATAAAACTCCCGATTTAGTAGTAACTGGGTCGCACTAAAAAGATTTACAACAAAGACACGGGAGAAAACATAATACCTAACAAAAATGAAACGTAATCATACTCGCGGGAACAAAAATTCTGTGACCTGTAAATTTTCTCTAAATTTAACATGATACCAATTTCAGAAAGCAACCTCGATCCAATCTCGGATTTTCCAAATGACTGTAATTTTTCTGTCCCAAGATTATACTCCCTATCAGTAAGCACAGAGGAGAAAAACAATCCCAAAATTGCAACGATCACTTTTTCGGGATAAATCCTTCCTTAGAACTAGAAAATTCTAAAAAATGACAATACCTCCGAACTACCTCTTTCAAGCAACTCTCATGCGAAATTCTATTCGGTCAAGTTTTAAAGTATAACTTCAAGTGCAGCTACAGTTTCTTGAAATGACAAAATGCAGAATTCGTATCTTCAACTGGAAATGTTATCAAGCTAAAGCATTCCATCCAAAAAAGTGAGGGCTATATTTGAGTGGAAATAATTGAAAATATAAGCAGAAATTGAACTGTATCTTTCATGAAGATTGACAATTTAAAAACCAAATAACAAATTTCTTCTTTTTTTAACCTTATTTTCCCCCTCCCCAACCTATCTCAGTTATTCAACAGTTCTGAGTTGAACCCCACTCTTCTCATCATTCTATACATGTTTACTCCTTTCAGGCACATTTTGAATAGAATAATTTACGAAACAAAAAGCAAACACAAAAGAATGTTCCCTAGGCAAATTTTACCCAATCCCAGAGAATCAATTGACAACCTGATAAAACCCTGAGGGACCATTGGGTCATAAGTCCTCCCCCATTGATCACAGGCTTTTAAGAGTCCAACAGAGTAAGGATTAACATGGAAGAGTAATAACTAGTAAATGTTAAAACATAGTGAGAAGCAAAATTTAAAAAGAAATAAAAATAAAAAGAATTAGAATAAGAAGAAGAAAAACGAATAAAACGTTGCAAGGGATAACCATGTTTGTTATTATATTTGATTTTACACGCTGTAATAAATTAAAAATCTATAACTTACTTTTTTTCTTTTTTTTCTTTTTTTTTTTTTTTTTTTTTTTGGTATTAACAAACTAGATCTGGGTGCGACCGAAAAGTCCCCCTCAAGATGAAAGAAAAATATTATAAGGTGGCAGTTAGACCAGCGCTGCTATATGGATCAGAGTGTTGGACAGTAAAGCATAATCATGGTCAGAAGATGGCAGTTGCGGAGATGAGGATGCTAAGGTGGATGTGCAGGATTACAAGAAATATAGGATTAGGAATGAGGAGATTAGGGACCAAAGTAGGAATAACACCGATTGAAGATAAAATGAGAGAAAATCGATTAAAATAGTTTAGTCATGTTAGCAGACGTCTAGCGGAGGCAACCTGTTAGAAGGTGTGAAAGGATGGAGATTGCCAGGAGTAAGAGAGGTAGAGGAAGACCCAAGAGAAATTCGAAAGAAACTATTAAACATGACCTACCTACCTAGATCTATAGGAAGACATGACCCTAAACAGATCTAATTGGCGTCGACAAATCCATATAGCTGACCCCACCTAGTGGGAAAAGGCTTGGTTTGGTTTGGTTTATTAACAACTAGATCTGGCAAGGATGCATGTGACTGCTTGTGCAACATTGAAGTCCAAGACTTGGAATTGACCCACATGCATATAACAAAGAGAGTGAAGGAAATGACATGTAAAGGAGAAAAGGTTGGAAGTCAACATTGAAAGCCAAGCTAATATTTTGAAAACATGAAAAGTTCTCAGTTCAATTTTGCAATTCTGCAACAAAATGGAAGTCAACCATTGAAACCCGAGCTTCTATTTTCTTAGTTCTTCATTTGA
This sequence comes from Vitellaria paradoxa, assembly GCA_019916065.1. Taxonomy (NCBI): domain Eukaryota; kingdom Viridiplantae; phylum Streptophyta; class Magnoliopsida; order Ericales; family Sapotaceae; genus Vitellaria; species Vitellaria paradoxa. The sequence continues at coordinate 64,478,978 of CM034234.1, read as the reverse complement.
ATATTTCATGGATTAATTGAGCTCAAAAACTATAAATTAAACCCTTTTTAAGGGACTTAGATTAAAAAAAAAAAACCCACCTAAAATGTGGAAAACAATAAAATCCAAATGAAAATTGAAAATCCAATTGAAATCCCAACAAACTGCTATTTTTGCACAAATATGGCCAAAGATAAGAACATATAAGCAAACTCAAAATCACTAATACGCATCAACGAACATGAGAAAGCAAATAAATAGGCATGAGAACAAACACCAACCTTCCCTGTGAAGCTCTTTGTCTTCTAACCACCAACAAAGCCACTTTAGAAGCTAAAGTCAGTCCAAACCTTCCAAAAACCTGTGAAAATCTTCACCACTTCCAATCCAAACAGGGGAAACTAATTCCCCAGAAAACAACATTAACTTCCCAGGCAAAAACCAATGACTATTTTCCTCCTGTCCATGGATCTAACAGCAAACAAGGAAATGATTGAAGATTGGTCGATGATTGAGCCAAAACCCAGATAAAATATCAATTATACTACTGCAAGATTGAAAAGGCTGCATGAAAGAACCAATGAGGAACAAATATAGTGCCTGCTGTATACATCAAAACAAGATGCAAGAATGCAAAGATCAAGCTCCAATAAGACTTGTAAAAAGAAAGTCCAAGGAAATGGGCCTGAGCAGCTTTGCACAAATTGCAGTCAGCAGACTGAAAATTATGTAACCGATGTCTATCAATCATTTGTTTTGCTACTTCTAAATTAAAATGTTTTGGCCAAAATTCAAAAGATCTACAGGCATCAACACCACATATTGCAACACAAAATTAGGAGAACCTGGATAACATCAGATGATATGAACTAAATTTGAGCAAACATTAAATATGTTCCCAATTTTCTTCTAAAAGGTGGATATATCTTCAACATTACAATGACAACGGAACACCTATTTACATGTAAAAATTATACACTGGAAGTTATAAAAGTTTTCTGTCCATATCCAAAACTAATGAAAAAATATAGACCAGGATCAGGTCACATTTTGCAGAAGGAAGTGCAATGGAATAAGAAATAAATATAAAAGCTTCTCTTTCAATTTCTTTATATATATAATGTGTATATATAAGTAGCTTCCACTATTTCAATGTTCATCTTAGTGTAACCCCCTCCATGGTTTTTTCCCCGTTTTGGGGAACATTTTCATGCTGATATAACAATTCATGGACAAAAAATTTAATAAAAATAACCTCCCCAAAAAAGCAAATGGTACCTAAATTTTTACAAACACTAGAAATTGAAAAATTGCAGTTTGCAAGGACATTGAATGTGTATAGAGATTACCCCGTCTGCCAGTTTCATAAAGTCTTCCCTTCAAATGAAATGACAACACCAATGAATTAAACTTCCCATTTAATTAACTGATCATGGACCAAAATAAACAATTTGGTTCATAAGATGACTAAATTATCAGGGAATAATCCATTTCCTTAATGTTAGCACCATCAAATTTAGGATATTTACATAGATAATAAAGCTTAAAGGTTTAGTGGCATTCACGAATGAATTATGCACATAAACATATGCAACAATGACTTCACCACTTTGCAGATATTTGACTCAATTTGAAGAAACTACGGAGACTAAAGAGAAACTTATCAGATATGAAAATTAGTAAGTTAACCAAATGAAATTTTAAGAAATCCAAGATAAATTAAACAAACCTGGTGCTAGCGAAATCATGGAGCTTGCCAGTGCTCGAGAAGATGATGACACTGACTTCAGAGTCGCACAGAATTGCCAGCTCCTTCTTCAGAATTGCCGCACAGGGCTTAGCAAGAGATTTAAGAGAGAGGAGAGATTTGAGAGAGATGAGAGATTGACAGATTAAGGAGAGTGTTTTAGGGGGCTTACAAGAGTGGAGGTTTTTCGCAGGGGAGGGAACCAGATAATTTTTTATTTTTTATTTTTTAGCTTCTACCCATTAAGCAGTAGCCAAAACATGGAAACCATAAACCTATTTGCTACCATAAAATTAGAGCCGTAGCCAAAACACCGAAGCCAGAAGTATATTGGCTACCACAAAATTAAAGCAGTAGCCAAATAGGGAAGCCATATAACTTTTGATACTGCTTGAATATTAATGGCTACGGCTAAATATTTGGCCCTGAATTTGGTTATGGCTTTTGTTAGGCAGTGGCCAATAACATTCTTTAGCTTCGACGATGAGCCGGAACCAAAAACCTTAGTAGCCAAAGGCCATTTTTCTAGTAGTATATTATAGGCCTAACAATAAATCTGTTAGGATTATGCCGAATCGCACCCCGCAATGAAAACATAAAAATTAAAAGAGAAAATAGCACACCACGAAAACACGAGAATATACGTGGTTCAGCACTAGTGCCTACATCGATGAAAGAGAATATTTCCACTAAGGGTGTGTTTAGAGTGATAAAAATGAGATAAAATAAGATAAAGCGAGATAACTTGTGGGTTCGTAACTCGTGCAGTGAGATAAAAAGTGAATAACTTTTAGAGATTTTCAAAGATTTTCATAAATTTGTAGCCAACCAAACAAAGCCTAAATATTATGAGTACAATGAGAATAAAAATACCTCAACTCAAGCTCACTAGTATTTTTATCTCCCTCAAACTCACACAATATTCTCACGCTTTTTTCTCTCTCCCAAACCCACTGTTTTTGCCTTTTTCTTCTTTTTCTCTATTGACTTCTCGGCACAAGGCTCCTATTAAATACATATCACATTGGTAGCAATAATTAAAAAAAAAACTTGAGTGGCCAAGAAAGATCTAGAACAAACAAATGCTCTCTGGGACTTCAGCATGAACTAGCATTTCCAATAACCCATCCAATAAATGCACAATTTAAAGCCATTAAACTCTCTTCTCATTTTTGACGTGGGCAAAACTCAACATCATCTACTGTTTGGGTTCCTATAGTAGATAAATGCAGTGCAGGAGCTACACTTGAAAAATGAAAGGTTGAGATGCGATCTAGTTTTCTTCAAATGATTTCATAGTTTTGATTTAACTTGATTTTCTCCAAATGACTTAATAATCATTTAATGGTTCAAATCAGTTAATAGTGCAGATTTCCCAATGATTTAATGATGTACATCTCAACATTTCATTTTTACACTGCAGCCCCTACACTGCATTTATCCACTGCAACCCCTTAAAACTCCTACTATTTCCAAAACCCAACATGCCATCCAAGAAACCCAAACACGGCGGAGCTCCACCACAATTGTCGCCACCAAAACAACCACATCTCACCCGTAAGCATGAATATTGGATGATGACAATGATGGATTTCAATGGGCTATTCTTCAAATCCCACCGCTCGAAATTCTCTAAGGCTGTGTTTGTTTGTTGGATTACTTTGAAGGATTGGATTATTTTCAACGAAGTTGACTTTAGTCGTACGTTTGATTTATAGTATCAGAACTCTGGACTACACTGGGACTGGTGGTATTACATATCCCCCACTTCCGGATTTGCTTTGTTGCCAAAATGTAAAAGTTTAAAATTTTTCTTGTCACAAATCACGTCAAATCACATCCTTTATCTCACTTTATATCCATCAACAAAACACAAAAAAATAATTCCACATACAAAATTAATCCCATATTATATCCAATCCCACATAAAATAATCGCAATGCATTGACCAAAATGCCCATTACCTTCATAAAAATTCCAAGCACATAAAAGCTAGGAATTATATGGCTTTCACTGGCCATTTTCTTGGGGCAAAAATGCAAGCACTATTAACAATGTTGGTGATTCAAAATGGGAAAAAATTGCTAAACATAAAGAGGAGAAGGATCAAATGCTACCTACCAAAGACTGCGGAAGGGACAGAGAATTTTCAACGGCGGAATCTGAAAAATAGCCATTGAAATCCATCATTATCATCATCCAATATTCTTCGATATCATCCTCTCTAAATACTTCCATATTGCTCGTTCCCATTCCAACCTCGGCCACCAAAGTTTCTTGCTACTGTACTTTTGAAATCGTTCCAACCTCCACCACCGGAGTTTCTTGTTGCTATGCTTCTGAGTTCACTCTGTTCGATCAATGTAGTATTCCCGGTGAACGAAAAATTAAGCTTCGCTCAAGCTTCGCAGCACTTAGTGGTAGCCTTATCATAAGCCTGTGTCGCCTCCCGCTGTCGTCTTGAATGTCCCAAGCCACACCTTTGCCGCCTTACGTGGGTCCCTAATCTCCACCGCCCACTTCTCGTAGAGTCTCTGCCTCACTTCGCTGTACGTCTCCTCCTCCTTCACGGTAGTTCCTCCTTTCTCTCGAGTTGGCGCAAGAAATATACAATCCCAAGTAGCCCTTGATTTTGCAAAACTGACGCATGTCAGGATCAGGAATAGGCGACAAATGCTCCACTAATCGCTGCGGGCCAAAGTTGAGGCATGGGTCACGTCCATGGTGGCAGAACCCGCCAATGAACATTCTAGAGAGCATCGACCATAACAGACATCTCCTGCTCACAGGTGAGACATGGTTGGTTTTGGTGGCAACAACTGCAATGGAGCTCCGTCTATTTGGATTTCTTGGGTGGCATGTTAGGTTTCGATTGATGTCTTTGAATAATCAAAACTTTAGAAACAACCAGATGGACAGACGAAAGAGAGTTCTTGCTTGAGTTGATTGTTCAATTCTTTGTTTGTAAATAAGCAAACCAAAGAAAACCTGAACCTAAATGAGAGAAACCATTTACATATCATATATAGGGTTCACCGTACACCTGTGAAAGTTAAATGCTACAACCTTTGAAATGGGTAGGAATTTTTATTGAAAAACCGATACAAAAACTGAATAAATCCCAAAAACTCTCAAATGGTAGGATGATCAAGGGATTCTCTTCACCTTCCAATATATATATATATATATATATATCAATCTCTATGTTAATAAGCCGCGATGGAAGCTAAGGATTCAACGTCCATTTTTCCGCTATTTCTTCCCTTTATGCCCTTGACTTTAGAGTGTGAAAATGGCACTTTGACCCCCCTTAGACATGTGAACCTGTGTTTGTCGTGGTTGAGCCGCAACGCCACTCCCCTTTTCCCTCTCCCTTTCCTCTCCCCTATGTGCTAGCATCTTTCTCTTTTTTCCATCTCCTTTCCCCCTCATAGGTTGGAAGGAATTTTCCGAATACTAAGGTTTGCGAAAAGAGGGTTAGACGAACCCACCCTTTAGTCAATTTGTCCACGTTCTCCTTTTCTTTTCCGTACTTCTACTCTTTACGGAAGGAAAATCTCAAGCTCTATCTCATTGTTCTGGTTCTCACAATTTCACACCTAATCTACTTTATATATATAATACAGAAAACTATCAAAAAATTCTCCCCAAAAAAGAAGATTCTCCTTTTCAAATTACACGGTCTGTAATTTGGGTTTAGTCATTTTGAAGCTTTTTAAATCTAATCGGATTTTTGATGTCCTTATAAGTTGTGCACGTCATATTCATGGGATGGATCAACCGAAGTCTATAGCTTCAATACAAGAAAATCTCCGAAAACAATAGGGGTTCCAGAAGATTGCAGTAGATAAATGCACTAGAAGGCTGCAATGTAAAATAAAAGCTTGAGATGTACATCATTAAATTATTGGGAGATTACAACCATTAAATGATCATTAAATCGATACAGTGCTAATGTTGGCCTCAATACAATGCTAAGAACCCTTGACCATTGGGTTTATCCTCGCATAAACTAAGTAATAATAACCTGCTAAGTTGATACACAATCGTTACTAACTGTGTTCCAATAATTTACTTTAAATTAAAATTAAATCGATGTACATATGCGTCCATGGGCACTTGAGTCATTAGCTCTAGCTACAGCATCCCTCACACTCAGAATTTGCAGCGGACCCTTCCCACCCAGATAGGAGTGTATATAAAACTACATATCCGAAGAATAGACCCCAAGCAAATTTGTTGCTAGATCTCCTTTTCGTGTCCTATAACCTAAGCTGATTTGCAACTCCTACACGAACCTTAATATAGGCCCCATCTAGTGCCCCAAGCAATTCTAGAAAAAAGGAAATTATTATATATTAGTATATGACAATCATATTTAGGTGATAATTGACTGCATTACACCAGTTTCCAACACAATTTTCCGAAACCATCGCCATCTTTCATCTGTTGAGTTCGCAATTATTGGATCCGGGTGACTAAGCAGGATAGCTTGAAGCATTAGTACACCATTAGGACCTCATTGAAATATTCACTAAAAGTTTGGACCTGATAGTCTGAAGTCAATTTTACCTTTCTATTTTTTAAGTGGTGTGAAATACCATATAAAAACTTAGCAACTTTCTCTTCTAATGAGACATGCTTGGAATGGGATACGCAATACTTTGTAAACACAAGCATAATTGAAGAAATGTACCTTCTATCCATGCGTAGTTGATTAATGCATTCTAGTTACTATCTCGCACCAACCTACTGATGTGCTCAATTTGTTCCAGATAAGGATTTGGTCCCCTTATCAAAGGGCCCTCTTGCATGGCGTTGCCCCAGTGCAGCACAGATGAAGATTATAAACATACCACGTGCTTGCAAGATAGAAAAGACAAGTACTTGACTGCTTACGCAAGCCTCAATGTTCTCCATACTATCATCCTACAATTGTTATTATCCATCTAGACATACAAAACTTGTTTAGACATTATTAGTAGATGGTGTTTTCAAAACAAGAATATGAAATTATACGTCGGTACAAGCACAAATAGCATACTAACGAAAGAAGTTCCATTACAAAAGTAAAGAAATTATACATATTACAAGTAAGCCTGCCAAGACAAAAACATCAATTTCTGCATTATCACAACACATACTTGCAATCAAGAGTGAATGCAAATCATCATTTCTGCACTGTGTTGGGGTGATACACAGCTTATCAAGCCTTGAAAGAAAATTGACCAACTTATATTGATAAACATGTGAAGTTGTGAAGTTGTTGTTATCAATTTAAGGGTTAAAATACTCTTAAAGAATCCAGTAGCAAGGAGGGTTCTTAGAAAATGTGTGGGCACATACTTTGGTGCTTTGTCAGTTGGGGCCTATACTCCTCCACAATAAATAGCAATATTGTCCTTGAATTCATTGACATTTTTTTGTCATAATTCTGTTTATAGCTTCTTACATTGTTCTTGTGATAGTACCATAAAGTTTGACACATGCCAATGTAAAGGCTACAATCATTCTTGTGATAGTACCATGAGGAGCTGTGTTACTTCCTAAACAGCGACTACACTGGATATGTAGCTCCAGTTGATGGTGTCATGTCAAAAGAGGGCAATGGCGGCAATGACAGACAAAGTTATTTCCATGGTGCATTTGCTGGGGCAGAACAGCAGCAGTAGCAGGATGAGGAGGGAGAGCCACTGACCTGGTGGGTCTAGTGTTGACAGAATTAGTCCTCCAACTCTGTTATATGTCATTGTGTGTCCTGATGATGGTTGAAGTGTTGTATATCATATTCCTATAGTTGCTCTGGAAGGATGAGAGAGCTGACATCTCTCTCTAATTACATGGACTAACAAGTAAAAAAGAAAAAAGGAAAGGGGTGTGTGCTGGAAAGAGTTCTATAGGCTGCTATGTTAATGATAAAAATGAGTTGTTATGATCAATAAAATGGTATATTTTCTCCTATTTTATTCATTAATTCTATCAGTTTATAGCCTGTTGGGATAGTTGTTATGACAGTTTCGTGGCTTTTGAATTATTACATTTTTGAATTTCGGCGGTGTATTTTTTTTGGCATTAAAGTTGGATAAATGATATTTTCAGAAAATTATATGTTAGGGCATTAATGCTTGAGTGGAGGCAGAGACAAAATGAAGTAATATGAGATGTCTAATCCCCAAAGCGTTGTCTCAAGGAGAGAGTCAACTACAAGTTGAGACACCTATTCAACAACTTGAGACCCCACCAAATCAGGACATAGTCATCCCCTCACCATCACCATCTAATTAAATCTTTACCCCGAGAAACATCCAACCCAAGATCTAATAGGACAATATTGTGATTTCAATTTAACAGCAGAGATCCAGTTCAATTAGCCAATTATTCAAACTCGAACCCGCAATTAAAAAAAAATGCCCCCTAAAAGCCTCTCTCTCCCCCTCTCTGTGTGTCACAAATGGACATTTGAAGTGGGCTCTAAACATCCAGTCATCTGTTCATGCATCAATCAGAAATCATCTTAAAACAACCTTCTCTCAAATTCTCTTCTATTTTTTCCACCTCAACTTTATTTAGAATATATTTATTCCTTATTCTATCTTTTTCTGATTTACCACACATCTTCCTCTAGTACAATTTCGACCTCAAATATCCTTCGAGTTCTTTTCAACCCAAATCGTCTACTTGAATCAACACACTCATCTGCATTGGTGCATCTACAGGTCTACATTAGAGACGTTAGATATGACAAAATCATCTTAAAACGACCTTCTATCAAATTATCTTCTAATTTTTCCACCTCAACTTTCTTTCAGATATATTTATTCCTTATTATATCTTTTATGATTTACCACACATCTTTTTCTATTTCAATTTCGACCTCAAATACCTTTCCAATTATTTCCTTCCAAATGATCCAAAGATGAACAACCACTGCCAACTCAACAACTCAACTCAACTCAACAAAATCTTAGTGAAAACCTAGTTAGAGTCAACTACAAGAATCCTATTCCACCATTCATTTTTTTCACAAGTTATGTTTTTCGTGATGTAATACAAAAATTAGGTCTTTTCTTACAATTTCAGTCCATGTAATCTTGTGTCTACCTGATGTCCTCTTTACGCCTTCTACTTGAATCAACTCACTCTTCTGTATTGGTGGATCTCCAGTTTTATGTTAAATATGACAAAATCATCTTAAAACGACTTTCTCCCAAATTCTCTTCTATTTTTTTCACCTCAACTTTCTTTTGAATATATTTAATTTTTATTCTCTCTTTTTATGATTTACCATACATTCTCCTCTATTACAATTTTGACCTCAAATACGTTCTTTTATTTCCTAATTATCTACTTGAATCAACCCACTCATCTATATTACTACATCTCTATGTCTACATCAGATATGACAAAATCATCTTAAAAAGACCCTCTCAAATTCTCTTCTATTTTTTTCCACCTCAACTTTCTTTCGACTATATTTATTCCTTATTCTATCTTTTTAAGATTCACCACACATTCTGTTCTTACTACAATTTCGATCTCAAATGCCCTTCAAGTTAATATCTTTCCAAAGGATCTACTTGAATCAACTCACTCTTTTGTATTGGTTCATCTCTAGGTCTACGTTAGATATGACAAAATCATCTTAAAACGACCTTCTCTCAATTTCTCTTCTATTGTTTTCACCTCAACTTTCTTCTGGATATATTTGTTCCTTATTCTATGGTTTTATAATCTACCACATATCCTCCTCTACTACAATTTTGATCTCAAATACCCTTCACGTTTTTTTCTTTCAAAATCAACTATTTGAATCTACTTACTCTTCTTCATTGGTGCATCACATTGGTGCATCACTAGGTCTACGTTAGTTGGTCTACGTTAAATATTACAAAATTATCTTAAAATGACCTTTTCCTCAAATTCTCTTCTATTTTTCCACCTCAACTTTTTTCGGATATATTTATTCCTAATTCTATCTTTTTATGATTTACCACACTTCCTCCTCTATTTCAAGTTCAACCTCAAGTACCCTTTTAGTTGTTTTCTTTCCAAATGATTTACTTGAATCAACTCACTCTTCAGCATTGATGCATGTCTAAGTCTATGTTAGATGCGACAAAATCATCTTAAAACTACCTTTTTTCAAATTCCCTTCTATTTTTCTACCTTAACTTTCTTTCAAATATATTTATTCTTTATTCTATCTTTTTATGATTTACCACACATCCTCCTCATCTATTATAATTTCAACCTCAAATACCCTTCAAGTTCTTTTTCTTTCGAAATCATCTAGTTAAATCAACTTACTCATTTGTATCGATGCATCTCTAAGCCTATGTTAGATATAACAAAATCAACTTAAAATGACCTTCTCTCGAATTCTCTTCTATTTTTTCCACCTCAACTTTCTTTCGGATATATTTATTCCTTGTTCTATCTTTTTATGATTTATCACACATCCTCCTCTATAATAATTTCGACCTCAAATACCCTTCAACTTCTTTTCTTTCCTAATCATCTACTCATGTCAACTCACTCACTCTTCTATAATAGTGCATCTCTAGGTCTTCTTTAGATATGACAAAATTATCTTAAAACAACTTCTCTCAAATTCTCTTCTATTTTTCCACCTCAACTTTCTTTCGCATATATTTATGCCTTATTCTAACTTTTTACGATTTACCACATATCCTCCTCTATAACAATTTCGACCTCAAATACCCTTCAAGTTCCTTTCTTTCCAAATGATCTACTTGAATCAACTCATCCTTCTGTATTGGTGCGTCTCTAGGTCTAGGTTACACACAACAAATTATCTTAAAACGACCTTCTCTCAAATTCTCTTCTATTTTCTCCACCTCAACTTTCTTTCAGATATTTTTATTCCTTATTCTATCTTTTCATTATTTATCACACATCCTCCTTTATTTCATTTCGACCTCAAACATCCTTCGAATTCTCTTCTTTCCAAATGATTTATTTGAATCAACTCACTCTTATGTATTGGTGCATCTCTAGGTATACGTTAGATATGACACAATCATCTTAAAACGATCCTTTCTCAAATTCTCTTCATTATTTCCACCTTCACTTTCTTTCAAATATATTTGTTACGTATTCTATCTTTTTATGATTTACTGCACATCCTCCTCTACTACAATTTCGACCGCAAATACCCTTCGAGTTTTTTTTTTCCCCCCCAAATAATCTACTTGAATAAACTCACTCTTCTGTATTAATGCATCTCTAGGTCCACGTCTAGATATGACAAAATCATCTTAAACTAACCTTCTCCCAAATTCTCTCGTACTTTTTCCACCTCAACTTTCTTTTTGATATATTTATTTTTATTCTATCTTTTTATGATTTACCACACATCCTACTCTATTACAATTTCGACCTGAAATACCTTTTGAGTCCTTTGTTTCAAAATCTACTAATTGAATCAACTCAGTCTTCTGTCTTGGTGTATCTCTAGGTCTACATAGATATTACAAAATCATCTTAAAACAAACTTCTCTAAAATTCCCCTCTATTTTTTCACCTCAACTTTCTTTCAAATTTATTTATTCTTTATTCTATCTTGTTATAACTTGCACATCCCCCTCTACTACAATTTTGACATCAAAAACTTTCACATCCTTTAATCAACTAACTCTTTTGTGTTGGTATATCTCTAGGTCTATATTAGATATGACAAAATCATCTTAAAAACAACCTTCTCTCAAAATTCCAACCTATTTTTTCCACCTCAACTTTATCTCGGATATATTTATTCTTTATTCTATCTTTTTATGACTTACCACACATCCTCCTCTATTACAATTTTGACCTCAAATATCCTTCGAGATCTTTTCTATCCAAATTATCTATTAGAATCAACTCGCTCTTCTGTATTAATGCATCTCTAGGCCTACGTTAGATATCACAAAATCATCTCAAAACGACCTTCTCTCAAATTCTCTTCTATTTTTTCCACCTCAACTTTCTTTCGGATATATTTATTCCTTATTCTATCTTCTTTTTATGATTTACCACACATCCTTCTCTATTTCAATTTTGACCTCAAATACCCTTCATGTTATTTCTTTCCAAATGATCTACTTGAATTAATTCATTCTTCTGTATTGGTGTATCTCTAATTCTACATTAGATATTATAAAATCATCTTAAAATGACCTTCTCTCAAATTCTCTTCTATTTTTTCCACCTCAACTTTTTTCGGATATATTTATTCCTTATTCTATCTTTTTATGATTTACCACACTTCCTCCTCTATTTCAAGTTCGAACTCAAGTACCCTTTTACTTATTTTCTTTCTAAATAATCTACTGAATCAACTCACTCTTCAGTATTGATGCATCTCTAGGTCTATGTTGGATATGCTTTCTCCCAAAAGAGATTCATAGAGCATCAAACATAAAAGGCTTGCCAAAGCTTGATCTATGATATGCATGAACAGAACTGGCATATCTGAACTATCAGCCCCACAAAGACCCCACTAATTATGACAGTAGAACCAACCTTCTATCTTTGTATTTCTCCAACCTACTTTTTTTTTTTTTAATTTGTTAGGTATATTTCTCTAAGTCAACTTATATAAAAAAGAATGAAACATAAACATTGAGAGAATAACATTAACGTGAACATCCACTGTTTTTATGGGAATGGACACCACAATTACAAACAAAGATTGAACAAATACCACAAGCCAACACTTCTCTGAAATCAAATCCCTAGTCGTACACAGCTTCACAACATCTTGCAAGTAGAAACTGACAATGTTAGACTGATATTAAGACAACACCAAGAAGAATCCATCAAATTTCTTCCTACCTAATTTTTTTACAAGATGTTGAAATACCAGAAGTAGATTGTTGATTAGCAGTCAGTCACTCAAGTCTTCACAAAATGAAGCGATAGCAACTTTCCGATCTCTAGAAACCCAACTTTGTCCTTGCCTTCAAATATTGTCTTCAGTTTGTCATCACAATAAATTTCTCTCTTATCTGTGGGGTTCTGCAACGAAAAGTATCTACCTATTTTAGGAAAATATATCCAAAATATACATAATTTATCTGACAGCATTCTCATTATACGTGTGATGATAAAGATTAAAAATGTCAACCTGACCCAAATGGTCATGTGCAATGGAACAAGTCAACGCTGAATAAAAACATTAACACCTTCCCTTTGTGCCTCCCAAAATGACAATTTATAATGCACCCATAACAATTTGCATAAGCCACAGGACCTTCTCAAAATCATGCATTGTTAATTAACTATGCACATTAAAAGAAATTTGAGCAGAAAAATTAACAGGTTGGTTGATCAAAGATAGCATAAAGAGCCTAGGATCAGCTGTTAAATGAGAAAAATAAGGCCCCGATTCGATGAGGGTAAAGCCCCCCTCCAAAGTTTTTACCCCCTCATAAGGGTGGGTCCCACCCCTTTGCCATGGTTTGGCAACCCTTTTCTTCCCCCTCTTCATTTTGCCGCCCTCTCTATTTTCCGCCTGCGAGGGATAATTTTGGGCACCCTAGGGGCTAGCCAAAAATTATCCCTCTTTAAGTGGGGAGTTTTTGACCTTTTTAGCTCTCGTTAATAGCATTGTTAACTTAATTAAAATAAATATAATGCTAGTAAAAAATAATAAATAGGCCAACAAGTCAAAATAAATATAATTAAAAAAAATTGGATAATAATCAACCATTCAAAAGTACATATTTAAAAAAAAAGTTCTTTAAATAAATTTATCAAAATTAAATTTTCAATGAAATAAATAATATAACTTGAAATTGTCCAAAAAATATTAAATACAGTGGGTTTTGCAATTTAATATTTAATTTAATGGGTAACCAAGTTTGGGACACCACAACGGCAAAAGAGTCATTTGACTAATTTTTCCATCATTCACCCCCTCTTATTTATAAAACATTCAAACCAAATCAAAAGTTATTCCCCTCTATAAACATCACATCAATGTGGGCCAACCCTCTAAAAATAATACTCCCTCTTATCTTATACCCCCTCTAAAACTTATCCCCGTGAAATTTTAGCACCATCCAATTGGGCCCTAAAATTAAAAAATTCTTCCAACAAGGTAGACGTGAGATAAGTAATGGCATACACAAAAACTATGTAGCCACTCCATCTAGGCAAATTGTTGACCGGAGGAGCACTTCATTTTTTATCAGTGTTGACAAGGGGAGCACTCTATGGAGCTATAAACCAACTCCCCACTTGAAATTCATTGGTGATGTAAGACAAAACCTACAAAGGGATCTCCTTCCATGGACATTTTCTTTGGATGAATTGAATGCAAACAAATCATCCAAGATTGCAAGTGAAAACAGTGATAGCCACTTTTCACATTTATGAAGGTGGTTTTACATTTCCTGCTGCTTCCTTTCAAATGTGATTCATAAAAGGCTCTCAGCCTTTAAACGTAAAATCCATCAAGAAAGTTGCAAAATATTTAACAGAGAAAATAATTTCCATGGTAGCAATAATGTGAAATATTAAACACGCATGCTATCCCAGATCAGATGTGTTGGCTCAGTTGAGAAATAGATCAGCAATTATTACAACCTTCGATATTGTTTATATCGAGCACATCCAACATCTCAATATATTTGTCTTGACAAAAGTACATCCAACATTACAATTTCGTTCATGTCATTTGAAATAAAACTGCACAATAACCATGAAGTATCCTACATTATAATATCATTACTCATCAGAAAATAAAATAAAATAAAATTGTAAAGCAAATTGATATCTGTTGGAGAAAAGTGTGATTCTATCATCACTCAATATTATCCACATGCATTTTTATGACTCATTCCCCATGGTAGGTTAACTGAAACGAAAAAGGGGCCAAGTTAAAGAATAAAAAGCCACTATACATCAGCCAAAAGGAGCACAGAAAGCAAAATATTGCCCCATCTAAGCTGAAATACTTGTCACAACAATTGATACTTCCCAGTACATCAGAAGCAAACATAACAACAAAGAGACTGTTACTAAAGCACACAGAAGCACCAATATATGAGAAGTTAATCCTCATCTTGGACCAAGTTTCGGGGGTACTCTTTTCCTAAATACAAAAGATTCCCTCTAATCGGCATCCATCATTTATAAATTAAATTATATTCAAATAATCCACAGGACAATGACCTTTTTGAAATAAGATATTCCTCAAACCATTATTGACCCATGTAGTCAAAATGTCATCAAGGTTAATGTTTCATTTCACTCCCTACCTAATTGCAAATTTATTTGATCAGTAGAAAACAATCTTATTGCTTGTCAAGAATAGAAAGTGCTAAACAATCTTATTATTCTACAGACTAAAAACCAAGGTATTATATTTCTTGAAGCATATATTAGCTTGAATTGCCACTAGACAATATCAAATGGATGAAAAAAAAATGTGAAGAAAATGAGTAGATATCACGACAAACGTGCTTGAACACACAGATTCAACAATCTCCCTTTTGGTAGGTGTAATCGTGTAAGCTTTGGATTTTAAAGCACATTTCCACGCTATATTATCTTCTGAATTCTTCCAGTCAATTTCTATCAACATGTTTATGTATAACAATGAAAAAAAAATGATTTATAAAGGATAATATCATTTGTAGCTACAATAACATGAGACCACAATGTAAGATGTCACCACTACAATTATATATACAGATCCAAAGCTTCCATATTATATATATACACACGCATACAAACACTGCAAATTCCATCAATATGCTTAAAACCATGGTAGGAAAAACATAAGAAAAATAATATAGTTAATCAAGGCTATCATCTAAATTAACAGATCATTCAGCTAACCTCACTCCAACTAAGAATAAGCAGCATCCACGCCCCCCCCCCCAAAGCCCCTTAAGAAAAATGGAAAGAAAATAAACCAACCCCCTTTTTTTAAAAGAGGACAAGCCTTGCAACGTTTAGAACATGGATCTGTGAAGGAAAAGAGGAGCGGGGGTAAGAAAGCAAAATGAAGTGACAAAGTCAAATTTATTGAGTTTTTTTTTTTTTTTTTGACGTAGAAAAATGAGAAGACAATTAATAGATATTTGTTAAAAATGTATATTACTTGATTGCTATAACTCAAATTAGTAATTTTATTTTCAGTTTTTCTTTTCACTCCAACCAAAAAAAATCCATGAACCAGACATGGCCTAGAGGATTTCCATTAGGCAAGCAGCAAGGAAATGAAAAACACATGCAATAAAGAGCACAGACGCAAAAACGAAAAGGGAAATCGAATCCTAGGGTTCAATAATACAAGCAATTTTCACCGATCAAAATAACTAAACCTAACGCACACGTTTAAGAGGACAAAAGGTAGAAGTAGAAGTGAAAGAATCAAACCCGTAACACCCTATAGGGCCTGCACATATAAAGAGAGAGAAGAGAGAGGGACCTGGAGATTGTGGAGCTTGATGTACTCCCAGATCTTCTTGACAGCGTCCGTGCGAGAGACCTCCGGAACGCCGAGGAACTGCTGTAGCGCCGGCGAGACAGGGTACGACTTCAGAATGCCGCTGTTTCGAGCCAGTTTCCTGGGCTCCGACGACGACGGCCGAGGCTTGGATGCTGACGAGCCTGGCTTCGGTTTTGCCGCCGCCGCCTTGGCAACGGAGGCGGCAGAAGCGGCGGAGGATTTGGGAGTCCCGGCCTTGGCTGCGGCCATCAAAGCCCTGCAACCCTTGAACAACCCTGGAATCGACATTCGCCCCCTCCCTCCCTCCCTCGCTCTCTATCTAAAAACACAAGTTACGAAGTAGAGATTCAACTACCACGATGTCACGGTCTGAGAGTTGATGTAATTTTATAGGAGAGGAAAGACAAAGCAGGGGTTTACAGTCGATAAATTGTCGTGTAATGCATTGTTTGGACTATAAAAAACAAAAATATATATATATATTAAAATTTATAAAAAGTTACCTATTTTTTTAAATTTTTTTATATATAACCTTTATATCAATTTTTTTATAATTGTTTTGTATTTTTTTGACTATCAAATACACCTTAATCGCATGCTTATGTGTCGCTTTAGCAAGTTTTTATTTTTTTAAAATTTACAAGAAGTTATTAATTTTTTTTAATTTCTTTCAATTAAATTTTTTCATATAATATTTTTACGTTTAATTTTTTTTTTTTTTTTACTTTTTTGACATTTCAAACACTCCAAAGTCCGATGCTTAAGCGTCTCTTTAGCAAGTTTGAATTTTTAAGCCTATTTTCGTTTTCTGAATTTTTTGTCTTTAAAATTTCATAAATTGTCAACAAAATATATTTATTAAATTTATTTATATTTTAACACTGTTTAGAGTTAAAAAAATATATAATTTTACAAATTTTTTTAAACATTAATTACGAGACTGTAAAATTTAAATTTTTTACTCACTGTACAAAGCACAAGACATTGACTTTTACAAATTTATACAACTCCAAAAATCTCTTTTCTTGTTTCTAAAAAAATAAAAATTTAATCAAAAATGTAAATGAAAAAATTATTTTCACTCTTTTTTTATTACAAATATTTTCTCAATTTTAATATTTTGTCTAATTTGTTATATCATATTAAAATGAATTATTTTATTAAACTAAAGCTATTTTCAATAAATGACATAATTAATTTATTTTAATTTAATTATCTAAATTAATATGTAATATATTTTAGTAATTTATGTTAATAAATAAATTAAATAGTTTAATTTAATTATTTATTTTTAATATTAAACTATTTAAATATTTTATTAAAATAAAAAATTAATAATTATAAACAAAAATGGATTTCTAAGCACAATTTTGATTTTTATTTTAGAAAAAATAATAACAGAAATAAAAATAAAAAATATAAACAAAAAAGAAAGTATTATCAAATGAGCCCTAATAAATTTTAATAATTTTTATTAATTTTTGAAGTTTTTAATAATTTTTTATCAAAATTTATTAAAAAAATTTTAAAATTTAGCCAATCTTTGTTTTGTTATTTTTCATAAAATATAAAAATTAACAATTATAAACATACGTCAACACCTTTGCCTAGTACACTCACGGAGTATTAATATTGCAACTAACAATTTTTAATAAAAATACCAAAATTTGCTAAATTTTGACTTCTAAACAGTACTTAATATACATATCCATTGCTCGCTCACACTAGTACTCTATATATATGTATATATATGCATGTTAGTATATATTTATTACGATGTATTTAGTGAAATAAATAATAATTTTTAATAATTTTTTATGAATTTTATTGTTTGATAAATTTTTTGATAACTTTTGATAATTTTAAAGTTGAGCAAATTATTATAACTCAGTAGAAAAGTGACATAAAGAAATATTTTAACAAACACTTAAAGAAGCAAAATTTGATAATTTCTTACTAAAAATTTTGCCGAACAATGCCTTAGTTGTGGTATGATCTGTGTTAAGTAATTATGGATCGTAATGATTGGTTAAACAAAGAATTTGGTCGAATTTTATTTTAATGAGTTAAGAGTGTATGGATAAAATTAAATAAAATCTTTTTTTTGGTAAGTAAATTAAATTAAAATCTGGTGATGCGTTCTCGATTTTACTTTTAAATACCTGATTCAAATATATATATATAGGGCCATTTGGAGATTCAAAAACTAGCAAGAAAGTACCAAAAGTTATATTTTGTAATTTTCGGTGCGTTTGGTCGAACCACAATTTTTTTCACTTTTTTGATTTGCTATAATAAAAAGTAAAACAAAATGTTACCACTTTTTTAATTTGCTACAGTAAAAAACATACCAAACACACAAAAAGTTACTATTTTTTTGATTTACTACAGTAAAAAACATACCAAACACCTAAAAGTTACAAAAAACACTAAAAAATATATTTTGTTCCACCAAACATACAAAAAAAGTAACTAAAAAAACATAAAAAAACTACCAAAAATTTCACTTCTTTTCTTATTTTTGAACCTCCAAACAGCCTCATATTCAACAAAAAGATTGATTACGAGTGCGTTTAGTTTGTTAAAAATTATTAAAAAACTCTAAAAATCTCTAAATATTTTTAAAATTTATTCACTTTTTATCTCACTACATAAATTACGAATGACAAATTATCACACTTTATCTCATTTTATCAACGGGTTGAATTACTCATTTTTAATCTCAAGCAGCAGTCGGACAAATATTAATTTGACATTAAAATTTATATTTTTATAGTGATTTTATGTTGAAATTCAAGATCCATTAAAAATATTTTCATTTATATCTCCGTAATCGGGAATCACTCTCCCTATAGTGTACTCCAATTTTAATCAGTACTGTTTAGACATATTTCATACAATTTCTTGTACTTTGTCTCCAAATTTAGCTATTGTAACATTTAGAGTTAACAAAAAAATAATTTCAAAAATTTTCGTAAAAATTTTAATTGTCTTAAACTTTTTTAATCAAATTTTCGTACATATCATCTTTACGTCAATCTTTTATTTTTTTCAATATTTTTTTTTTGAAACTCCAACTTTTTTAATTGATTATTTTTTTTATCCGTTGAACACTCAATAATCAATGAAGAGTCCGTTTGGCACAACAAAAAACTCTGAAAACATTGAAAACTTCTGAAAATCTCTAAAATTCTCCAACACAATTTGTACACCTCGTATTTCGTAAAATTTCTATAAATTTATATATATCTATATATCCCAACAAATTTTTTATAAACTCCAGTAACATTCCACGAACCCTAATAACTTTTCTACAAAATCTCAAAAATTTTTTAACCACATATAATAAATTCTGACATAAAACTATTCGGACGGTTTCTCTCTCCAAAAATTGACACAAAAGTCAAAAAATTTCATTATTCATTTTTTAAAAACGCGATTTAGTGGCTGTGCACCAAACGCCTAAAAGTTTCCAAAATCACGTTTTTTTGTTATTTTTCATTATTTTTCACCACGCCAAACGGCCCCGAAATGGCCTTTTAGTTTATCGCACAAGAATTTGTTACTTTCTATCAAGGTTACCCAAAAAAAAATCAAAATATATTAACTTTTACTAATTTTTTTAACTTTCTCTACCAAATATTTTACCAATTTAATTTAATTTTCTTTAAATATTACCAACTTCTTAACACTTTTTTAAAAAACATATCAAACACTTAATAATTTAAAATTTACTTTTTTTTGTCAAAAGTTAACACTCCAGACAGCTTCACAATCCAAGCTTTATTTTTTGTAGTAGTTTTTATGTGTTTCTCAAATATTTTCTTGAAGTTTGTGTACAAAATTTCATATCAATTTTATTATCTCAGTCATGTGATGGATTGGTGGTAAAGATAAAGTTAAAAATATTTTCACCCTGGATTATAGACTAGATATTAAACTAAGCTAGAATATTATATATTATATGATAAAAGCTCCGTTTGAAATAACAAAAAACTCTAAAAATGATGAAAAATACTAAAAATTTATAAAAGTTATTCACTTTTTATGATGTTGCACGAATTATGAATCTACAACTTATTTCATTTTATCTCATTTTATCTCACTTTTTTGTCACTTCAAACGTGCCTAAAATAATATTAGAGTCAAAACTTAATTATAAGTGTAAACTCCTACGGAAATGCATGCCAAAATGTATAAGTTGTGATAAAAATATAATAAAATCAAAGTTTAGTTAAAACTACGGAGTCATGTGAGCATGCCCAAATGAAGGCGTTGTGATAAAACAATGATAATGTGGGTGGATGTAGAGAAATGTTAGATAAACTATCACTAAGGAGTGGTGAAGTGCTCTTGTTTAATATCACCTATGTTGTAGGGTAAAATGAAATAATATATCACATTAGATTCAACATTGCTACTATACAAGGTATTTTAAAGACGTGCATTATATAAAAAATTACAGGATTAAGCGTGATTGGTTAAGAGTAGAATTGGGATAAGTGACTTTAACGGATCGACAATAATGACAAGGGTGCGATGGTCGTTGGCTAAGTTTAATGTCATATATGTAATGTTTAATGTCTATTAATATAATATATTTTAAAACCATAAGTATTGGTATCTATCAGAACCTTTGAGTTAAGGATACTTGGGTGAGGATAGTAGTAAGATAAATAACTCACTGGGAGATCATTGTGTCACACCTAATTAAGTTTAAAGTAGACAATATTGTATTGTAAAGACATTGGCCATTATAAGATAGTATAAAAGCTAATGTCATATGGAAATATCGGGTCACGTGGGGACACATGCTTGAAAGTAGGGGATATGTAACGAACAAACAATGATGTGAGTGGCCGCATGAGATTTGCTGAACGAGTTACTATTAAAACTCTGTAAAGCACTCATTTATGAAGATAAGCAACTCATTGAGGAGTGCTTGTCGTTCCACAATGTGGATTTACACCCCAAGTGCAAGGTGGTCTGATGTAACAATTTAAATTTAAACGGTGAAATACTGATCGTACCCACAGGGAGAGGCGTAGTAAACTCACAATTCTTCTTCTCTTGATTAGTAGGTGTCACACAAGAAAAATTTAAGAAAATTGGTTTGAGTTTGAAAATCTAGGCATTCTGTCAAACACTTAAGAAGTGGCATTAAATCTAAATTAAATTTATCAAAAAAAATTTGACTAAACTAAAACAGTTATAAAAATGACTTGGATCAAACCGATTCAAGTAGCGATTTCTATAGATTTTCAAGGAGAACAATGACTAATTAATTTGGTTAAACATCAAGTTCACTTGGTTGTTGTTCTAGATCA
Organism: Vitellaria paradoxa; assembly: GCA_019916065.1. Classification (NCBI taxonomy): domain Eukaryota; kingdom Viridiplantae; phylum Streptophyta; class Magnoliopsida; order Ericales; family Sapotaceae; genus Vitellaria; species Vitellaria paradoxa. The sequence continues at coordinate 64,457,461 of CM034234.1, read as the reverse complement.
AACACTTAGAGTGTAATAATCCATATGGATTACATGAGAGTTCTGGGTGACAATTCACATACAAAATCCTTAAGATCGGGCATGAAAATTCCACCAAGCCACTTACATATAATGAATATAGAATATACAATCAAGAGTTAATTTAGTAACATCAACTAGTGGTTTCAAATAATCCAAACAAACTAATCATCATTCAATAAATCTAATTGAAATTGAAAATTAAAGCACAATTCAGAACAATGATTGAAAGAATTGGTAACAACACTTAGTTCATGTAATTGAAAACCTAAATCAAACACTTAGAATGCATAACCTATAAAGATTACATATAAGTTCTATATTAGCAATTCACATACAATTTTTCAAAGAAGTGCATGAGAATTCTAATTAACAACTCACATATAATCTATATAAGCTATACAAACAAGGCTAGATCTAGAGTTAACAACTAACAAATTCAATAGATTCAAACATTTCAACCATCATTCATAAAAAATTTCAAGAAGATGTAAACATTGAAAAGTAAAATACCTTGAAAATCCATATACATCATCTACTATCCTTGATTTGGATCCAAGTAAGAGAGCTACTCATACATATGAAAGTGGAAATACATGAAAATGAAACAATTCTATTTATAAGCTCAAAATTCTGATACAAAAATTCAAAAAAAATGAAGCTTGATCAACTTTATCTCTCTAAAACTCTCTCTCTACAAAAGGAAATCTGAAAAACTGAACTATACGTAATTCTCTCCTCTCTAGACGACTTTACTCGTATATATAGAATATAAAATAAGAAAGTACATATTTGCCCATTTTCCAAAAGTTGAATTTTAGGATCCTCGTATTGCAGGTTGGTTCAAACATGTGTTTGAACAAACTGATTGGTTCAAACAAGGGTTCGAACCAAGTTATGGGACTTAGCCAAATTTCACTCCAGTTGGACCTTGCACAGCCTCTGTTGTTCTAACCAGTGTTTGAACCAAGGTTGGTTTGAACAAAAGTTCGAACCAAAATTCTGGGACTTAAAAAATTTTCATCTCCTGATACTTATCACCTTTCTGTTGATCGAACCAAGGTTCAAACCACATGTGGTTTGAACAAAGGTTTGAGCCACTCTGCCTTAGTCAAATTATTCACTTGTTGGTCTGCACCAGCTTCTGTTGTTCAAACAACCTATGGTTTGAACATTGGTTCGAACCACTTTTTCTAACACTTAGCCAAAATCTGTTGCATCTTTCTCTAGTGTGTCTTCTGTGGTTAGAACATTGATTTAAACAACAGTTGGTTCAAACATGTGTTCGAACCATTTTCTTGATTTATTCCAATTTAGTCCAACTTCATCCATTTTAGTCCCAAACACCTGCAAATCACAAAGAATCCTCATGAATGCATTTAAAAGCATTTTCTCATCTTTTTAAAATATAAATCTACCCAACAAACCACAAATTAAGGTTAATGATGGCACTTTTCATAGTACAATCAAGAAGTTATCGCATTGCATCTAATTAAGTCTAAAATAAATAATATGTTATATTATGAGAATGCGAGCCGTACAAGACATTGTTAGAGATAATGCCCAAGTAAAAGTGTGAAGGTACGTGAGAGTGCATGATATGAGTGATTGCATAAAGGTTACTGGATAAGCTACCATTAAGGCTTGGTGAAGCAGTCTTATCCCATGGCTATCCCATATCGGGATAGTTAGGGTGCGTGTGTTATCATATATCTCTCACCTGACTTTTCTAATTTTTTAGTTGGAAAGTTGGGTTGTGGGTTTTCTTTATTAAAAAAAAAAACAAAAATCCGTTCGTTTGTGCGTGCGTGCGCTGTCCAGTGTTCCACCCTCCCTATGGGCTGCTTCGGTCAGTCTAGGTCTTGGCCCGAGGGGTTGCAGTGGACAGGTTATCCCACATCGGGATAGTTAGGGTGCGTGTGTTACCATATATCCCTCACTTGACTTTCTAACTTTTGAGTTGGAAAGTTGGGTTGTGGGTTTCCTTTGTTAAAAAAAAAAAATTTTATCCCATACTGTTTTGATGAATTTGAGTGAAATGATATATAAATAAATATTCAATATCTTTATACCACAATATATTTTAAAGTTATAATTTTTATATGCGTGAGAATTTTGTTTTGTTTTGCTTAAAATATGAATAGCGTGTCGAAAGCTACAACAATAAAATAAAGTAAAAATTGTGGAAGTTATATGTACACAAAAAAAAAAAAAAAAACGTAATCCAAAAAAAAAATATTTTTTTAGATATACTAAACTAATAAATATTTAACGTAATACCACGCGAGATTAATCTCGTTTTTATTTTTTTCATTCCTTATTTTTGGCATTTATAATTTACTTGCGAGAAAGAGATTTTAAAAGTAATTAATAAAAACAATTACTTATTTTAAAGATTATTCCATATTAAAAAAACACTAAACTTTAAAAGGAATATAAAAGTCAACCGATATAATTAATTAATGAAAGAAGTACTGTTTTTTAATCTCACTTTTATGAAGAGTATATAGTTTAATTAAAAATTATAAAAAGAAATTAATAATATTTTAAATAATTAATGAAATAATTATTTCCCTTTAGAATTTAAAATAAATGAAAATAATTTAGATTTAATTAAAAATTTGAGAGTCAGCGAACTATATGTATATTTTGCAAATAAATCTGTTTTCTCAAATGCATGTTTTTTAATATTTATATTTGCAAATAAATTGAGTAACATGGCACAATAGGCCATCTTTTTGTTCTTTCTCTTTCTCACACACACAGACATAGTAAGCCTTAGTTTAGAAAGCAAAAGAAAGTTTTTTTTTTTTTTTAAAAAGGAAAAAAAAGTTAAAATTTTGGTAATTAGTTTTTAAATTTTTTATTAATTTAATATTTTTACCCTTCATAACTTGAATCTAAGTATGGGCTATAAAATTTTAAAAACTTTTTTTTTTTTGTTTATGTTGGCGACACCACCAAAAATTACTCAAAATTATTGAAAATTTATTATTTTTATTATATAATAAAAAATTATTAAAAATTACTAAAATTTTTCAAAATTTTTGTCAAACAATAAAAAATTACTAAAAATTATTAAAAATTTTAAATTTTTACCAAAAGTACAAAAAATTTCCATCACTAAAAGTTATTAAAAATTCCTAAAAGTTACACTTTTTCTTTTCTTCCTTTTTCCTCAACTTCTTTTTTTTTCCCCTTTTTTGGGGGGCACTAAACGCACACTACAACAGTTACGTACATATAGGATTCATTCCATATAGATATTATTGAATATATTTTTTTTCAAAAAATTTTTATTTCTATAATTTGTTTAAAATAAAAATTATTTAATTTAATAGGCAATCTCAGAGTTACCTAGTTAACTAATTTTGAAATTTGCAAAAATAAAAAAAACTATTTATTTTTAATTTAAATCATGGATCAAAGAAGCTGAGGTTTTGAAAGTAATTTAGGAAAATGGATTATTGTTTTTTAATTTTTAATAGCATTCAAAATTAATGTCCTTGAAAAATGTTATATATTATATGAGTGCGTTTGGTTGGCTAAAAACTGGTAAAAAACTCTTAAAAATCTCTGAAACTTCTAAAAGTTATTTACTTTTTATTTTATTACATGAATTACGAATTCATAAATTATCTCACTTCATCTCATTTTATCTCATTTTTTGTCATTCTAAACGGATTCTATATTATCTCTTTTAATGTGATTTAGGAGTCGTTATATACCTCTTAAATGCTTTTTATATAATGGGTGATTGGAGTAAAAACCAAGAATGTTAGTATAAATTTATAAAAGTTATAATTTTATAATACATATAGTATTTAAAAAATTTAAATTTTATAGAGATTTACTTTTTTCTAAAGCGTTAAAACTTTGGATGAGCATAAATAAAAGTAATTTAATTTTAAAAAATATTATATAATAAAAATATAAAATAATAATTAAAATGATATCGAACACTTGTAATCCAATTATCTGTATCATTTAAAAAAACAAATAAATAAAATTCTATCTTATTTGTAATTTTGCCATCACCACTTAATTATGATTCTACTGTTTCGTTTAATTTTTGGTCTAGTAGTATTTTTCTTTAACTTTACATCTTGTTTTGGTGAAAAACCAATATAAATTATTCTAAAAAGTATTTTAGTGTTTGTTTAGAGTGTCAAATTCTGAAAAAAATAAAAAATATGTAAATTTTTTATTATTAGATGTTTGGTGTGTTTTTTTGAAAAGTATACAAAAATTATAAAAAAGTTAATAAAAGTTAGAGAAAATTAAAAAATATCAGAAATATTTGGTATGGATAAAATTAAAAAAATAAAAAAATTGGATAAAGTTGGAAAATTTTGACTAAATTTAACACTCAAACGCAAACTAATAAAAAAAAAAATTCCCAAATTATTTATATCTCAATTATGAAGGCAGAATCGTAATTTTCCTATACTGTTTCGCATTTTAATGGCAGGATCGGGCGGTATTAATACCATCCTCCTTGGTATTGAAACAATCAATATTTAATATCTAATTTAATGCCACCCAAACATGGAATAAGGGGATTTTGCTTATTTATCTTTGCTTATTTATCTTTCGCCTAATGTGGCCAGCGAATAAAGGCTTATTTGGTATTACTTATGGAATTATTTTGCATTCTAGGAATTAAATAAAATGAAAAATGTAATGCTAAGCGAATTAGAGACGATACATATTTGGAAAGAAGCTATTCACTTTGACAGCTCATTTTTTTTTTCCCGTTCTATGTTTAAAATTTTGCCAATTTAAATTTAAAAATTTGTATTTATACAATTTAAAATTGTTGTTAAAAATATTTTTGAAAAAACAAAATATTTATTTAAAAAAATTTTTAAAAATATGTTGAGTTATTATTATACTAGTAAATAATATTTAATTTCAAAATAAAACCATAGTCAATAAATAAAAGGAAGGCGAATCAAGGATTTAGGTTTTTAAATTTCTTAAATATGACAACCTATTTTTAATCTCTATTGTGAAAATATTTGAAAAGAGATGGAATCTCCTCGGGACTAATTTTTATAAAAAAAAATTAATTTTTATCAAAATTTTTAACTTTTTCTATCAAATGTATTTTAATTTTCACTAATTTTTTTAAATTTTTTATCAACTTTCACTTATTTTTATTAATTTTATAAATTTTTCATTTTTATAAATTTTTACAAAATACTTAATTAAAAATTAAAATGACACGTACCGCACGCTAACGTAGAATTATATATTTTTATCCGAAACAGCCTCTTTGTTTGACCAGAGTTGATGAGCTGCGAACCCATAAATCAACCAACCCACCCGACCCATGTATGGGCCAAACAAAGATTCAGATGTAAGGCGCCCTTTGTATTACCAAAAATCATCAAAATTTATTAATTTTAATTATTTTTTTTATTTATTTTCAATTAAAATTTTTTATATTTATATTAACATCATATTTTTTTATTTTTATTATATTTTTTACCTTATTTTTTACACACCAAACACCTCCAACTCCGTGTTTCCCAATTGCCACCTTTGCAACCAAAACCACCCACAGTTCCCTCAAATTAAAAAAATTCAAACTTTTTAAACATTTGAAATAATAATAAAAATAAATAGATAATAGAGATATATTGGATACTCGTACATGTGTGGCAGACTTCTGAGCAGGACAGTACAGCGCTAGTGTGTCACCAGCGGTACGATAGCACAACAACGCGCAGAGTCCCAGTGGAAAGAATCAGACAAAGCCAAGTCAGGAGAGAGAAAATTAGAGAGAGAGGGAGAGGGAGAGGGAGAGAGAATGAAGGGATGGAAGAAGAAAAATGGCGCAGGGAGCGCTGCTGCTGATGCTGTCCGTCCGTCATTGCCGGCTTCGGTAGCAGACGGTGGCGAAGTCAGAGAAGCTGATTTTAGGGGGGCTTATGCCGGTGGCGAAGTCAGAGAAGTTGATATTGATGCTGCAGCGGCGAGGACAGTGGCGGAGGATCAGAAGCATCAGGAGGAGGAACGGCAAATGGAAGGAGATGGAGGAGGAGAAGAGAGAGACGTGGAGGAGGAGGAGGAGGACGACGACGACGACGAGGGAGAGAAGGGTTACAATAACTTCGAGCACCTCGAAATCGAAGAGGGAGAGGCTGAGCCCGAGCGTCCGAAGCTCGCCGAAGGCTTCTACGAGATTGAGGCCGTGCGCAAAAAGAGGGTTCGCAAGGTTCGTCCCTTTTTCTTCTTCTTTCCCATTTACACGCTGCAATCTCTCTCTAGTGCACTCAAGAAACACTCTGCGCCCTCTCTCTCTCTCTCTCTCTCTCTCTCTCTTTCTTCCCCTTCCCTCTCTCTCTCTCTATGCGCACACACATGCATGAAATTGCCTTTTTTCCCCGAATTTTATTGATGTTTGCTCGGAACGAATGTTTAATGGTGTCATTTTGTGCATTTCTTTTTCTGATTTTGTGGGTTTTCTGTGGATTGCTGCAAAAAAAAAAAAAAGGGTGAAGCTCAGTATCTCATCAAATGGTGCGTGCCCTAACTTACATATACAAACTTTTTTATATTTTGTATCCATGAATACATTTCTGACATACTTGCATTGCTATTCCATTAACCCATTTGATCCATTTGTTGTTATGCTGATTCTAATCATTAGCCATTTTTACCCTTTTAAGGCGTGGCTGGCCGGAGTCTGATAACACCTGGGAGCCCATTGAGAATCTTATGTCTTGTTCTGATGTTATCGAAGCATTTGAAGAGAGGTTTCCTTCTACCCCCCCTCTTTAATTATTAATTTTCTGTAATAATTATTGCTTTCGAGTCGGAATATCTGGAACTATTACTTGCTGTCCTTATTTGGTGGCAACTTCTTAATTTCTTTCCTTTGCTTGAAGGTTGCGATCGGGGAAACAGAGGTCTTCACGTGGCCGCAAGCGCAAGAATGGAGCTACACACACTCAATCCAAGAAGAAACAACAGACTTCTCCTGCAGCTACTTACAATGTACCAGCCGTCAAAGTTAGGATTATTGAAGAGCCATTACCCATGGCTCCTCTTCATGACTTGAACCTGGCCAGTGGGGTGGAGATGGGTGTCAACAATGTTGAATCATCAAGGCAAGCTAAAGAGAATGGGTTTGGACTGGCTTCAATGCATGTTGGAGAAAAGGAGCACAATGAATTGAACTTAAAGCTTAGCGAACTTAGAGGAGCAAGGGTTACCCGTGAGGAAAATGTAACTAACAGTGCAGTACAGTTCCAAGAAGCTAACGCTTCAGAAGATGGTCCTGCTAATGGGCTGTCAAAGGTTGATAGTGTGGAACAAGGTAATCCTGGACCTCGCACTGGTTCCAGAAGGAGGAAGTCTGGTTCTGTCAAGAGGTTTAAACAGGATTCATCCCTGTGTGGGCTGGATGATGCACAAAATGTAATGCCAAGAACCAGTAATGGCCCTTGTGGTAGAGTTGGATGGAAAGGAGGTCAAAACCTTGATTTTGCAGGGAGTAATTCAGAACACAAGAATAAGTTTGATAACTCAAAAAATGTGCCTACTATTACTGAGATCCTAAGGCCTCTAAGTTATTCATCTTCCGACATAAAAGATATTCATGATGTGGTGGTCACCTTCACGGTTATGAGGTTTGTGATTGAACTCCAACTTTCTCCCACATCTTTTTTCTTCTAATAATTAGCTCTATCCTTCTATTTGTTCTACATAGTTATGATGAGCGGAAATTTAGAGAGTTCAGAGAGTTTCTTCTTAGACACAATGAGGTAAATTAGTATGTCCAGAGCTTTTATATATTCCATCTTATATTGATATGAATTTTCCAATTTTTATTTAATATCTAGATCTTCATCAATTCCATTCCTCCCCTTTGCGAGAAGCTTATAGCCAGGCAGTTTATCCAACACAACCAGAGGTCCGCAATAATTGAAGGGGAGGGGACTGCCAGCTGATTTCAGCTGCAATTGAGTAGAAATACAGTTTATATGAACATCTTTTGCTGTTGCATAACTTGCATTTCATTAAGCGTCATTTTCTGTCTTAGAGTCAATATCTTTACAGAAAGTTAACACTTACAAAAATACTTTCATTTTTCCTGAAATAATATAATTCAGTAAACACAACATTCTTCTATAAATGGGAGCCCATATTTGTGTTGGTAAATTATGTCAGATGAGGGAGATAGAAGTTTCACGTGAGCTGCTCAATCCAAGGCACTTCTTCAGTTTCTTTGTGAATAAAAGTTTCTAAAGTAGATATAAATAAAAGATAAATGCAGTTGTAATATAAAAATGAATAAATAGTTATTTTTCATTTAGATATTTTTGAGGTGTCTTTGCCATGTGTGTATTGAAAATTTTTGAAATTGACGTATCGGCATGTCCACGTGTTGTATTTGTGTCCCACCGGGGACCTTGAAGGAAAAAGAATACCTCTGCAGAGTCCTTTGTGGGGCCTAAGGAGAACTGGTTTTAAGTGTCTAAAATAACGGCATTTTGGATGGAAACTAATTGTGATATATAAGTTATTTCTTTGCTGGCATTGGAAATATGTAATCAGCTCTATAGATTGTGATATTTACTTTGTTACAGGTGCTTGGGTGTGGGTCTTGAGTGTGAGTGCGTGTTTGTCAGATTTATGGAATTCTCGTGTCACGAATATGGGGACACATCAAAATATTCGTAGGCTTAATATAAATTTTTTATTATTTTCTAAGGTAAAAGGGTGTTTACAAGGTATTGTCATGGTACAATATTTCTTGCTTAGTAAGCATTGCCCTTACCCAATTATCGATTGTTGATATTGGTCCTTAAATACATAGGAAATTTCAAGGTAGATGGGTGAACCAAACCCCTACCCCCCCCCCACAAAAAAAGGGGGGGGGATCAAGCTGGCTTAAACTGTAGAACATGTGTAGGTAAACTTTGATTAATGAAACGTTGATTTTCCATGTTGCATTTCATAAGTTGTAAACTAGTTTTATTAATTGTTAATTGCCAAAATTGAAGTCAAAAGAAGAACAAAATTATTTTACATTTTACATATGTGATTGGGAATGTAGTCTTCTATATATAACTAAATTGTTAGTTGCGTCACATATATTTTTGGAGTTACTTGAATTTTTGGATGCTACTTTGTTCCACCTTTATCATCCATGGCATTAGGTTGCCCTTGTTAGAAACATGTAGAATTTCTCTTATGTTCTGTTAAAGTCGACTTTAGAGTGACATATTTGTGTCGAGTAATTGCCTTAGACGCTGACACTCATCGAGCGCTTCCTCAACACATCTGATCCTCGTCTAAATGTGTTATATTATTTTTATTTTTTTTATAGACATACTTTGAACAATTTAGAAACACGTGTCAATCCATCACTTAGGCACGTATAAAACACATTGTGATTTCTAAGAAAAAAACGAATTAAGATAAAAAGCAATATGAATCTATATTCATTAGTTCATTATACTTTAAATTTTTTAATTTTTTCAAATTTTATGGCCTAAACCTTTAATCTATTAAATATATATATTTTTTAAAAATAGTTATAAATGAAAAATAAATATATTTTTTATACAAAAGTGAATAAATTTTTTTTTTCACACACACACACATGTAGAAATTAGTGAGGAAAAGGATTTATGGAGTCCAAACCAAGTAGTAAGTTGGTTCATGAACATTTATGAATCACTCAGGATTGTTATTTTTAGGTCCCGTTTGGTAATATTTTTGTTTTTCTCTTTATGTTTTCAAAATTTCATAAACTGACAATAGAAACATATTTGTTAAATCTGTTTACGTTTTTTTGTTTCCAAAAAAATAAAAACTTAAACAAAAAAACGTAAACAGAAAAAATGTTGTTTTCACTCTATTTTTTCTGTTGCAAATATTTTGTTAATTTTAATACTTTATTCATTTTTGTTACATAATATTAAAATAAATTATTTTATTCAAATATTTTATTAAACTAAAATTATTTTTAATAAATAATATAATTAAATTAAATTAATTAAATTAATATGTAATATCTATTATTATTTATTTCTAATAAATAATTAAATTAAATTAGTTAATTTAATTAATAAGAAATATATATTTTTAAATTATTTTTAATAAATAATAAAATATGTTAATCTAATTTAATAAATGATTTAATTAATATAAATATATTTTATTAAATTATTTAATTTAATTTAATAATTAATTTAAAATGATTAATTTAAATAATATTAAATATATTTTATTAAATTATTTTTAATAAATATCATAATTAATTCAATTTAATAATTAATTTAATTTAATTAATTTATTTAATATGAATTATATTTTATTAAATTATTTTTGATAAATATCGTAATTAAAGTATTTAAATTATTATGAAATATATTTTATTCAATTATTTTTAGTAGATAATATAATTAAATTATAATTAATATATTTTATATTTACTGGATTAAATGATATAATATTTATATTTTATTCAATTGTTTTTAATAGATAATATAATTAAATTAAATTAACATAAAATATATTTATTAAATTCAATTAATTTTTAAAAAACTAATAAAATTAAATATTTTATGAAAATAAAAAAACTAGTAATTGTAAATAAAATTATATTTCCAAACGTAGTTTCAATTTTTATTTTAGAAAAAGAAAATGACAGCAGAAAACAAAAACAGAAAATATAAACATATAAACGTAAACAGAAAAATGATAACGTTACCAAATGGCTATTTAGTACTGGAATATTGACTCCATGTTAGTAATATGAACAGGATTTTTTTATTGTAATATTCATCCATTTTGTCGTACGGCATCCAATTAAGTCATTAGGTTTTCTCTTCAATATATTTGCAACCATTTTTGCTCATGTATCATGGACAGTTATGTAGCCTTTAGTAATGGTTAATGTACTTTGAAGCTTATTTTGGTTAAACAGCATTGGAATTGATGGTTGCCTTTTGATAGGTCTGATGGTAGAGAAGTGATGGTGGATAATAAATTTCTCAAGGCTCACTACCCGCTGCTGGTGATTACTTTTCTTTTATCAGCTTTGTTATTCCTTCATTTCTTCATGCATGCCTGGTAGCTTCAAGAAACTAAGTTTTGTGTGTTTGTGTGTCTGTGTTTTTTTTTTTTGGGGGGGGGGGGGTGTAATTGGGCAAGATTGAATTGCCTGATTGTAGGGGCACACAAATTTTGCATTTGGTTGCACGAATTGTGGCCTGGGCCTTGATATGTTGTCTTTATGGTGCGGGGTGGGTGAGTGTTGATCCTGGAATTGGTGCAAACAACAAACTAGCCGGACATTTTCTCCAGGATGTGTAATCTTGGGACTTTCAGTCCAGTGCATTGCCTAATTTCTCCTATCTCATCTGGCATTCAAAGGGCCTTTTGGACAACACTTGAGTGACACTCTGGGTTTTGCTTCAGCCTTTTTATTGGCAGTCTTGCTAGTTATGGTTGTTGTTGCATGTATTCTTTGTTGTGTAAATGCGAGTTTTTTTTAATATTTGGATTAATATTCAGTGAGGTTCTTTGTTTTACCTTTTTTTTTTCCCTCTTCGATGGCAGTTGATCAACTTCTATGAGCAACATCTCCGCTACAGTCCTGCGCAATAAGCAGACGGTTATGGGCAAGAACTGTGAACTCTCGATCATATCATATTCCCCTTTGTCACATAAGTGTTTTAATTTTGTAGCTGGTTGCTATAGAGCAGGTTAATTAATGCAGTTGTTAAGTGTTAGCACAATGTTGACTTGTACAGCAACAACCCTTATATTTATGTCTCCCCTGCCCCTTTTCTTGAGTGGATATGACAACTACCTGTTGTTGTTTTTTTGTGTTTATATAACCGGAGAATGATGACCGTAAATTTAGATAGCAGTAAATATTTGTTCCATAAAAAGCTTTGTGGGCGTGTCTGAAATTACATGTGCAGGTTTGTCAGAGACGGAACGGACCATTTTTGAAATATCTTCATGGTTAATCATGTATATCGGGGAATTGGATCTGTTTTTATTCTGCAGACTCTGCAATTAAACAAATATTTGATGCTTTTGCAATAAAAGTTGTCTTGAGCTCCTGAATTCGGATGGGCAGAAGAATACAACAAAATATAGTTGCCCTGAATTGGGGGATTGGATTTCCCCTTGGGACGATGTTTTCTAACCGACCGTGCCCTTGTTGACATGTTCTTGCTATGTTCTTTGTTCTTGATTCTAAATATTTATGGCAGCAGTAAACTGATAGGTTGTATATATAGACACAAATAGGCACGTCATTGTCATTGTGATTGTTGTTTCATCTTGGAGATATCACGAACAAACTCTCGTCATCCTCGGCATTATTATTGTTACTGTTGTTTCATATTGGATGTATCGTAAACGAATTGTTGTCGTCTTCAAGTATGATTCTCTAGATTCCACTAGTTGACAAAAACAAGGTACAAAACATTTCATCCTTTCTTTGCAAACGACTCAAAAAAGGATTTTGCTTTTCTTTTTTAAGTTCTTGGGTATTGTCTGTCTGTAATTATTTTAAAGAAGTTGGTTTAGGTTGGTCTTGAATCCCTAGCTATGGATCAACTACAGTTACCTGCATATATATGTCCAAATTAAAGCTTAATATTGTTCAAAGTCATTGCCATCTTCTTATTCACGACTCTACAGGAAGGGGTGGGCTAACCCAGATGGGAAGCAGAGGGCCATAGCCGTTGGTTCCCTTTCTATTGGTGGGGTTCCTCAGCCTGGTTTTATTCGGTCCCATCTTGCTTTCTGTATCTGAGTTTATACTACCTCTGCTTCAACTATGGGAAGATGGTAACTTAATCATGTTGCTTCTTCCTATTGTATTGTTGCTGCGAATACACTTGTCATAGTGTTCTTTCCAACACTAAGCATGTTCCCTTCTGTGAATTATCAAATTGAGAACTCTGGCTTTGAGGGTGCAGGGTATGGATTGGGAACTTTACTTCTAGTTGTGGTCCTCTTCATTCTGTGTGCTGTGATGTGATATTTATGTAGATTATTTGTGCATTTGTATGTGTATAAATTGAGATAATAACCTTAGGTTCTGTTTGATATTATTGTTGTTTTTTTTGTTTATTTTTTTTCTATAATTTTTTTTTTTGAAATGGAAAATGAAATTGCGTTCGAAAATGCTATTTCGTTTACAATAATTAATTTTTATTTTAATCAAATTTAATTTTATTAATTTCTAAAAAATTGATTAAATTTAATGAAATATATTTCATATTAATTTAATTTAATTAATTATTTAAAATAATTTAATTTAATAAAAATAAAATATAATTAAAGTATAATTTAACTTAATTATATTATCTATTAAAATACATTTTATATTAATTAAATTAATTTAGTTAAAATAATTATTAATTTAATTATTATTCATCAACAATAATTTAATATATTTCATATAATTTAATTAATTAATTAAATCAATTATTAAATTTATTAAAAGTAATTTTAATTGAATAAAATAATTTATTTTAATATGATGCAATAAAAATAAATAAAGTTTTAAAATTAATAAAATGTTTACAACGAAAAAAAGATGAGAGCTTTTGTTTAAGCTTTTTTGTTCAAGTTTTCAATTTTTTGGGATCCAAAAAATAATAAATAAATAAAAATAATTTTAACTAACAAGTTTTTGTTAATTTTCAAGAATTTGTAAACATAAAAAGAAAAACTTTGATATTGTTATAACAGGTTTTGATTTGTCATTGTGCTCTTGGAAGTTTAGGGAAGAGCAGTGAAATATTCCATGAATAAGCCTTGAAGCAATTAAGCATCAAATAGACTCAAATTAGAAACATATTAGCAAATAGGTTAAAATCAAGTCCCCGAATATGGGATGATAAATACAGAAACTGCACAGTTCAATCTTGTAGGCATTAATACAGAGCACGTGAAATCTTGTTTTGCTAATGAAAAGCAACATAGTATTTGAGTAGAATAACAACATTGGAGGCAACAAACTTATTACAAACAATCGCAACATTACTAAAAAAAAAAAATTCATCAGAATGCAACACAAGCATCCCAACTTTTGCACCAGGAACGGTCTCCTAATGGCTTTGTCAGGATTTTATTGAATACATAAACTAAACTAGAAGCATCAACCAAACATCTAATCATTTATTTTTGACGACCAGCAATACGGCGATATCTGTTCTCTCTCAACCATCATCGAGCTTCAGTATCCTGTAAATCACAAGCAACATTTTGATATTGGATTAACATCCGAAAGTTGAATATTTTTGTGGAAAAAACCAACTCATATATGGAATTAGTAAAACTAATAATACCATGTAGATTATCTAATATTATTGCTGAATCTGCTATATATATATATATATATATATCAAAAGATTGAGTAATAGAAAGTATTGATGACGAGCACTCACTGTGTTCTGATGAAAGAGTTGTTCTCAATGCTTTGTTTTCCCATACGAAGTTTGTCCTGCAAATCACGTGAAGCTTAATCTTTCAGTACGAGTGCATCTCTGTCTCTCTCCAACAATTGTAGCACTAAACATGGAGGAACCTAATAGAAAGTGGACTAGATTGGTGATACAACTAACCTCCACAGCAAATAATACGTCGATACCAAGGTGCTGAAGATGCTTCTTCTGTTGGGGGATGATGCTCCTCCACCATCACCGGTGAATTTTGGGTTGAAGAAACTTCAGTGGGATCGAACTCATGTTCTAGGTCAGGAATGTGCATAATCTTTGGCCAATCTGGACCGCTGTCCTTTCGACATTGCTTTGACAGCAATGGGCAACTTTCAATGCGCAAATGTTGAAGGGAGGCTGGAAGACCCTCCTCTGGGAATGACTGGAGTGAAGGGCAGGCCTCGATGTAAAGGTCCTTGAGGGAGGTGAGGTTCTTCAGCATTGGGGCCAAGGACTTGAGGCTGGGGCAAGAACCAATACTAAGACACTCAATTGAAGCAGGTAGGGGTTGTTCTTCCAGCAGCGTCAGAAGATTGGGACAGCCTTTAATGGATAGAAGTTTGAGATTTGGCAGGCCTTGGAATGCTGCTTCCTCTTCTTCTTCAGCCAAAGACACGAGATCCTCGCAGTGAAGAATGTATAATGTCTTGAGACCCGGAAGATGTGGCAATTTTGGAAGATGAGTTAGGCCTGAGATGTTGGAAATGACCAAGGAGTAGAGAGTACTGGTGCCTGGAATTGCCTTCACTAGTGTTCCACCATGATGAGCATCTAGTGCTAGATGCTGAAGACGCCGAGAATGCTCCGGGGATGGGAGGGTGCTCAGTAGTTGACACCCACTTATCTCTAATTTCTGAGGATACAAGTGCTCTGGCAGTGCCTGAAACTTGGGGCAGTTAACGATTTTCAATTCCAGAAGGTAGAGGAAGGAAGATACCAGTTCTGTAATTTCGCCTTGACAACCAAGACACATTCTTTTCTCATTCCAATCCTCCAAAACAGGATTGTCCACCAGTATCAAGAACTCAATAAAGGGTGTCAACGGAAGGGACTTCAATAAGTCACACCTTTTGATCTTCATCACACGCATCCAGGGGATGAATTGGGGCACCTTTCTTAGCTTGGGGCAGTTGCTAATCTCCACTCTCATCAGAGAACCGTGGAAGTCATCCGTCCATTCCTCCAACTCTAGCATTCCTTTAATATGGAGCTCTTGAAGTTTCATCAGCTGCGCAAGAGAAATGTCTTTGCATTTTGAACAGTGTTCTAAGGAAAGACTAGTGAGGTTTTGGAGCAACAGTACATTTCTCACCCAAGATGGGAATGCGACACCCCTGTAGCATAAAATTTGAAGCTTTTGGAGGTTTGAATGAGGTTGGAGGTCATCAAGGACCCTTTCTTCAGCCGCTTCATCTTGTCGACCTTCATCGCTGCTGCTCCATTCCAACACCAGTTCCTCGAGCCCTTCTTTGTCTTTCAACTTTGCCTCTGCCGCATTCACTGCATTCTCGAGCTTTGAAATGTGTAGTCTTCCCTTTAGACACTTCATATCCTTCAGTTCATCAATTCCATAACCGCTTTCGTGGCCGATCTGAAAGGCGTGTAAATTTTGGAGACGAGTTAAGCTCCCCATTCTTGGAGGCAACTTGGATGCCTTGAACCAGAACATGTCATCTAGCTCGAGATGCTCCAATTTGACTAAGTTACCAAGGTCTATTGGCAGTTGGAAAAGCCAGAGGCAGCCTAAGAGCTTGAGTGTCTGCAAGTTGTAGAGGCCGCATATGGAGTTGGGAAGTGTTCTGATCTCGGTCTTCGAAAGATCCAAGTAGAGCAGCAACTTCAGCTCTCCAACCGAGTTTGGCAATTCTGTCAATGTGGTTGAACTCAAATCCAACACCCTCATGTATTTCAAACTGTGGAACAATTTGTCGAGGGACTGCCCAAAGGACTTGAGATATTCACTAGGCAGCAGAAGTGTGCGCAGCCTCTTAGCTTTGTCGATAACTTCCAAAGCAGGCTTCTCAACATCTCTACAAAGCAACGAGACATGGCGCGATCTTTCAGAGAGGTGGCATAACTCGTCTTCCTTTTTGACTTGGAAGCAATGGGGACTTGAAACTGATTGTGCCAACTCATGCATGAGATCATGCATGCTATACCTCCACTCGTTGTTGATTTTGAGAAGTTGAAAGAAGGACCTTGTGACCAGCTGATCAAAATACTCTCCGCCAATTTCGTAAGTTGAATCTTCTTCTTCAGAGAGGATAAAGGACTCCGCCTTCCACAACTTTACCAACTCGCTCTTATCAAACACATAAGCCTTAGGAAATACATAACAGAATGCAAAACACTGCTTTAAATGTGAAGGTAAATTATCATAACTAAATCTCAGGACAGGCAAAACTTTTGGATTCCCAGTATTAGTAGTTTGCTTTTCTACTTCCCAAATCTCGTGCTTTGCAATATTCTTCCATTTTTTCACATCAGTGTTACCGCGCAAGAGACCTGCCATTGCCTTAACAGCCAAAGGCAATCCCTTGCACTTGCCCACAATTTGCCTGCCAATACCCTCCAAGCCTGCCATGTCTTGCTGTCGTTTAAATGCAATCTTTGCAAATAATGACCAACAGTGATGTTCGGGCAAACATCCTAAGAGGTAGGGAGGCACCGTGCCCATGACATCAGAAACTCTGGTGTCTCGGCCAGTGATCAACACTCTACTTCCCTTCCCCCCTAGTTTTAAGAGCTTCTGAAGCTCTTCCCAGTCAGCAATGCTCTGTGTCCACACATCATCTAGGACAAGTAAAAATTGTTTTCTAGCCAACAAGTCAAGGAGGCGGGATTGTAACTGGGCTACAGAAAAGGAATTGATGTCATATTTCATCTCGGTATAAAATTCCACCATCTCTTTTAGGATTCGTTTGTAGTTGAAATTGACCGTGACACACACCCACATCCTAAGCTCGAAATGGCTTTTGATCCTTCTGTCGTTGTAGAGCTGTTGAGCAAGAGTTGTCTTGCCCAAGCCTCCCATTCCAATGATGGGAACAACACAAATGTCTCCTTCCCTATCAAATTCCTCAGATACCAAGTAATGGGCTATTTTATTTTTGTCTTCCTCCCTACCAACAACCTCACCAACAAGAAAACCAGTGTGCGGACTCTCAGTTTTTTCAACAGAATTAGCAACAATCTCTTTTAGACCTAATTGTTCTTTTTCTTTAAAGATCTCATCGATTCTTTCTAAAATTCTCTTGAACTCTTCTGCACCCTCTAATTTGTAAGCGATTTTACTCGCGCTAATAGGAGGTTGAATGTGTCGTACCTGCTGCCTTTTCTGCCAATTGCAGGCTTCCGCTTCAAAGAGTGCCAGTGCGTCTTCTGCATCGCAAGCTGCTTCTTGAAGCTTTCCAAGCCAACGTCTCACCAGTGAATTATCGCGTTGCTGTATTTCCGCGTCTTCAAGGAAGAGCTGGATTGAAGTTAGCTTGTCGGAGAGTTTTTCAAATTCTTTGTCCACGTCTCGCAGCAACTGGTACTTTTGTGCGGCTAAGGAAGTAGCATAGTTAACGACAGCACCAACAATGGGAGTTGCAAGTTGACTCATGGCTAAGATCTTCTTTGATAAATAGAATGATTCTTCAGAAGAAGTCGAGGAACTACGAATATCCGAGAAAACAATCAAATGTAAATGGAAGGACCCTTCTTTTTTTTTAAGATACAGAAAGATGATAACAAGTACCGGAAATTAATATACTCAATACTGACGTTTGTATTATGAACGGCTACTTGCTCTATACCCTTTTAATTTTGTTCATTTGTGCATATATTATATATATATATATATATATATGTTGTTATGGCTTGTATTTTTATTTTTGGACCCGACATTATAATCCGATCTGAAAGTCTCGCGGTGCGACTCGTTTGGATATTTTTTTTGGAGGTCTGTGGTGGTAGCGGAAGGCACGGGCTAATAGGCCCGGGCCCGAAGCCCACCACTGACCTTGGAGGGGTGCGGGGGGTTACATCCTCCGCAGTATGGACCTATTTAATTATTATGATTTTGGGATTTTCTTATTAGAGTGATTAAGAGAAAAGTCGGCCGGCGTTGTAACTGCTTTCTTTTCATCATAGTAAAATTTCTCCTGTGTCTTGCCTGTGGACGTAGACTTTACAGTCGAATCACGTAAATCTTACTGTCTATTCTTCTTCTCTTTTCTATACTTTGATTTGTGCGTTGTGTAATCCAAGATTATATGCACGATTTTACGACAATATATATATACAGACACACGCACGCACAAATGAGCACAAGTAGGGCAACTTCCTGGCATGCACCCAGAGCTAGGAACTTGTCCAAATAAGCAAGTTGATAATTCAGGCCGACAAAGTTGAAATTCTGAACCCTGAAATTTTGTCTTCTTTTCTTGGAAAGAAGGGGTAAATGTCTAAAGCCTCTAAACTTTCAAAGTTGATGGCAGATACAGGACAACTTCCTACAGAAATTGTCAGGAAATTTCCCAAACCAATATCATAAGCAGGAAAGCCTCCAAACTTTCGAAGTTGGTGGCAGAGACAGAGTAACTCCCCACTGAAATTTCTATGAAATTTCCCAAACCAACTTCCTCAACAACTTCCTACAGATCTCACACGCTTTGGATTTTAGCGAGACTTGACGACTTGATTCACGCGTTAGCTATTCATGTTGATAAAGCTGAAATTCTGAACACTGAAATTTTCTCTCCCTTTCGAGTTGATGGCAGAGACAGGACAACTTCTTACATCCACAAAATTTCCCAAACCAACCGTCAGAATTTGGGGGTTATTATGGCTACGTTTGGAATTAAAAAAATAATATAAAATTTTATAAATAAAAATTATAATACAATGAAATTTAAAATTTTTAATTATTATATAAAATACAAAATATTAATTTTTATAATTTTTTATAATTCTAAACACATCTTATATCAACCTATAACCAATTAAAATTAAATATATTTAAATATTTTTTATAAATAATTAAATTTTAATTTAACAATTCACTAGGCAAGGTTGAAAAGTTAGAACAAGTGCACCATAAATAACCAAATTATCTAATAAACAGTATATATTTTGGGTTTAATTAGTAACTTTTCTTTTTCAAGCCATACCAATGTTGGGCGTTTTACTAATTATCTATTAAAAAATTAATTTTTTAAAATTGGAGTCCATTATCTTTTCTTCAATATAAAGGTCATTGTCTTCTTCAACAAATTATAAACAATTGTTTAATTAGTGAACAGTAACTCGGCAGAAATAGAGAGTTACTGTACCAAGATCAAAAATAATTATGATTTTAAAGAATTTAGTGTAGATAATTTTTTTCATATTTATTAATAAAAATATATAAAATATTTATTTACCTATTTTATTGCACATCCTCTTAGAGATTTAACACGCCTTTTTTTGGGGGGGACGACAAGGTCTATCATGCCCAGAAGGCGTGTGATTTCAGTCACCACAAGCAAGAAAAGTTGAAAAGTCCAAAAGTCAAAGGAATACATCTTGAAGGCGTGTGATTTCAACCATCATAAAGAAAGTATAAAATTCTAACATCCTACGGATTGAGGGGGCTGACGTTGTTTTCAAATTTAAGGGAGTTAAAGTTAAATCTCAATCACTTAATTAATATAAATTTTATTTAATTTTTTAATTTTTAATTTTATTTTTCATCTTTAAAAAGGAGTAAAATAATTAATTGAAAAAACATTAATTGATGAATTGAAAGGAAGATAAAAAAAATTTTAAATGATAAAAGAGAAAAGAGAAAAAAAATTAAACATAAATAAAGCTAATAATTAAATATAAATAAAGATATAGTAAAATTTTAATTATTTTTATTTTTTAAAAATAATTAAATTTATATTAAAGATAAATAAAAATACAGTAATTTTTTAATTATTTTATTTTTAAAGATAAAATTGAAATTTATGTATATTAATTTAAAATTTTAATTATTTATTTATCTTTAATTGTTATCCTTATTTAGTTGTTCAGTTGTAAATCTTAGTCTGACAAAAAATTTATTATATCTCTATTTATCTTTAATATAAATTAACATATTTTTAAAAAGTAAAAATAATTAAAATTAATTATTTTTATTTATTTTTAGTTGTTATCTTTATTTGTCTTTAGTTGCTATATCCCTATTTATTTTGAATTTGTAACAGCGAAAATTTGATAAGTAAAAACAAATAAAGATAACAATAAAAGATAAATAATAATAATAAATTTTAATTATTTTTACTTTTTAAAAATATGTAAATTTATATTAAAGATAAATAAAAATATAATAAATTTTTTGTTAGACTAAGATTTACAACTAAATTATATCATTATTTACTTTGGATTTGTAATAGTAAGAATATGGCAAACAAAGAAATAAAGATAACAACTTAAAATAAATAAAAAATAATAAATTTTAATTTTTTTTGCTTTTTAAAAATATGTTAATTTATATTAAAGATAAATAGAGATATAATAAATTTTTTGTCAAACTAAGATTTACAACTGAACAACTAAATAAAGATATCAACTAAAGATAAATAAATAATTAAAATTTTAAATTAATATACATAAATTTCAATATACCTTTAAAAATAAAATAATTAAAAATTTACTATATTTTTATTTATCTTTAATATAAATTTAATTATTTTAAAAAATAAAAATAATTAAAATTTTACTATATCTTTATATATATTTAATTATTATCTTTATTTATGTTTAATTTTTTTTTCTTTTTCATCATTTAAAATTTTCCATTTCTTCATTTCAATTCATCATTTAATGTTTTCTTAATTGACTGTTTTACCAATTTTTAAAGGTGAAAAATAAATTTTGAAATTAAAGGATCAGATTAAACTCATATTAATTGAGTAACGGAGATTTAATTTTAGGTCCCTAAAGTTTAAAAGTAACTTCAGACCCCTTCAATCCCATATCTACAACGCATTTGACTACGACTTCATATTAAAAAAATAAAAAAAAGGCATGCTTATGGACTAATTTGAATTTAATTTTTGATTGGAACAGATAATATATATGTATGTATAGTATATATGCGTGTGTATGTTTACTCTGAATTCTCAGAATTGCCAATCCTAAACATGAAGATTAAGAAGAAGGGAGATTCAGATACCAATAACAACACCGAAGACTACCTAGAACACAGAAAAAAGGTCTCTCTCTCTCTCTCTCTCTCTCTCTCTCTCTCTCTCTCATGGATATATTTGTGTGTTTGTAGTATAGATTGTTATTCAGAATTTAATTTTTAGGATGAGGTTGATGGGTTATGAGAATTGCACTAGAATTTTTTTCTTCAGAGATCGATTTCACTGCTCTGAAATTTTAATCATCTGCTCTATCTTTTTGGTTATATGTACCATATATGCAGAAAAAATGGGTTGACGAGAAGTCTGGCCGTCTTTGCTTCACGTTGTACCCAAGATCACTTTATGTCACTTGGGGACAAAGGGGATATTGGAATTGGAAGTGTTTCAAAGAAACAAGGTGAGAAATAAATATAAATTAAAATTAAAAATATATATATATGAGAAATAAATATAAATTAAAATTAAAAATTATATATATATATATATATATATATATATATATATTTAATCAACACAATTAATAATACCATGATATATATATTGAAAAAATACTATTGTATCATAATCTTCTATAAGACTAATGTACAATAGTATTAGCGTGATTAAAAAAAAAAAAAAGGTAGTCAAGTGGATTAATGTTTTTAAAGTGATAAATTCATAAATTTAGGAGTATTTGGTACCTCAAAATGTATAAAATTTTAGTAATTTTTATAATTTTTTCTACCAACTTTTACATATTTTCATTTTTGTGCATTTGTTTTGAAACTCTAACTTCACAAAATTTTCTTAACTTTTACAAAGTTTTATCAATTTTTATTAATTTTTACCTATCAAATGCCCAAACATCAAATTTTCTGGCAATTTCATGACAAGAACTGTTTAGACCACGTTCAAGCGGTCCTTGTCAAAATTTTTGAATTGTGCCACTGAAAAAATGATACCCATATCTTACTTTTTTTTTTTAATGTAAAGGTACCAAACATCGTCGTAGTTATTTGGTTAGAATTGTTTTGCTTGTATTAATTAATTCATGTGATCTCCAAAATTCTCAACTTCTTAAACTTTTGCTGCAGCGAAGAAAACATTGAGGTAGTAAAACTATCTCAAGTGTGTTGGCTAGACGTAAGAGGGAAGTTCAAGATATCTGATCTTTCACCAGGAACTGTTTACTCAATAGCCTATGAAGTGAAGTTAACCAAGGGAGCGTTTGGATGGGAAATCCCGATCATACTGAGGTTGTCCCTCTCGGATGCTGGAAGAGTGCAGGAGCGCCAAGTCAGCCTTTTGGAGAAGCCCAGAGGAAAGTGGATAGAGCTTAACGTTGGCTGCTTCCAAACGGATGGTGATGGTAATGGTAATGATAATGAAAATAGAGAAGTGTGCTTCGATCTATATCAACACGGTGGGCATTGGAAATCAGGACTTATCATCAAAGGTGCAATTATCAGGCCCAAACTCTGATATTAATATTCCATGGACCATGCCCAAATTAATTATTAGCGTGGACGCTTAAGTTTGATATATACTATATATATACACATATATATAAGATCAAGGGATATATCAATTGATTATGAGTTTATTTTGGGGGAAATAGTAAATGCACACTTGTTCATTAGCTTTCTCTACTCTACATTACTCATTTTTATTAAAATCATTGCAGAGTAGGTAAAATTAACGGATCAGTAAAAATATTTTAACTTTTATTATTATGGTTATTATTATTATTATTGTATGTCATTTGTTGGGAGCTCATTCCACCTGTATTTGATCATAAATTTGAGTATCAGTTTGGTAAGATGGGATTAAAGTTACATAAATATTGTTGATATGTATTGTGTGTTATGATGATAATGATGATGATGATGATGATGATGAACAAATAAACCATATGCAATGAATATTGTCTAGACTGAATAATGTGATTTTTATAGGACTATGGGGCCGTTGGGCTACCTCTAACTTTTACGAACTTTTTGCTTTTTTTTTTTTAAACTTTTGTCAATTTTCTTTAATTTTTTAATTTTTTCCACTAAAAATTTTCAAATATATTTCTAACTTTTTACTAAACTTTCTTCAATTTTTTTAACTTTTACCAACTTTTTTAAAATTTTATAATTTTTTAAACACATTTTTTCAAAAGTATCACATAACAGTGCTGAGACAAAAGTTACTAAAATTATTATTATTATTATTATTTCTTTTTTGTGTGCACAAAATAGACCGTATATGTGTCATTTGAATGATAGTACTTCATTTAAGTTATGTTTGGATTAAGGATTTATCAAGGGGGAGAAAAAAAGAGATAGAAATTCATAATCACTTCTTATTTTTTGTTTGTGACAGAGAAGTGAAAAAAAAAAAAACTGAAATTTGCGTAATCAAAACTACTTAAAGTAGAAATTAATTTATATATTGATAAATATCTTTTACTTTCTAAAATTTTTAATCTACCCAAATAAAATCAGATTTTTTTAACTTAGTCTTACAAACGCCTGTTATAGAAAAATGAAAATAACTGTTACTAGAGCATTTGGAAACTTCATCCTGGAAAATTTCTTATGGGTTTTGATATAATTTCTTATGAGTTTAGATACAAGGATTCAACTCAGACACTAGACATTTGACATTAGCCAGGAGCAGCACACTTTTGCCTGTAGGATTAAAATTCAACAACTGAGATACATTTACTTTTTTTTTTTCAAATTAAAAATATATAAATACATCTGAATCATTATATCTTAATCTGCAACCCCTCAATTGACATCATTTTTGGATATTATCCTATTTCCAATTATTCATCACATATTTGGAGAACCAAAATTTGAAAACTCATTTCCTTCTTTCAAATTATTACAAATATATAAATATAAATATTTTGTGTTTCTTTAACTAAATTTGATGGTAAACTCCGGCATTCCACTTCTTGTAAATAATAATAATAATAATAATAATAATAATAAAGAGGCATAAACAAACAATCAAGCCAAATAATAATAATAGCAGAATTAAGCAATTTGCTTGAATATATAAATTGCAAATAAAGTAAGAAAAAAAACGCAATATTTAAAAAAAATTAAATTAAATAAAACAAATTCTCACTAGAAGTACCTGGAAAACTATTTATGAAGTGAAGATTTTGTTTCAACTAGTGCAAAAATACATAGAACTTCCACTAAAACTGAAGGCTTTTAAAGCTTAATAATGAACGTACGATATGCAACCAAAAAGTAAATACATTTCACATTCTTCTTAAAAAGAAAAAAACAAAAACTACATTCAATATTGATAGTCCAAAAGAGAACGAAATACAACTAACTTTTAGGGATGTTCTTTCCCACAATCTTTGCTGGGGTTATACGGAGGAGATTTCCTGGCTTACCAGGGAGAGCCCCTTTGATCATCACAATCCGCAGTTCATTGTCAATTTTCACAATCTTCAGCTTTCTGATCTTTCTCTTTGTTCCTCCCATTCTTCCGGGCATCTTTTTACCCTTGTAAACCCGCCCAGGAGTCGTCCCAGCACCTATTGATCCAAGAGCTCTATGACTCTTAGATCCATGAGTCATTAGGCCTCTCTTGAAGTTGTGTCTTTTGATGCCACCTAAAAGAGGGAGGGGGAAAAAAAAAAAAAAAAAACCCAAACAAAGCAAACCATAAAGTCTTAATTTCCATCATGAAACAACTTATATAGAATCAGATGACATGAACTGGGAAGTACCGACGAACTGATATCAAATAAGAGCACGCATTATATAGAAGCACATGTACCTATATAAGTGCATATCGATAACCTTGTTTAATGAGCTCTATTGGAATAATTTTTAATCGAATGACCAACAAAAGATTGAAGAGTATGAAATTGATAATAAGCACTGGCATTTTACAAATAGGCTCCGTTTGTTTTAATGTTAAATATTTTCCAATTAACACTTTGTACTCATGTTTCAGTAACATATTTTTAAAACATATAAGTAAATGTATTTTCTGAAAAACAGTTCACATAAATGTCTTGTTTATTTCAATGTAAAATTTTTTTTGGAAAACAAATTGTAAAATTTTTTTGGAAAACAAATTTACTCTTGTTTTTGGAAAATATTATCCTGAGACATCAGTGAATGTGTTTTCTGAAAAACATTCAATATTAAGCAAACAGTGCCTCAATGTAAAATGTTTTTGAGGAAAACACTTCTACTCTCTTATCTACTTATTTGTCACACATTTGACAATTTTTTTTCCTTTTGATAACTTAAGGTGCCTGAAGCAGCTCACACACACACACATTGACTAATCCTAAAGTCCAGAATTTAATGACAGATAAACTTCCTGTGGCCCCAGAACACTCAAATTGGTGATCACATGGATTAGTTATTTTTATACTTGACATACTGATTTATAATTACAAGAAAGAATTATTTTTCCTTTACTCTATATTTTCAATTAACAAAATCATTATACTTCTAATTTTTCCTAGCATGGCAGTATACTATCATAAAAGCATTCTATCATACTTTTTATCAAATATTATGTAAGAAAGTTCATAAAAATAATTATGAATAAATAAATTTCTATGATGAGTAGTGAAGGAGACAGAAAAGAGAACACTGGAGATGCAGGGCTCGAGCATGAATGAGGGTCTAACATGCATGTTTATACTTCTAAAGATAGTATAGCATGTCATTCCATTCTAGCCCAACATCACTTCTGCAAGATTGATATATGATACATAAAAAAACTAAAGTGATATGAAATAATTTTAGGCTTACCAAAGCTAGAAAGTAACAAACTCATCCCTTCTCTCCCATAAAGAAAAGAACATTATGAACCTCGCGTCTCAAGTCTTAATTACTAACCCAAAAACTAGGGGATTATGTAACATCTCAACAGCAAACAACACCGCACCATAATCAACTATTTTCACCGGATTTTCCCATTCAATCTCTGGAATTTAGACAATGCAAATTTATAAAAAAATGGCTCTAGTGGCCACACCACACTAACAACGCTACATTAACTAATTACCCAAGAAAAAAAAAACAAAAAAACAACGCCGCATTAACTTATTAAGTAGCTGCAACGTTTGAGAGTCACGGCCCCCTGGTGTTAGCCCAAGTGACTCGCGGATATACTTCCTACAAAGATCACATGGGTTCGATTCCTGACTTAAGTGGGATGTGCGTGAAGGGTAGCATACATTTCTCGGGTTTACCCATCAGCTACGCGGTTGAGGACTGCAATAAACTAATATGGGTTCGGGTTACCAAAAAAAAAAAATTGGGAGTCATTTAGTTCAACAAGAAGAAATTGCAATTTTCTCACTTCCACTGTCACCACATCCCACCCCTTTCCTTGAGTCTGGAAAAGTTTCATTTGTATGGGATCACGTTAGGATTTGACGCAACAACAACTACTACAATGCTCTCAAGGGTATAAACAAATGCGATTCACAAAAAATCCCTGATAATCCTACATTATTTTTTTGATGAAATTTCAAAACTATCCCTACTATTCTAATGTTATAACAAAACTACCACTAGCTCTAAATCCATCTAAAGGTTCCAAACTTTGTATTTGTGTTTGCTAGTTGTGCCCACTATAATTTCTAATTTCATTTAGAATATCTCTAATTTTAATTTTTAGTTTTTTTATTTTGGGTTTGTTTGGAGTAAGAAAAAATGAGATAAATTGTGATAAATTGTGGTTTGGGAAGAGTTCGTAATGCGTGTAGTGAGAGAAAAAAATTGATGTGATATAAAGTTAATAGAGATTTTTAGAGATTTTCAACAAATTATTGCACACCAAACGGGCCCTTTATTTTTTGAAAATAATAGTGAGATATTACAGAAGGAAATGTGAAGAAGAATAATCATATTCAATGAATTTCGATGAATCTTCAACAAAAAGTTCAATGTGAAAATCATATGTAACCCCCTTAACAAAAATCCTAAATCCGCTGCTGGCGAAGAGTATGAGTTTGGTATCAAAGAATGTTAATGATCGTCTTTTGTTACTGTTAATTCTAGAAAATCACTAATTTCAAGTACAAACTCACATATTACACACAAAAATATGCATGTAAAGACACTAGATAGCAAGAGTGCTGGACCATGGAATCCCTTTCCCTTGCCAAAGGCGGTTCCAAAAATATCAACCTAGCTCCCCGTTGAAGAGTTCCTTAGAAACTAGTCTCTGATTGGGGTCAGACCCAGGAGCAATTACTGTGTATACATACTTACACACAAGTTATCGAAATCACCCAAAAAAAAAAAAAGAGAAAAAGAAATCATTAAAGAAGCACAATATAGAAAAGCTACAAGCTGAAGGGTACCAAAAGAAGAGCCAACGAGTATGAATTTGGGTATCAACCAGTTGCAATTTTTCACTACTTAGCTCATTACTAATCAAGTAAGCATTTGATTTTGTATATAAATTCACAAAAATAAACATAGAAATAGAAAGAGAAGGCCGACCTTGAAACCCCTTCCCAATGGTGGTACCGGAGACATCAACCAAGTCCCCTTCATTGAACAGCTCCTCGAAAATCAGCCGTTGGTTGGACTCGAACCCCTCGACGGACTGCAACCGGAACTCCTGGAGATGGCGCAAGGGGATGATACCAGACTTCTGGAGATGACCCATCTCGGGTTTGGTGAGCTTCCGGTCCCGAACCCTCCGGTACCCGACCTGGACGGCATTGTAGCCGTCGGTGGCCTCGGTCTTCACCTGGGTCACAATGTTACCCTCTCTGAAACCAACCACCGTGACGGGGACGACGGTGCCGCCGGGCTCGAAGTAACTCATCATGCCCAATTTGGTCCCCATGACACCGACGCCAGCCTCCATAGACATGGAAATGGGTGTGAAATGTCGGGAAATCTTTGCAGGTTTTGGGAATTTGGTTGGAATGAGAGAGGGGCCGAGGAGTGAAGAAGTTGAACAACGGAGAGCTGCATAGCGAGCGCGAGGTCGAAGAATCAATGCAGACGATAACGAGGAGGATGAGGAACGATACCGGAGATTTGGTTTGGCCGGCGATGAGATTGCTCCGGTGGAGGGTAGCGAAAGGGTGGCCATGTTTGAGTGAGATTTTGAAGGAAGAAGAAGAAGACGACGACGAAGAAAGCCTCTTCTTATCCACCGCGGGGATGGGAAAAGAGACAGGTAGAATCTAGTACTCTTCGGAACACGGTAGGTACACTGGCTCGTTTGACATGAACTGTCTTATTTTAATAAATTGACGGATCAAAAAAGTTGAATTATTTAAAATAACTAATTTTTTCAAAAATAATTTTTTTTTACCATGGGTGAATTTTTTATTTCTAATTATTTTTTAGATATTGTTTAAAATATAGATAACATGCATAAAATTTATTAAAAAAAATTGTATTTAAAAAATTACTAACTATCAACTCAAAAAAACAAAAGTTAGATTTAGTCATGCTGCCAAACAATGATCATTGTGTGTCGACCAGCACAAGCACAATGAAAAAACTTTTTAAAGCTTATTATTATTATTATTATTATTTAATTAACGTTCTTTATTTTATTTTTACTTTTAAAGGATTTTTAATTTTCTTACCAGAACAATAGTATTAAAAGCTAAAATAATAATAATAATAATAATAATAATTATAGCAAACTGCAAGAAAACCTTGCTATTATCATTGTTATAGAAGGAAGTTTTCTTTTTTTTTTTTTTTTTAAAGAATGAAGAAAAGAATTTCTATGCCAATTAATAAAGAAATTAATATAAGCACAAAAGTTAAGGCAGAGTAACTCATTGGGCATCTGGAAAATGAGCTTTCCGTCGTGCTTTTCAAAAAAATAATAATAATAAAAAATAAATTTAATGGAAGTTTTAAGAGATCATTAGTTTACCAAAATTTCAAAATAATTAATCATTCTCAAGATATGCTTGGTTTGCTAAAAATCGTTAAAAAATTTTAAAAATATCTAAAAACTTTTAAAAATTATTAATTTTTTATCTCACTACACAAATTATAAATTCACAAATTATCTCATTTTTTATCACTCCAAACGCATACACAATGTAACAAATACGAACTGGAAAATCTTATCCTTTGGTTAGCAAGACAAAAACTAGCTACAAGAAACACTAGCAAGCACCACAATCATTCAGGTGTATTCACATAACTTAACCCGATTTGTTTCTTCTGTTTATGAATTCAGTTACCATTCAAAAACGAAAGAATACAAAGTTTCAGTACTCTGAATAACAAGAACAGCAAGAACCTTCAAACCTCACAGTTGTAAATCGAGCACACCCTTTATTCTGTTGGTTGCTCTAATAGTAATGTAAAAGAATGAAGAACGGTTAGAAACAAAATTTATCAGAACGAAACTGAATAAAAGCTGCATGCCTAGATGCTATACAAGCATCATCATAATGTTACAAGTATATATATATATATATATCTAGCTAGCACTAGTCATTCTTCTACCAGAGCGCAACAAAATTTGAAGGATCCTTCTCAGATATCCCTAGGGTCGGTGATCACCTGACAATGGAAATGAAATAAGTCAAATGAAGTTCGTTATTGTCAATGTTATTAGAATCTCAATTTAAATCTTAAAATCTTACGATTTTACGAGGTTAGAATGAGAAAATTTGTTCGATTTTATGTAAAATCTTAAATAGGGACAAAATATGTAAATTTTTGATTTTAAGACATAAAATCAATAAAATCTCGATTTTATAGGCAGTTTTACCGATTTTAAAAAATTAAGTAATTTTTGTGTAATTTTGTCAAATAAAATAGATTTTTATGATTTTTTTTTCAAGTAATATGTTAAAACTATTTCACTTGTTACATTTTTTTTTAGATTTTTGTATTCTATAACACTATTATTTACACACTAGTTGAGGACTATTTGTATTGTTGCACTAAATTGACTACCATAAATTAAATGTAGTAGGTAAGATAGAAACCAAGAGACCTACGATAAAATATTATAAATACATCTCAGCTCAAACAAAAAATTAGGATAAAATGAAATCAGTATTTTAATATTAACTATATAAATCATACCGAACATTTCAACCATCTCAATTGTGTACTTGAATAAAAGGAGTATAGAACCAATTTTAGAATTTTTTATAAACTTTATTGAGAATTCATTTTGTTAATATGAATAAGTTTTTTATGTATGATATTTTTTTTAATACATGTCTTTTCTTTCTTCTATTATTAATAAAATTATTAACTTATCAACCAAAAAAAAAAAAAATGAAAGCTCTAAATGAAAAATCGTAACATAATAAACCATATTTTAATTTTATAAGCATTTGAAAAAATCTTACGATTTTGTATTCGATTTTTGGACCTTCCACCGATTTTAGGTAAAATCTCGATTTTGATAAACTCCAATTATTGTTAATAAACTAAATCTGGAAATACAAAGAAATTACTATAAACTAACAGATGGCTTTGATTACCTTATTTTCAAGTACAACTCCATCAGGTATTTCCAATTTTGTCCCGTGTTTTGCACTGATGACAACTTTTCCCTTCAAAAAAGGAGCAATTAAAGGACACAATGTCAGAAAAATTCACAAAAATTAAATGATAACTCAATACTATAGGTCAATGTGAGCGTTGTTGAGGAATATGGATGGTGTTCCTTCGCTCTTATGACAGTCATATGCATTATATTCAAATTCTTAACATTTTTTTAACAATATAGCACATGCACAAGACAATTTGTACAAATTTTCATCTAGTTTCGCTTAATAATTGCAAATGCAATAAAAAGATATTGAGGACTTTAGTAAATGTCAACTGGGAAATCCAAATGCCTTTCAGCAATATTTTAGTGAATTTTCATATGCTTTTGGGACAAAATGGACAATTTGCCAAATAGAGGAACAGGGTCAATTTCCTAAGAAATGACGGACAATTTAACTCACCCCACATGGTTCACGACCTTAGGCCCATGTTTGTTTGGTACCATAGATTTATTGAGAGAAAAGGAAACGATTGGTTCCGGTGGAAAATGGGGGAAAAAGCATAAAACTTGAGAAACCAGAAAAATTAAATCGAAAGATTTAATTTACTAAGAGATGACTTTTATTTTATTATATTTGTCAAATAAGAACTTATATTTATAAAAAAATAAAATAAAATGAAATAAGGACTTATATTCGGCGTTTGATTTTTCAGCATTTGATTTTTCCTTCCTCTTTTCCCTATTCTCTACTTCTCTTTTCCTACCAAATCCTTGATTCAAACACACCCAAAGAACCTTTTTTTTGGTTTTTTTTTTTTTGGGGGGGGGGGGGGGGGGGGGGGGTTGGGGGTTGGTTAAATTATCCAAAACTACTCTTTTTTTTTTTTTCCCAGATAAGAGAACTTTCCACAACCTGAACATGTAAGGTGTGTTTCGTTGACAAAAAGTTGGTAAAAAAATATAATAAAAGTAGAAAAATGTGACATAAAGATGATATGTAAAGAAATTTGATTGGAAAAAGTACAAAACATTGGTTAAAGTTGGTGGATTTTAGTGAATTTTGGTGCTCCAAACGGGATGTAGTTTGTTAGCAAAAGAAGAGTAAACCGAACCAAACCAAGCCAAGCCTTTTCCCATTAGGTGGGGTCGGCTACATGGATTTGTCGACGCCAATTAGATCTGTTTAGGGGCATGTCCTCCGATAAATCTAGGTAGGTCAGGTCATGTTTAATGGTTTCTTTCCAGCTTCTCTTGGGTCTTCCTCTACCTCTCCTACTCCTGGCAATCTCCATACTTTCACACCTTCTAACAGGTGCTTCTGCTGGACGCCTTCTAACATGGCCAAACTATCTTAATCGGTTTTCTCTCATTTTATCTTCAATCGGTGCTATTCCTACTTTGCCCCTAATCTCCTCGTTCCTAATCTTATTTTCCTTGTAATCCCGCACATCCACCTTAACATCCTCATCTCCGCAACTGCCAT
Organism: Vitellaria paradoxa; assembly: GCA_019916065.1. Classification (NCBI taxonomy): domain Eukaryota; kingdom Viridiplantae; phylum Streptophyta; class Magnoliopsida; order Ericales; family Sapotaceae; genus Vitellaria; species Vitellaria paradoxa. The sequence continues at coordinate 64,424,843 of CM034234.1, read as the reverse complement.
CTTCTGACCATGATTATGCTTTACTGCCCAACACTCTGATCCATATAGCAGCGCTGGTCTAACCGCTACCTTATAATACTTTCCTTTCACCTTGAGGGGGATTTTTCGGTCGCACAAAACCCCCGAAGCACTCCTCCATTTGGTCCACCCAGCTTGAATCATGTGACTTACATCAGTATCAATCCCCCCATCTTGTTGCACCATAGATCCAAGGTACCTAAATTTATCTTTCTCTACAATCTTTTGTGTGCCTAAACTTACTTCTATACTACTCGTTATCCTACTTTGACTAAACTTACATTCCATATATTCTGTCTTACATCGACTTAGCCTAAACCCTTTTGTCTCTAACGTATCCCGCCACAATTCTAGCTTAGCATTCACTCCTTCTCTCGTCTCATCTACTAAAACAATATCATCTGCAAATAGCATACACCACGGCACCTCATCCTGAATATGTCTTGTAATCTCATCCATAACTAAAGCAAACAAGTACGGGCTTAACGCTGAGCCTTGATGTAAACCAATCGTGATAAGGAACTCATTAGTCTCTCTACCAGTCGTCCGTATAGATGTCATGGCTCTATCATACATGTCCTTTATCGCCTTAATATATGCGACACACGCTCCTTTCTTTTCCAATACTCTCCATAGAATCTCCCTAGGAACCCGATCATATGCCTTCTCTAAATCGATGAACACCATATGTAAATCTTTTTAACCTTCTCTATACTGTTCCATTAACCGCCTCAAGAGAAAGATAGCCTCCATGGTTGATCTTCCAAGTATGAAACCAAATTGGTTCTCTGAAACGTTTGTTGTCCTTCTTAGTCTTCTCTCAATAACTCTCTCCCATAATTTCATCGTATGGCTCATCAATTTAATCCCGCGATAGTTCGCACAGTTCTGAATATCTCCTTTGTTCTTGTATATGGGTATAAGGATACTTTTCCTCCATGCATCAGGCATCTTCTTGCTCTTTAACACTACATTAAAAAATTTTATCAACCAACTTATGCCATCCTCTCCTAAGCACCTCCAAACCTCAATAGGGATACCATCTGGCCCAATCGCTTTCCCATTCTTCATCCTTTTTAATACTTCTTTTACTTCTTCTCTAATGATTCTCCTATAGAACATAAAATTTAATTCTTCCCTAAAAGTGGTAAACTGCCCCAAATGTATGTCACTACTACTGCTTTCGTTAAATAACTTGTAGAAGTAGCTCTTCCAACGCTCCTTTATCTCCTCTTCCTTTACTAATACCTTTTCATCCTCATCCTTAATGCATTTAACTTGGTTTAAATCCTTGGTCCGTCTATCTCTAGATTTAGCAAGCTTGAATATCTCTCTTTCGCCCTCCTTAGTGTCAAGTCGCCTATATAAATCCTCAAATGTCTTTGCCTTAGCCTCACTAACTGCCTTTTTGGTTTCTCTTCTAACTTCTCTATATCTCTCCAAGTTCGCTTCATTTCGGTCGTTTTGCCAAGATTTAAAACACTCTCTTTTAACTCTTATCTTGTCTTGGACGGCCTTGTTCCACCACCATGCCTCTTTCTGTGCCGAAGCATTCCCTTTGGATTCTCCTAAGACTTCTTTCCCTACCCTCCTAATACACTTTACTACCTTATCCCACATAATATTTGCACTCTCATTTACCGTCCAAATGTTTTCCTCTAGTACTCTTTCCCTGAATGCTGCTTGCTTATCACCTTTTAAGTTCCACCATTTAGTCTTTGAGCATCTATATGACTTCTTTTTTCTAGCCTACCTTTGAAGCTACACATCTATGACCAACAACCTATGTTGGACAGTCAAGCTCTCCCCCGGTATAACTTTACAATCTTTACAACCTACACGATCTCTTTTCCTAGTTAAGAAGAAGTCAATCTGTGTTTTTGAGGAGCCACTCTTATAAGTCACCAAATGTTCCTCTCGCTTCCTAAAAAAGGTGTTCGTCACCATGAGATCATAAGCCACTGCAAACTCCAAAATATCCTTCCCTTCTTTATTTTTATCACCGTAACCATATCTCCCGTGTACTCCTATGTATCCATCTATGTCGCGTCCTATATGACCGTTCAAATCTTCTCCTATGAGTAGTCACAGGGTACTAAACCCAGCTGCCTGAGTTAATTTTTGACTGCATGACACATGCATTTGAAGCAGTCTTGCCGTAATAGGGGAAGGATGAAGGAACAACGTGATAAAGCAGGCCAAAATGATGCATAAGCATATCTAATACCTTGAGGGTTATGCCAGTTCCAAACCAAACATCACCCGTCACCTTCAAGCTGTCAAGCTCAATGATGTTAGGAATTGACTTGAAACGACTCTGGAAGTCACTAAGCTGAGAAGAGAGAAGAATAAGAAATTAAACACCATAAAGATCAAATATAAGGCTCAAGTTTGCTCAAGCAAATTTCACCTTTTCAAATTCAGGTCCTAATTCAATAGAAGGATTGGTGGGCTTAGTTCTAGCACTATTTCGCTTTAGAATGCCTTCAGCATAGGTGTAAAGATTTGACTGCATAAGAAAGCAAATGCAATATAATTACATGTAAAAGCCTTGTATCAGAAACCACGGGCATGAAAAATAACAGACAACCACCTGGACAAGGAGTAAATCTGATGTTGCCTTCAATGGTAGGAAGCAAGATGGTGGAACATTAACACCAAGGGTGCGGTAAAAAATCTGGGTCAAATATAGAGGTGAATAGCAATAAGCATTTGAAAGTACAACATAAAAGAAGAATTTAGTGCATCAATGTTGAATACCCATTTGTAAATGTCATATTTAACTGAGCTTTAGCATGTCGGCCACTAAAAAAGAGAAAGCTATGATACCTTTGTGACAGGATCTTTTTCCTCATTCAGTGCATCAGTTTCAACTAGCCTCATAGCCTTCAGATTCACCCACCTGCACAGAATAGAATAGGTCTGGATTCAGGGATATTTGGAATGTAAAAACAATTTAACAGGAGGGTCTACTTCACTTACAAGTTTCCCGTATCAAAAAGTTTGAACTTCTCTGCAGACTTGGATTTATCAGCGGGTACCAAAAACAAATGAGGATGATCAGTTAGAACAAATAGAAAATAATTGATAATATTAAGCGGAAACATTTCCCTCATACAAATCTAACTTGAAAATGTATGCAGGCCAAGCAAATCATGTCTTACTGGTTTGTCAGGATTCTTTGCAATTTCTGAGAGCTGCATCATACAATGACAAGAACAATATCAGTAGACAACTAGGTCATAACATGACAATGACTACTCACTTACCCATCCACTCCGCAGTACTCAATTTCAATCAAGGAATTTTATATTCCAGGTTATATGTCTAGCCACTAATTACGATAAATTCTAATCCATCCGCTTGTCTAGATACAGGCTATAATGGATTATATTCACTATCAAATCACAGATGTGCTTTCAGCAAATTTCAGGTTGGAATCTTAGTTTGTCCAAATGGCAGGCTCTTCCAAATATTTTGTTCAGACGTCACATAATGGATCTTAAACACAAATTGAGTTATAGAGTGCTTTCAGTAAATTCAGGTCAGAATAATAGTTTGTCCAAATGGAAGCTTTTTTCTGAATGTTTTCACTAGATTTTCAATTAATGTTTCACATTATCTTGCAGTCCAAGTCATCTGGCATTGCTTATGAACGCCCTGACTCCTAGCCTAGAATTTATATTGGCAAACAATTGGAAGTCCCACAATTAACAGTTGAAAACTTAACTTTCCTTGTACAGCTTTTGTACATGGCCACATGGCCCACATCTCCTTGATGCACTTTTCAATAGAATCTTACATTTATTTATTTATTTTTAAGAAAAAAAGGTTGAAAATGTAACAAAAAATTAGAGTAAGCAAATATGTGAAGGCTAAGAAAGCATTTAGTCATGAATAAAAGATACAAGATGCAAATTGTAACCGAACATAAACAGTAATCTTCAAATTGATATTGTTTGATAGTCAATTAACCTCATAAAATACATGAAAAATCTAACAAATAGAGTAATGCTCAGTTTCATAAAAAGGAATTTAACCGTGTTCAAGAGCCCTTTGAGACAACAGTGAATGTGATCAGGAAATGATAGGCACCACCTGAACAAGTGGCCTTAGTCACATTCTTAGCGAGTAATATGTTCTACTTTCTTGAGAGTTTTCTTTTTATCGGCACTGAATTATGTAGAAAACATGTTTCCATAATGGGAGCTGCAGGGAAAGGGCAAGGCATACTAACTTCTAACCATAAATTGATGTTCTTCTTAATGCGCCCCCCCCCCCCCCCAAAAAAAAAAGGAAAACACAAGGCATTTAACCTGTTTAACCAAGGGGGAAGCAATTAAAAAAGGATAACTCAGTGCATAAGCCTCCCACATTGCAGGATCTGAGGAGGTTTAGATTTAGACAGCCTTCCCTCTGCAAGCAAAAAGAGGCTGGTTCTAGAAAGAAAAATATAAGTTGATTAAAAAACATGGAACAAGCAGGATGGAATCAATTTGCTTCTCTAGTTGTTTAACATAGGGAGAATAAGTTAAATCATCTTCAATCAAGCAGAACATAACTTTACATTCAAGCCTAGTATGTAAAAATCTAATATAACAACGACATGACTTAAGCCACTGGCACATCAAAATATGTTCATCGACCATATGACTATGATGGAGCTAAATTTGCACCAGTAGAAGCTTAGGCATCGGTTTGTAAAAATAAAACATTAGGATTTAAAAATGATACCAACCTGAAACTTCCCTTCGTGAGAACTAAGAATGCTCCCTTCAGAATCAAGTGAAGTGTTGGGCATCACCTAAAAAAATCATAAGCATTCATAAATAGTTTTGAAGTCAAAAGAGGCAAATGAGTAGCAATCAATCTACGATACCTCCATACAGTATTGAATCCTGTTCTTGATAAGATGATTTAGAATTTCTGAAACACCTAATTAAGGAGCACGATAACAAAATGATACATTCCATAGTCTATATATGTTTTTTTAAGGTTATTGTTATTGAAGTAAACCTACAACATTCCCATACAAAGAAACAAGGATACTTGTGTCGATCACTGCTCCCAGGTTATCTGACTTCACCACAAGGATATACTCCTTACCCTAGAAAACAAGCCGAAGAAGTTTATTCATGTGCGAATCCCTTAAAAAATATAATTTGTAGATTTTCTCAAAAAATCCATTCTTATTAAAAGAAAGGTCAATAAAAGTCAAGTTCAGACAACAAACAGCATAAAATGCCAACCTGCAATAATAATTCATCAAGTGTACCACTGTTCTTCAAGGAAAGGAACAACTCCAGGTGATCAATGTGATACCTTTGTATATATTTGCAGAGAAATTAATTAGCTAAATAGACAAGAGACTCTGTGATTTAACTATTGCACGTGAAATCATACCAAAAGTTAGTGAACTTCAGAATCATTATAGCTCAAGGGAGAGGTTCCTTGACTTGGACACTTGATGTGCCCCCCACACCCACCCCCACCCCCACCCCCACGCCTCCTAACAAAAAATAAATAAATGGGTGGTGGTTTGAATATATATATATATATATGTATGTATGCATAAGGGTAAGAAAGAAGAACAAGTCCTAATTTAGCATAGATTGCTAAAATACCAAAGTACAGAATGCTTAAATTCTCCACATTTCATGAAAATAAAAACTATACATGCACAAAAAATAAACCGGTGTTGACAACAAGAAAATGCCCAGAGACGTAGATTTCGAACAAATAACCATCAAGCAGTGTTTTTTACAAGTACGAATATTTGAAAGCAGGCAGTTAGAGAACATTCATTACCTAGTTATATATAATGGTAAACCACATCAGGAATAATCTAATACACCAAAGTAAGAAGGAAGACTGTCTGCTAACTGCACAAAACTTATAAATATGAATGACTACGTAACCAAAATATAAATAAAAAACAATAATAATAATCCAGTTATTTCTCACCACACGCCCATTTCATGAACATTGTATGTCGTACAAATTATGTGATATGCTCTAGGAATATAAAGAAAACACATCAAAATGCAAAAAGGGACATACAATTCATCCTCGGTGTCCTGTCCTTCACTGACGGTGTGATTTTGGCTCTGTATGAAGCAAAATAGATTTTTCAAGTCATAAAGTTTTATTTCAGAATTAGAAACAGAAAACAAAATTCATTCATTGCATGACAAACCTGGCAAAGAGCATGAATATCAATATTTTGCTTGGAATATTTTTCCACCGCCTTCATTTAACAGGTAAGAGAAATTAAGTTCTACTAAAATCTAACACCGATAACTCAAAATGTGAATGAAAAAAATCAGTCACCTTCATGGTACCATCATGTGTTCTGACTGAGTTCATCAAAATCAAGGGAATATTGCACCCATGCTTAGAATTGAGAGACTGAAAGTATTAAACAATGATTCTCAGAAACAAGAGATCAGGGAACAAATTCAACAAATACAACGACAAAATAAAAAATCCACCTCAATCTGATTAACAATTAGGTCCAGATATGTCAGTCCCTTGCAAACTTCAATGGTGGACCTGTGCATGAAATAGAGGGCAGAAAGGTGTAGAATATCTCAGTAAAAGCAACTATAAAAAAAGTCCAAATATGTCAGTCCATTGCAAACTTCAATGGTGGACCTGTGCATCAAATATAGGTGTAGAATATCAGAGTAAAAGCAACTATAAAGAGAATGAAAAATAAAACAAACTATGACTAAAAAATAAAACAAACTTTGACTAAAGCATTGAACAGTTAATAATACTCTCCAATGAGGCTTCATTTGATATGGACATCATTTTAAAAAACAACAAAAAAATGTTGCTAGTTTAGTTTGCAAAATGAAATGTTCAATATATTTACATGACAACAGATGTAAGCATACTTATATATATAAACTAGATTTAGCTTTCCTCAATAGAATGCCACAGTTCTAACATAGGTTATCAATTTCACTGATCATTGTTTCTTCAAGAGCTTAAATAGACTATAGGATAACCATGCAGGTTTGCTTAGGCAAAAAACCAATCATTACATTTAATTAAGTAGTAAACATCTAGTTTATCCAGGAAAAACCACGTAAGTGTATGCTCTATTCTATCACTTGTGATTTAAAGTCTTAAAGTGGAAGGAAAAATAAATCAAGATGTACTATATCATAACACGTCAAATAAAGATCAATCAATGAGATTGGCTACAACACGGAAATGATACTCTCAAAGGAACCTTTACTATTGCTAGCACTGAGAAGCAACAATCTATTGTTTCACTAAGAAAATATAATCTATTAAAGGAAAAATATAATTACAAAAAAATGAGGGGAAACTTTCCCCACACAGAAATGACCAAATAACTCTAAGCTAACCCCTTCTGATTGTTTGAGCTATTATGGAGAAAGTTGATAAGCATGTAGGAAAAAAAAATTAGAATTAAATCTAGAACAATTTTCCTTAAGGGACCCAAGTAAATGTAAAAATTAAGACGGGAAATAGCAGAAACGTAGTCCCCCTTTTTTTTTTCTTTCTTTTTCCCATGAGGTAGTGGGGTTACTGCAATGGTTTCGCATGGACATACAGTGGTGGACCCAGGAATTTGGGTCACAAGTAAAATTTTAAATTCCAAACAAATACATAAAATACAATAAAGGCTCCATTTGGTTTAAAAATCTTTGAAAACCTCTAAAAGTTATTCACTTTTTATCTCACTGCACGAATTACGAATCCACAACTTATCTCATTTTATTTCACTTTTTATCATTCCAAACACACCTAAAATACAAAATATTATACATTGATATCAAATGTTTTTTTTACATAAAATAACTTTCAAATTAACAAAATAAGGTATAACAATCCTCTTCGTTTTTTCATATTCTAAAGACGTTGCAATTTTTTTTAATAAAAATGGAAAAATTATTTTTATTCATTTATTTGATTATCAATTTAAGTAATGTTAGAATAAAATAATATTAATTTATACTTACTTAAAATAAAATCAAATAAAAAATTTTGAAAGTGGAGTGGAATAGAGATAGAGATATAATATTTGACACAAGTCGAAAAGGACATAACTTATATAACAAGTTACTGAAAGAAAATTCAAATATGTAACACAATTTAATACAATTTGACCTGATTATAAAATAAATTAATTATTAAATATACTCATTAAATTTTAAAATATTTGAGTTTAAAATATTTGAGCATTTACACACAAATATGAATCACCACCCTTAAGGCATAGGTACAGCCTGGAAGCAATAATTTTTTCTTTTTAAATCCAGCATAGGTGATGGCCCATGCTTGACTGACCATGGGTCCGCTGATGTGGACATATCTAGCATGCGTTCAGTGATCATTTGTCTAACTGTCACATAACTTGTATTTCACTAAGCAAGGCACGCGGATCGATAGACACCAAGCCATAAACATAACACTAACAAAATTCCTCAAGAAAGTACGCACACAACGTACTTTAGTTAACTCCCACCCTTTGTAGCCTCTTTAAGATCAGAATTTGAGGAAAGCAACTCATCCCATCAAGTAGAGCTGCAGTAGCCCCATTTGCATAGCAGGGTAGCTTTCACCCTTGGGGTGGCCCACAAGAGTAATAGCACCCAGGGAGTATTGAACCTGATACCTCATGCCCTAGGCATTTAATCCCATATCACTGACCACCTGAGATACCCCTTGGCGTTCTGTCCTAAAATTAAAAAACAAAGAACAATTGCAAAAACCAAGGCGTTCAAGTACCTGGATCACCAATATAAGTACTCAAGGCAAGTAATTTTGAATGTATATTTAGATTAAAAACATATAGAAATGAGCAGTTGAGAACAAGCAATGAACATATATCACAAGCAAGTTTCCATCGATTAACTTCTCTCTCTGGTGGCAGGGAGGAACAGTAACAAGCAAATATTAATAATCCCTTCTTGAAAAGGGGCATTCCTTGCATTGAAAATATCAATATAGACTATGAAGGATTTATTTTCTAGGGTATTTTAGGAAATACATACCTGGGACCATCGAAACCCATTTTTGTCCCCAAAACACCATTGAATTTTAAAACAACAAGCTTGTCCAAGACCTCCTTGGTTTCCAAGAGATCTGCATTGAGAAATATCACAGAAAGCTTACTCATAAGAACAATCGAGGATTATGTAATGTTGGGTGGTCTTGGGTCTCTCTCATTCCTAAAAGCTAGCTCGTAGGGTGAGGCTTTCCCCCACACTTATATACTGACTAACAATCCCTTTCACAAGGGATGTAACATTTAAGAAGAAGTACGCTCTAGAGGGCAAAACAAGATTGAAGACAAACGACCGAAAAACAGATCAAGATAGACCAATTCGTTACCATCAGGAGTAAGAGCTAGGGTTTCATAAGGAATAACAAAGATTTCAACATTGGCACCACTGGTCTTGCTCTGCTTGATATTTTCCGATTCCGCTCTGCCATATACATTCCATCCAAATGAAAAACATTTCATCAAAAACTAAAGAGAGAGAATTAAGCTCGGGGGTTTGAGGTTTAGTTATAATTAAATAAAAGGAATGGCTCAACCACGAATCACATGATAAAGTTTCACATACTTGAAAGCTTACTCATCAAAGCAATACAACGTCAGAGGCATGAATACAAAATTAGCACAAGCAATGAAACTAATGCAAATCAAAGGTACAATGCGCAAATCTAGGAGCGCTGTGTAAATCAATCCAAGTAAAATCAAAGAAATGAGGAGACACTGAAACAGGATTAATAATCCTATATTCATTCTATAACAAAAATTGGAATACTAATATACATTATACATCCAAACTGAACCAGCGTGCAACCCATAATATGATAAAATGTGAGACTGAAAAGATATTGGGATGCTAAAACAAGACTGTTAATTATAGGATAAGCATTTTCAATTTCTGGAGGACTCATCTTCCGTTTCGGTTGAATAAGTTTATTAAAATATAGAAGATTACAATGGAGGAGGAGCACAGTTCAAAAATAAGTGTATAAATGCAGAAATTACATAAGTTATCACATAATTCAAACTGCAAACAAAAACAAAGACTCATATACCAAATAATTCGCAGCACATTACTGGGTATGATATAACAAAACAGTAGATTGAAATTCTAGCATCAAAATATACATCATCACACAAACACAATCCATGAGATACAAAAACAAGAATGTGAAATAGATAGTACCCAGTTTCAGCTTTTGTTAGACTCAATTGTTCAGTAGTCACTTCCTCTTCTTTAGCAGTAGCCCCCATGGCAGCGGCAAATCTTTTCTGCTCCAGCAGAAAAGTTTTGGTGATCAAATTACAGAACAAATATACAAATTGCACGGAATCATTAGCTGGCACTGGGTAAGTGATCCGCTTATATATGTCCCAAGGCATACTCGAGTCCACCAAACCCACAATCGGAATCTCCAGCTTATCAGCTTCAAATATAACCGAAGACTTCCTCTGAGTGTCCATGATCACAACACAATCCGGCGGCTGGGTCGAGCCCAGGTGGAGCTTCTTGTTCCGGGACCGGAACTTCTTGGGGCTGCTGCTGTTGGTCAAGAACCCGCCGAGCCGCCAGGAGGTGTCGTTGCCGCAGCCGATCCGCTTCGTCATTTGCTCGACTATTTCGTCGCAGAGAGAGTTGGTGTTGACGAAGAGGAAGCGGCCCTTCTGGCGGACCAAATTGCCGATAAACTGGCAGGCATTTCGGAGGCATATTAGGGTTTTGTCGGAGTCGATGATGGTCATTGCATTGCGGGCGCCATATGTGTAGACCTTGAAGTGGTGGGCGGTGACCCGGCGGCCCAACTGGGCGTTTGTGCTCAGAAGCTTTTGAATAATAACCGAATGTATGGTCATTGTACTTTCTTTGAAATAATATTTGGGTTTATAGGGTTTTGCTTCAGTGATTAGCGGTCATGGTGGCCAATTGATTCTCTTCTTGTTTCAGTTCTGCGTTGTGTTCGCCTCGCTTCTAGCCTTCCACAGACACTGATTACATACATACACGTATATTGTTGGTGTGTGTTGCCACTTGGGTCTGCAGGGTGGGAAACGAACGCGGAGCAGTGCGGCGGAGAAGTCGAGCGGGAGCAACGGAGCTACGGTCTCATTCTGCCGATGCCGATAAGAACTTGGCCCTAAATTTAGTTTGTGCACCAATTTCCACCAACATCTGTCAATTTTTTTGCCAAAATTACATCCGGTAAAACCTCATAAAAATTAAAGAAAATTTAGAGCAATTGGAAAAAAAAAAAAAATTTGTCATTTTGTTTGTGGTAATTTTTCATGCGTTTTTTAAATTTTAGCAAACAAAATTTGAGAAAGGCTGAGCTTTTTTTTATTTCTTATTTTTTATTTTTGTAGCTTGGAGTATTTGGATTACAATTAATCTTTAAAATTCTAAAGTTAACAACCAGATAAATCCCTCCGGAGCTTTAATAATATTCAAACTAATGACCTCTAAGAAGTAAATCTAATATTTTACCAACTGAGTTATCTTTCAATGTTGAGGAAGGCCATACTAAATGCATGAAAATTGGCTAAGTCCGAATTATTATTCAAATCTCGCAACCAAAGTTTTGGCATTAAGTGTCATTTTTATTTTTTATTATAAAAATTTTATTTTTTCTAATTAAATTAATTAATATTAAAATAATAATTTATGATTAAATTAAATTACTATTAAAATAATAAATTAATTTTGATACATAATAATTTTATTATTAGATTATGTATTTTATGGATATAATTTATTAAAATTAATTATTATTAAAAAAATACAATTTTATTATTAAAATGATTTATTTTATTATAGAATCTAAGTGAAATTAAATTTACAATGAAATAATAATTTAGTATTGTCATGATAATAATTATTAAATTGATTTATTATTAAAATAAAAAAATAATTATTTTATAACAGTAAAGTTAATCATCGCTAGGGTAATAATTATTGTTAAAATTATAGTAATTATTTCTAAATTACAAAATTATTATTAAATTAAATAATAGGTTAGCCCGCCAATGAGATGAGTGCGACAATGAGTGGGTTTGTCTATAAAAAAAGACGTTTTGAGTGTTAAAAGTTAGTAAAAATTAATAAAAAGTAAATAATTTTTATAAATTTTTTGTATTTTTTTAATGAATTTTAGAACGTTAAACGGAGTCAAATGAATTTTTAGCTTTTAAACGATGACCGTAGACTTATAATAAAATTAGATGGATAGTAAAAACCAAAAATACAAAACACCTCATTAGAGTTTTTATAATTTTTATTATCTTTAAGATTTTTTAAAAATAAAAAAGTAGAAACAAATTTAATTTTTTATCAAATGAGTTTTTATTTTAATTTTTAAAATTTTACAAATTAAAATTGAGAACTAAAAATTGAAAGTGCATGCACGTTGGAAAAAAAAAAAAGTTCTTAATTTTTAAATTTTTATTTTTGTTGGTTAGTAATTATAATGTTGAAAGCGTGGGCGGCGAAGGTGATAGTCGGTAACTTGTAATGGTCAAAGGTGAGTGGTGGCTAGTGAAGAAAAGTAGTGATCAACAGCAATGGACAGTGATTAGACAACGGCGAGTGGTAACTCTAGTGGCTGATGGTTCTAATTGGATATGGTAATGATTGTAGAAGAAAATAAAAAAGCATATTTTTTATATTTTCACAATTTAAAATTTTATTTTAAACTAAAAATAAAAAATAAATATACTACAATTAAACTTCTAATAATTCATACTTTTGGACCGTGAAAATTTAGTAATTAATTAAGATATAATTTAATCGAGATATTAATAAATTAATAATTTATATATTAATTAACAAAAACTTAATTTATCAAAGTACTCTTTTTTTTTTTGTCCCCAAAACATTAAATCTTGTGCTTTATGAATATTACTTAATTACTAAATTATGAATTATAACTATTTTATGTTTTTGCTTAACTAAAACAAGTTTATGAAAATGAGAAGGGAGATGAAGTTAAAAATAATGGTTTTAAACCAAAGTTTGTCTCGTGCAAGATTACACTCTAAGTAACACAATCACATTATATAATTTTCTTTTAAAATACGATAACGCTGCATTAGAAATTTCTAATGCATTGAGAAAAATTAGAGATGAGGCTGAAAAAAAAATTAATTTCAAGAAGAAACAAGTAAGATACTTTACACATGTTTCAAAATCAAGTCATGTATATATAATTTTGACGTATAAGTAAGTCATTAATTTACAAATCAAATGGGACTTATATATTTTTTTAATACATTATCTTATAAATTTATCAGATTATAATTTACCATAATAGTCTCAAGTCAGAATTGATTAAAAATATTATCTAATTGAGGTTTTTAATTTATTATGATTACATTATAAATGAGTTTTATGGTTTAATTTTTAAAAAATAAAAACAAAAATTTAAAACTCTAAAATTTATCAAACTAGGCCCTAAAGGACTTTACACCATTATGATAATTCACCAACATTTTTTGATCCATAGAGAGGAATATGGGAAAGCGAACGGTCTTTGTCTGTGGGAGTAAGTGCACCAATCGATAACTAAATTATCTAGTAAACAATATATATTTTGAGTTTAGTTAATAACTTTTTTTTTTCAAATTACACAAATACTAGACATTTTACTAATTATCTATTAAAAAATTAAAGTATTTTATCAATTGTCTATTAAAATTTTAATTTTTCAAAATTAGAGTCTATTGTCTTCTTCAACAAATAATAAACAATTGTTTAACTGGTAAATAATAACTCGGCAGAAATGAAGAGCTACTGTAGTAAGAGCAAAAATAGTTATGATTTTGAAGAGTCTGGTACAGATGATTTTCTTCATATTTACTAACAAAAATACATAAAATACTTATTTATCTATTCTACTGCACAAGCTCTTATAATTGGCAAGAAAGTTGCGGGAAAATTACTGCTGTTTGAAGGGATTGAAAGTCATAATAAGGTAGCTGAAATTTTGAATTCAGGCCACGCTGTTCTTGTTTGGAGTGAGAAAAAATAAGATAAATTTAGATAAAATGTGATTTGTGGTTGATTTTGACGCATTTTTTTTAAAAAAAGTAGTAAATTGTGGGTACAATTTTTCAAATCCGTTCCCACGGATTCAAAAAAATTCATAAAAAATAATGACAATGGTACTCGTTTGAAAACTTTCGACACGAAAAATATGATTGCATAAAAAATTTACACATTCGGTTAACTTAGTTTTAAATTTTTTATTTTTTTAATGAAATATTAAAATTTTTTAAAATTCGTAATGACGAGAAAATTAGAGATAGAAAGGTTATCGGAGATTTATAGAATTTGTTTACGATGTCAAACTGGGCCGCTGTAATGTTTAGGAACGAAGCACAAGAAAATGTAACAACCTAATCAAGTAAAGAAGCCGCCTAAATTGGAGGTTCGTGAAGGGTTTTACCATGCTTGAATTTCAATTGCAATACGAGCATGTGCATAGGCACAAATGGAAAATGCTTGTAAGTAGGCGTGGAATTGCAATTAGAAAAGTTCAAACGGGAAACGAAGTGAAGCAAATGGGTGGAGGAATTTGGAGATCAGCTTTCGCATTTCTACGCGCTGACAAAGTAACAAATGTCTAGATTCTGATTGTTAATGTCGTTGATTTGCAAATAACATTATCACTTGACATTTCCTGGTCTGTTAAGATTTGTAGATTTCTCGATCTTGATTGATAACGTTTTACTTTTTGTCCTATCGCAAGAGGCACAATTGAATCTCGGCGGCACGGAGTAGGAGGTAGGCAAAGGTTTCTTTTGATGTTCATGAGGAACCATTTCCTGGTCTGATTCCCTGGAGGGAGAAACATGAAAACCTTCAGGCTTATCTTGCAATGAGAAATGGTAGTTTGCCCAGAGTTACCCGGGACATGGTTTGCTATGGTGCCGAATGTTAAAGTTCACGAAGAGTTCGTTGAGGAATTAAATACAAACTCGGTGTATTCTGTGCTGTTATCATCGAAAGTTTGCATTGAACTGATAAATTTTAACTGGCAGCAATTGCTAGACCCACACAGGGTATAGTGGTGGGGACAAAAGCAGCGTACACCGCCTGCTGTGATTGTTTTAGAGCTCACTGTAAAAGCAGTTAACTTTCCTCATCAGTTTTCTTCCAGAACCTCGATGATGCTTTGGGATTATAATAGACTTTTTTAGTACTTTTTGTAGGTCTCCGTCACATTCTTTCTGCTTTGTCAATAGATTTTCTGGGAAGTCAATCATTGATGAGGGAAATTGAAAAATATAAAGAGAGGAAATTGATGAGGAAGACGCATCAAGAGCACCCAGAGAGATATAATAGAAAATAATTTCTTTTTACTTCTATGCAATTCAATAATTATTGCCTTGTCTACAGAAATCACTTCAGCAGCCCAAATTTTAGAGCACCATTGGATGATACAAAAAAAGAAGAAAAAAAAAAAAAAAAGAAAAAGAAAAATCGATGAGATCATTTATGTGAATTTGAAAGAAAATAAAAAAGGCCGAGGATATTTGAACACCTCTATTAGTTTCCCTTATTCCAAATTACCCTTTTTTTTTCATTTAATAAATTAAAATTATTGTGGGGTGGAGGAAACTAATGGAGGAATGCAAATATACTTTGCCAAAAAACCACAAAAATTTAAAAAAATTATATTTTAAGCACTCATTTACACATCATCTCGCCTCCCAAAAAGAAAGAAGCTACTTGCAATCAATTAACTATGGTAACATTTTCCTTTCTCTTTTCGTGTAAAATTTTGAACAGAGAAAGTAAAATTTCAATCTGTTGGCTGCAACAGGAAATGAAAATCGGATCTCTGACGAAGGAGGGGTGGTGGATCCATGTTGGATATGCTGACATCGAGGAGGGATCGGGACATTTCTTCCATAGTGAAAGGTATGCTGTATATTTTGCAAGTTTATTAGTAGGAGTTGCAGTCTGTTTTGCATTATAATTTTATGCCAATATTTTTCTGTTTTTGGGTGGGGAGGAGGTGGTTACCTGGAGTCCACGTCAAGCAAGAAAGAATTATTTGGCATGCTAATTGAATCTTCTGCCATTAGTGCCCTCATCTTGCCAATCACCTGAAGTCCAGAAAGCACCAAGAATGTCCCAGCTAACATTCATTAATGTTTGTTTAATTTAACTGAGATGAGTATATCTTTGCATAGATACTATATATATGCACTTTTTCTGATATATATCACATCTTTCAGTCTCTTCTCTCATATGATTAAGCATTTCAAATTCAAATACAAGTTACCCTTAGTAAATAGTAGAACAAGTATCCATCTCTGTTCCATGTATTTCAGGGGGGAAAAAAGGACTTGAAGCAAGTGTTCTAACAATAAGTCAAGTTATGTAGAACTTACCTCCGCAGATAATCCTTGTGTTCCATATTTGTCATCCCAAAACATTGTTCCTATGCGATATATTTGCGGAATGCTCAACATCTAGATCAGAAATGGAACAACAAAGGAAAAGGAAACATAATTCAGGGTCATTATTTTGAAAATTTGATCTTTGAAAACTAGTTTTAAGTGGACTTTTGTAATGAAATTAGATGCTGTTCAGGTTTTGTTTGACTAGTTTGAGTAGATCCATCAATTTACCGGGCAGAGTTCACTCCTGATCTCATCCAATGATTTTTGAGGCTTTTGATGTAATACCTGCGCATGGTTAAAACATGTTCTTGTTAATTTTTAATTCTAATGGAGTTAGTTGGTTAATTGATCTGCGTCTAGAACAGCTTACCAAAAATCCTACAGCTTGCCTTATATGTTGGAGTTCATCCCATGACAATCCAGCAAACTGCATTTAGGATAATAAAATTATATTTTTCTTAGTTTGTAATTTTGAACCTATCATGCATTAGTTTGTAAAAGTTTCAGGCTGATAATCCTGTTACCCCATCTGTTGCTTTAATGCACCACTGTTCCAGTTCCTGCAAACCAGCCTTTACATATTCCCCATTGCTGAATGAACAGCATTCACGTCGAAGTAATAAACTGCAAAACCATATGATCTTGGGTTGAATACTACACTTACTTACTGGAGTGAAACTATTTTCTTCTATAATCCGGTTATATTTGGGTAGTATGGCTTTAGAGTTGGCAGGAGCTGCATACCTGTTAAACAGCTGGACATTTATGAATGAAAATACCTGACCAAAGATTTTCCTAATGATTATGCAGGGGACCTGAAAATACAGTAGACAACCATCAAATACCAGGCAATTTCCTGTTCAAAACATGAAATATGGAATGATGTGATAAAATATTTCTTCTGACATGGTTTTCTGACAGGATGCCCAAGGTATGATCCAAATTGTTGACAATACTTTGCCAGTGAATATTTGATGCCTGTTGTTTTGCAACTATACTTGAATGGATATTTTTAGATGACCCTCTAAATGCTCTGGCCCTTGTCATTCTTGGTGCCTGTTAATGTTATTTAAAGGTTAATAAAAGATTGGGAAAAAAAATGAACTGTGGATTTTTACTTGCATAAAATTCTTACCTGAATGCACAAGTTCAAGAATGGACTGATCTCTTTCTTTAAGCTATCACGTATCATACCATATATTTTTTCAACACATGCGGTCAGATGTTGCTTAAACAGTAGGGCTGGGTATTTAGCTTCTATTTTTGATCGTGCTGTTGGCTTTCCCTCCATTCCACTGTACCCACTGGAGATTCCCATGTTCATTGATGATGAACGGAAACCCTGACATATTACAGTAGGCATTATATAGCTTCAAATGGTATTTGTGGCAATAGAAATTTTAATTGGGAGAGCTTACTCGTGCCATTCTACCAAACAATGTTGTAGGTGAGGTACGATTGTGATGTGAAGCCACGTTAGGTGCATTGCTTGCCTTGATTGTATTTTGTAGAAGAAACAAAATTGTAGAAGTTGTTGAGAGCCAATATGCTAGATCTTTAATGCTATCCTGACTCTGTAGTAGCATAAGGGAGCAAATTAGTTCACTGGTCAAACGGACTATTTTTGTAGGCACAAGTGCTAAACCTGGTTGCTAATCTATCATGATTCACACTTAAGTTTGAAAGTGCCTGAGGCATGTCTGATAATTTGGGATGGTTGAGAATGCTACCTCTATAGATGATCGGATTGTGTGGATAATCCTATCAAATATATTTGTCTTATCTGCTTCAAAAGATCTCCATTGGAGAAGTGTTCTGTACACAATGCATGCAGCAACAGGTGTGCCCTTGTCAAACCGCTTGTCTTCCATGAGACACTTGATCAATACGTCATGATTTTCCTGTTTATAGAAGGAACAAGAGGAAGTATGTAGCATGAGTGGAGAATTAACCAAGCAGATGGAATCAGAGAAGCATTTTTATGGTTTGGTGCCTATCCCTAAAACTTTTCCATCTTTCAACCACAAACCTGCTGCCTGTCTGTTAGGGATCTTTGTTTGGTTAGGAGGGGGACAGGCTCTGATTCCTGCAAACATGATTAATCATTATTTTAACAATGGATTGCACAAGTGTAAGCTATTGGTCTGTTCATTGAGAAGATTCCATGAATGAGTTTGCATACTTTTGCTGTTTGATCGTCAACTTTAGTTGATTGTTGATGCTCTTCCTCTGTGTGGTGCCCATTTTCTAAACACTGCATTATCATTGAGGTCAATTATGCATGTTCTAGCAAATTCATCATGAAAAAGGCTATTCAAATATGTTGTACCTTGGATTGCACTTTTACCCGTTCTGGACTAGTTATTCGCTCCACAACAACTTTCTGGTTTCGGAGCAGTTCATTTTCTGACTCCAGATCTCTAATTTTGCTCTTGAGTCTGGCAGGGAAAGATCCTTTAGATCTATGTAGTGGTGACTATTTTCCAAATTAAAAGCCCAAGGGGCTATCTCTTACCTTAAATTTTCATGCTTTATTTCAAAAATCAAAATAAGTTGAATCCGTATTTATGCAACTTGAAGACAATACATAAGCTGCTATACCTATTGATTTGTAACCTTGATACCAGCTGCTTTATTTTTATTTTTGCGGAGTAGTTCAATGGTAATACCTCTACCAGTTGAAGTAGAGATGACTAGTTTGAACTCTCTCGCAATTAATTGGCTTTTGGTTTTGGTAGGGTAGATCAGGAGCTCAAGGGAATTAGTACCATGAAAAGATGGGGACACCCCTAGTGTTAAAAAAAGGGTGGGGGGGGGGGA
This sequence comes from Vitellaria paradoxa, assembly GCA_019916065.1. Classification (NCBI taxonomy): domain Eukaryota; kingdom Viridiplantae; phylum Streptophyta; class Magnoliopsida; order Ericales; family Sapotaceae; genus Vitellaria; species Vitellaria paradoxa. Next base: position 64,405,564 of record CM034234.1, on the reverse strand, counting down.
TGATATGGACTGCATTTAAGATCATTTCCCAATGAAATATTTCATCTGAAGAGTTTGGTGTGCAAACAAGTTAGTGGTTCACCGTTGAGTATTCACATGTAATTAATAAATTTGTCCACCCTTCAATATTCTATTTCAACCGTATTTTTCTGGCCTGATAAAGAGAAGCAGGTCAGCATAACATTTATTTGTTTCTTCTGTGTAATGACCTGGGAAGTTTCTAGTTATGATTTTTTTTTTTGGTTCAAAAACTGAGGGAATTTTATTATATTTTCTTCAATTTATTTACTTGTCCATTCTTTCCTTTTCATTTCACTCAACAGAACATCAAAGTGAGCGCAATTCCGTTGATTTCTTTTGAGGTTAGAGTTTAATTGGTTCCCAGTTTCAATAATGCTTTAAATAACAGATGACAACACCGCTCTTACATTTTCATTTCCTCAGAGAGGTCCTCATTTGTTGATGCAACCAAAACCTGCTGACGTAGAACCTGGTTCTCAGACTCGAGGTTGGCCAAATTTAATTCTATTCTGAAAGTGAGCAAAAATAAGAAATATTCAGAATAAAGCTAATATGCATACAAATACTTGAAACATATTTCTTTTACTACCTACCTCTCAATGGTTTCTTGAAGCTCTGAAACTTTCAGCTGTGAATCTTCTGCCTCTTTTAGTCTTGCTTTGCTTTCATTTTCAACTTCAGAATATTTCTGCTCAAATTCTTTGACCCTCTTCTTTAGCTCTTTTATCTCACCCTACACATCCACAATTCATATTTTTCACCTGTCAACTATCTCTTGCATATGCAAATTTCAAACCATTTGTCATTATTTTGTTGCATAAAGGTATTTTTAACAGTATCTATGACCCTGCATGGCGCATGTGACTGCATTTTTTCTGTAAGTGGCAAAATGGTCAACTGACTGTTGTTTTTGCTTCTGAACTTCTGTCCTCATCCTTAACTACTACGAGAATCCTATTATATTTTGAACTTAACGTTTATTCTGTGACACATTTTCAATTAATTTTCACTTGCTTTACAGAAATGTTGTTTCTTCTCTAAGATTCTTTTTACTCTGTTTTTTTGGGGGGGTGTTTGGGGAGGGAGTTCTATTAATTCTTGTGTGCTACTAGAAGTTGGTGCAAGTATATTTAATTAACCTTTCCATCTTTTACATATAGATATTTCTGAATTCTGCATGCATTTGATAAGCTATGATTATTAAAATTCAGCTATCTTGATTGTAGAACATTGATACTACTATTTATAAAATAAAATGTATAGTAGGCCGTTGCTAGATTACCTCCAGCTCCTCATTCTGAAGTGTCAGTTCCTCCACCTTGCTGTCGTCCACAACTGGTACCTCTTTGATGACTGGTGGGGCTTGTTCAATTGCTATCTTTGCTGCTTCCTTCTCATGAATGATTGCAGCATGAGCTTCATCTAGTTGCTCTTGCATTTCGTGCAATGCACTTTGCAGTTTGGAAATTTCTTGCCCTTTTGCTTCTTCAAGATCGATCTACAAGAAGACTGCAATTTAGTCACCGTGACACAAGGAAGAGTAATGCTTTCAATTACTGTCTCAGTTTCACTGGTTTTTTTGGTTATCTCGATTCTCTCATTTGTATTTTTCCTTATCAGTCATATCAATATGTAAGTCATCATAAGTTCAATAAACGTCCACACATTTTACTAAATTGCATCGAAGTTGGGACAAATTCTATCCCTTGTGTTCAGGGCATATAGGTATTCATTCTGGATAAGTAAACGCTGGCATCGGCAAGAATGATTGCTTGATATGGCTGACCTTACCAACCAAAACCCTTCTTATGTAAATGATCTCTTCACACTTTACTATTTGAACTGGAATAGGTATAGCGGCACCCCTTGTGCTTTTCAAATATTATTCTTTGTCATTTTTATTGTTGCTGATGTATTTGAACCAAGTTCATAGAGAAAATACCCTCAAGTGCTTTTCAAAGTCGAGTCGCCATGTTAGCTCTTCAACACGCTTCTCCAGCTTGTCCTTGGCTTCCTTAAGTGCCCCTGTTTCTCTTGCAGCCTGCATTAAAGATTACGTCATTCTTAACTTCATTCTTTGCCTTTCAATTAAGTTTCACTTAAAGTTGGATTTTTGAAATTGTAATGGTACTGGAAAAAAGATAACTAACCATTCTCAGCTTTCTAAGCTCCCTCCTTGCAACCTTTGCTCTCCAGAGACATTGAAGAATAAGAGTTGCTTTCTTCTGCTGCTTATAAGCCGAAAGAGCATGGTGTCTTCGCCACTGAGTCTGAAAGCAACAAAAAAGAGACAGAATAATCATTTCTTAGTTTCAAACGGATAATTCTGGATATTTATCTTTTATTTGATCCTTCTCACCACTGGTATTATCAGTCCCTGGGTAGTGGCGTTATTCTTAACTCATTCATGTGCTTGTATAATCCTAATTCATTATCAAGTCAATGAAATCTGAACTTGTAGCTGCATCTTAAATTCCTCAAGTAGCCTTTGCACCTCATCCCCCTCCCCCCCCCCCCCCCCAAAAAAAAGAAAAGAAAAAAAGAAAAAAGAAGCCTTTTCACATCTTTGCAATTCTTTTTTTAACTGAAAATTCCAATTACTTCCTGTAATTTTCTTTCTTTTTTTCGATAAGTAAATTACTCTTCATAGTTTCTAAAAGCATATTGCTTTCCTTAATATCAAATTCATACTTTTCTTTTGCTACAGTTCAACTTTGTGAAGCGCGATCATTTTTTTCATTCCAAGAGATTGCTAATATTATATTTTTCTCTATTTTTCTTTCTTCAAGATTCTAGTGAGACAAATTGAAAATTTTCCAACTGGAGCCAGCTTATTACCTGAACTATAGTTGTGGCCTTGTTTCTTCTTCTTTGTCTGTATTCATTTCGAGCTGCCGTTGCTCGCAATCCAGTTTGAATAGTTATTGCTGATGCCTGCAGATTTGTGTAAGATATTCTTGCTGCGTGAGCACGGGCATGTTTCTGTATACGGATTGAAGCAGCTTCCTTTCTCATACACTCGTACAGCTTGCGTGCCAGTTGTGCTGTGCAAGGTAGCAACAGGAAACTAGTCATCGCCAATTTTGCTGGAGAATTGCTTAGGTTATTTTGGGATTGTCCAAACTTCCCTTGTATCATTGAGTTATAAAACTAATGGGATCGAATCCGGGCCAGTGAGTAGGGTCAAAACTGACACATATTTCATAACCAAATTTTTCTTAAAACATGCACAAAACATTAGGAGAATGCTGGCAACAAAGAGTTTGAAGATCATCACCTTATCAGTTTGTTTTCAGTTTATGTCGTCTGAACTTGTGATTTCCACTGAGCAATGATTCTATTATTTAATTTCGTGGAAAAATTTTTACCTCTCCAATATTTCTGCAAATTAATTGTAGCTCCTCTTAGGGTGATGAACTCTTTTCGAGTCAGATGTGTTCGGATTTGCCTTTGGATGCGCCTTGTAGCATTAGCAAGAACCTCAGTTCTTCTAGCATCTAATTCAGCCATCTGTCCGGCTCTAAGAAACACCTTTGTTTTCCCAATCTGAAATATATGGCATTAGGTTGACATAGCTCTTCCAATAGTTTTTTACGACTTATCTCAAGAAATTCATTAGCCAGGATGCTAGTATATCTCACAATGCATTTTAATCTTCAGATTTAGTACCTGATAACCCTTTAACCCCATCCTGTCACAGATGGCAATGCATGCTGATTTCTCGTCAGACCTGTAGCATGGAAAGAAGTTAGAACTGAAGTTGCTATTCATAAATCAGCTGAGAGGCATTGAGGATGATGATGTATCTTTGTTAATATGAGACATTTAAAGTGCATCAAGGCTATGTTTGTATTAAGGGTTTGGTGAGGGAAAAGGAAAATGATAGGGATTCAAATATCACTTCTTATGTCTGGTTAGTGATGAAAAAATGAAAGGGTAAACACATGGAACTTGAGAAATTTAAAATAATTAAATTAGGAAACTAATTAATTGATGAATGTCTTTTATTTTATTATAATTTTGAATCCATTTAAACAAGAACATGTGTTTGGGATTTTATATTTCCTTCCCAGTTTCCCTATCTTTTTCTTTTACTTTTCCCTCACCAAATCCTCACTCCAAACACAATCTAACTATATACTTTACTAGCTAACTTATACCCATCCAAAACATCTGGAGCTAACATCCCAAAACGGTCAAGGAACTCATCAAATGTTCTTTTTGTTGGATATCCTGCACAGCTTATCCTTATTGCCTCTAGTACACCCTGCCAGTAATTGCCAGGAAGAATTTTGTGAGCAGAGGCAAGCTCTGAAGGAGCCATTTGCGAGCAGAATATGTTCTAGATAAGGTTGAATTAGAAGGTTACTTACCCCACATCTCAACTGATTTAAGACATTGGAGTTCTCAAAGATTCCAGGTTTCAAAACTGTATTGGGCTTGACGCATCTGATGTAATGTGGCTCTGTTGTACTCAGGGTTTCCATTAAAGCTTGTAGTTGTTGCTGTATTTTGAAGTTCGATGCATGAGCCAATCAGGTCCTAGACTTCTTAAAGTTGCATAAAATTCCTGCAGCCTATTATTCGGTTTGCCTTACCTTGAAGCGGGTACCGATTGATGAGAACTTGGACTGCTTTGATGTTTCCTCAGGTAATGGAGGGAAGAGATTTGCAACAAAAGTGCAGTTGGAGGCATTTAATAGATCTTGATGTTCTGCTACAACATAGTCCTTGTTTTTATCGAGGAACTGATCAGCTTGGTAAATAACCTGTTGAATCAAAAGTTTTACAGTGAGAGAATGATCAATTTAACATATAATTGGATAATAATTAAATATGGTTTTTTAGGGCTGCTTACATCTCCAGCATAATGGTTAATTGTAAAGTCTGTTCGAGCAAGTTTTGGCTTGCTGAAGCGTTTGTGTCCTTTATATGTCTGGTACATCTTTTGTGCAAATGTCTCATGGGTTGACTTGGGAAACATACTGCAAGGGAAGTCAATCAAGTTAAATGGCGGCATTTATTAATGCAAGTTCATAACAAGGGCTTTCATGAGACTACGGGGAAGTATTTTCTCTTCCCCTTGCAAAAGTAAGGATATAGATACTATTTTGTTGGCAGGTACCACTAGCTTTGCAAAGTTTTGACTTTGTTCTTTGAGCTCATCCAAAATCATGCATTGTTGAGTTATCAATATGCTACACCTGTTTTGTAACATATAATGTGTTCATAATGTTGCAAGTAGGTAATACTTACCAGGCTTCATCAAGGAGAGCAATTATACCCCCAGGTTTCTGCATGCAGAAATACAGAATCATCCTCGTAGGTTTCCTAATATAATTGAGTAATGTGGAAATTGGATTTGTCTGAAAGAGTCAATACCTTCTCTAGAAGATCCAAAACATCTTGGTTGTCTACAAATTCTACGTAACTCCAGTCAATTTCCTCTCTTGTGTAATCCTCTTGCTCCATCTTGAATACATGCTGTAAAGACATTTTTTACCATGTAATTGGTGTATAAAGAGCATTGCAGTATATAAACCACGCAGGCATATCGATACACGTGTAAATACATACTTGTATATTGAAGTTTATAGAGCTTTCGGATACTAAAAATAATTCTCATCCTCACCTGATTGAAATGCTGTTGCAATTTCTCATTTGTTAGGTTGATGCATAGCTGCTCAAAACTGCCAGATAAAGCATGTGATAAGCTGTTTAAATTGAGGTGTAAAGTGATGTTAATTCGCTGAGAAATAATCAAGTCCATCATTATTTACCTGTTGATCTTGAAGCTCTCAAAACCATAAATATCAAGGACTCCAATTATACTTTTTGCATTGGGATCCTGGCCAATTGAACTGTTTATCTTGTCTACAATCCTGCCATCATTTACTGAGCATTCTAGAGCGATTTTTTTCCACATGAAAATATAAACCTAGTTTGATTTTGTTGTTGAAAAGGTAAAGAGAACGAGAACAAATAATGAACAAGAATCAAAACAATAACAGAAGAAGACAAACAATTTACGTGGTTGGCAGATTATTCTGTATTTTACTCATTAACGTTCATGGGTTACATCAATTTGTATATGTAACTGGAAACCCTAAACTTAGTTCCTGAAATATTTACTTAAATACCCAGCCATACTTCCCCCTAGCTTCAACCTACATTTCAAGACAGTCCATCAAGGAGGGGCCATGCTGGCTCAGTTCCACTTCACTTCGCGCCACTCCACTCCACATCAAGCAACCCCTAGGCCCGGGTGGTAGACAAGGAGTCATCCATATAAACACTGCTGTTTTGAATCAAATTAAAAGTAGAAGTGGGGCTCAAGGCCAAAATATTGCCAGACTCAGAGAAGTGGAACAGTTTCAGCTATTTTCTTATGATAACTGATCTCTTGACCTGCATCAATGCTGTCAGGTCACTTAAGCAGCGATATTTGATCCTTACCTGGGACACTAGATATTATTGTTTTCTGTTTTCTAATGTAATTGGTCTGGCAGGAATATAATATTTTGACATTGAAGGCAATTGGTCTGAAGGAAAGATAACATTGAAAGTCCCAAGCAAAAGGAGTGAGTTTAATTTGTTTACCAATCAAAAAGTCGGGAGTATATTGTCTTTGCCAAGGCATCGCGACTTGTCACAGCTGAATTTGGATCTAGAGGTTTTGTAATGTTCCCATCAGGTGTTACTATCACACGCTTGCAAAGTGAGTCTTCAAGTGCCTTCTCATCACACCTGGAGAGAAGCATATTAAGAGACGATATAGAAAGTGAAGATCTAACAAGCATTAGTTAGCAGGGCCAAGTTCGTTAGAAGTCAGACATGAGTAGCTCTGCAGCTGTTTGAAGATGGTAGCGTGATTTCTTATCTTTCAGTTTTGAAGAATCTGTTTCATTCCCTTTGACGAAGTCTATGTTCCCAAGGTGGAGTATTGCAGCTACCACACGGAATATAGCATCCTGCGAGAGGAAACTTGATGTGTTAATTTTGGAATTTTGGATTCATAAAATTGCTCCTTTTCATATGTTCTCTGTTTTTGTAATTATGAGGAGGCCTGCACCTGCTCATCCTGGTTGATTCCTACAACATCCATGGCATTTCTGGTCTCCAGATATTCGCTTGCATCATCCACATTTGCTACTTCATAACAATTGGTTTGATTTAGATAGTGGAATTCCCTTGGGTCACCTAGTTTGAATTTCTTGACATCCTGAAATAGAATATTATTGTCTGCTCACTATATATGTGGTTATGATATATGCTTTGGATTTCATGGCATGAGCTTACCTCAGGTGGTGCTGCACAGAGCATGTAAAAGCAGTGGTAGTTCCTCTCTGGGTCAGAGACTTGGCAAACACGTGATCTTTCAAGAAGATATGTCCTAACTGCAGCTCCAGAGATCTTCCCAAGCTTATCGAATTGGATCTCTACAAATTTACCAAAACGACTGGTACAAACACAGATTGTGTAAATTTCTTGCTAATCAAATCATACAAGTCAGATAGAATTGAAAAATTTGATATACTTGAAGAACAATGCATCCAACTAATTCACCTGGAATTGTTGTTTTTCACGGTTTTAGCGTTCCCAAATGCTTCCAGGACTGGGTTGGACTAAAAAGTGAAATGCAAGGTATCATCAAATTTTTACCATCACCAAAGATATGTAAAATTAGATTTGAGTTTTACACACCTCCAAAACTTGTTGTTCAACCGTTCTTCCTTCAGTACCTGATCTGCCCCCCATGAATGCAAGGTATCTCATAAGCATTTTTGTTGTCTCTGTTTTACCAGCTCCACTCTCTCCACTTACTAAGATGGACTGGCTTCCATGTTCATTTATCATTGCCCTGATATTGGATTAACTCTTTTGAGATTATATGTGTTATTTGAGGTCATTTGATTTCAATAGAGATATACCTGTAACAGGCATCTGCAACAGCAAAAAGATGCGGACTTAGCTCACCGAAAGCAGCTCCTTTGTATTGTTCCATCATGTGGACGTCGTACAAGTGTGGTAACCTCCGGAAAGGATTCACCGCTATCAGAATATTCCCGGTGTAAGTCTGCTTATTTCAGGAGTGATGGTCAGTTTTCTATTTGTTTTGCAGATTATATGTATGCAGCTTTTCCTGAATTTCTAAACAATTTTACTGCTAATCATTAGGTTAGATGTGACTTACGTATATCTCATTGAGGGCAAACCGAGAAGCAAGATTGTAAAGCACTCCCGGCTCATGAAGGTAAGCTAACTTGGTCATGTCATCAACCCCTGCTGGTGGTGCCTCTGTGTCTTTTGGGTATAAGCTTGATATATCTGCAACCATCTGCATGTGCCAAGGGAGCTAATGATTAGTTTAGATAACTTATTTTGCAACTTCCTTGGAGATTTTACATTTGATATTTCTGAATCCTTCCACATTGGAGATATTCCTCTTAAGAAAAAAAATGGATAAACAAATTTAGGAGATGTTGGAACTCTAGTCTTTCATAAATTTAGGAGATGTTGGAACTCTGGTCTTTCATATTTCTGAAAAATGAATTCAATATGGATAAACTAATTAATGTTTTCTAACTGTCCAACCAAGCTTGCAAGGCAGAAGAGGAACCAGTAACCCTTTAGGTCTAGTTTGGTATAAGGGAATGGAATGGAATGAAATGGCGATTCCCATACTATTATTTCATTCCATTCCTTCAAATAAAGTATTTCAAATGAGAATAAATTAGCATTTCAAATAAGTGTACGAAACAAGGTAATGGAATGAAAGAAAGGGAATGGTCATTCCATTCCATTCCCTTGTACGAAAGAGGGCCTTAGAAGACTAATCAGAAATTTCTTTTGTTCAATGGCAGTTTATTCACATATTTCAGCGCTGTTACCTTAGGTTTTCCTGTAAACTCTATGCATTGCGTGTTTCAATATTGAACAGAATATAATATTGACACCAATGCCAGTTTTCCATGACATGCAATTTCTGACATTGATTGAGAAAATGTTGAGAAAAAGCCTTCAGTATTGCTAATACGTGTTATTTTGAGTAACATTCGTTGAATCATTACCTATCTTCACACTTTTGACGCTATATATTTTTATGTTAGACACTTCCTAAAAGAACACAACTCCTGCAATATTAATGGATCAACTGATCCCAGTAGTTTGATCATGCACATGTTCCTGCCATCAAATATAACGAGTGGCAATAGTATCTTACAGTTCTTCCATTCATTGCAACTATGGTGGCATCTGTGCCTTTGATTTCTATCACTTCTCCATCGATCCATGCAGCTTCTGGATCCTCAGCCCACACATGTGATCCAACAATTATGTTTACAGGAGTTCCCTGGATCATTGAAGAACCAAGAAAAAGATGATTGTTTTCTTACATGTAAAAGATCGACCAAGGTGTATGTAAATAAAAAAGATAAATCCATGGACAGATGGAAGGCTTACCATGATTCTGATTCTATATGATCATCTAATGCTGAAAGGCAACGGGGAAAAGCCAATGGATTTTTGCTGGGGAGGGAGGGAGGAAGGGGGGTGGTACTGGGAGAATGGTAGTGCTATTAAGGAAGATGGGTGGAGGTTTGTCGAGTTAAAAAGTAGACAGAATGTTGAAAACAAATGTTTCAAAGAAAATGTATGCAGGTGATGGTAACTCAAAAGCAAAAGGCAGAGCGGTCACCCCTCACCTCCCTCCTCCCCCACCTGCTGTCACTATTTTTTTTTTTTGCTTATTCCTCATTGGATGCTGACTTGGCACCAGAGGAAGCCCCTTGATATAAAATTGTGTCATTCTTGAGTTGGTCAAAGTTATGGTGAATTCATGTTCAGTTGATGCAGGGGATATTTCTTATGTTGATGCTTCTTGCGGCCATCTGATGAGTGGGCCCATTCTTTGCCTGTCATATTGTTCGTAATCATGTTGTGCATTGGCAAGCCACAGTGGGGTTCACTGGCTGTTAATTGAGTGGTTTTAAAATTATGAAAGTGTCCTCTTATTTAGTTGTTGCCTTTACTTTCTCTTAAATCAATAGATCTAAAGGTAAAGATGGCTTTGTCAAAATAAAATGACTCCCATTTCTCCTACTAATTGCCTATCTTGCTCCATCTCATGCACTTTATTTTTCGACTTTATGCAATCTTATTTTCCTAATTTCATGTCAATTTTCAGGTGCATATTGGACCAATTGGTAGCATTTAATCTCAAAGGCACTGCCAAATCAGGTTCAAGAATCGCTCTTAATATTCTTTCATTTCCCATATTTTTCATTTTTTGAGATTTCAAAAAACCCTCAAAAAAGGGTTTATAAGAATTGTCAGTTCATATGGCACGTTGGTAAATATTGAATGCTTTCATGAGAGTTGGGCTTGGGCACAACAGGACAGTTTTTATCTTGATGTTTTTTGCCACCATCAAGGCAAATTTTGAAGAACTGTTAACAGAAGCATCTCAAAGTATGTTTTCTCTGTGCTAAATCATTGTCATTTTCTTTAACTTTTTCATTTTCCAGGAAAACAAACAGGCTTCAGTTTTGCTGCCAACCAAAGGAACAGCAAGAGTTTCTCATCAAGACAACAAGGTTACATTTCCAGAGGCACAAATGGACACCCTCGACATCAAAAGTCAATGGGGATCAGCTGGTGATTCTACCGGTAAAAAAGATCAAAAAGGAAAGGAGGCATCATCGTTCTAGACGGTGAAATGTGGGTCCCACCGGGCCACCTGGAAAGGTAACACCTCACTGGAGGGTTCCCCACAAAGCCACCCCCACCCTCAAATTCTTCCACAACTCACCAAACCTTTGGGGGTGTTGGAATTGAAATCTCTTTTCCTTTTATTGAGGGCGGTGCGGCTTTGAATGGAAATCTTTCTGGAGGATTTCCATTCACATGGGAAGAGGTGCCCTGTTGTGGGTCCCAGAAAAGGCTCTCTCCCTTGCTTTCCAACCAAGCTTTCTTCATTCTTCATTCGTTATTATTGTTATTATTATTTTATATTGTTGTTTAAATTAGTTGTTTTATGTGTATATTGAATGGGCTAATTATTAGGCTTCTTTCTCGTAAGGCTGCTTGATCAGAAGTAAAAAAGATTAAAAAAAAAAAAAAGAAAAAAATAGCACGCATGTGGCCTCTATGGGCCCCTAAATTGTTTTTAGTCATATGGGTTGCAATTTTGCTTCCTTTCCTTGCATATGAAGTTTAAAAATGAATAAAAATCTTAAATTATGTTTGGATTTTAAATTTATAAAAAAATAAAAGGAAAATAAAATTATGGTGCGTATTGGGATTGCAATTGGGCCGTAAAAGGGAGTCCCCAAATCCCAGATATGGGATTTGCATATAAAAAGTAGAGTTAAAGCCTAAACTGCGTTTGGGTGAGAAACGGACCCAATAGTATTATTGTATTAATATGTTTTAAATACTTTACAATAGTACATAAATATTCCCCCCTCCATTTATATATTTATGCGTAAGTTTCCCTTTGTATATATAAATATCTTGGAGTGGGTAGGTGTCTGGTACGAGGTTTTAATGATAACTGGTTATGTATAGAGAATTGTTATTACTTTTTTAATTAAGAGGGCTCTACTAAGTTCGACCCATCAACCATTTCACTTGAGATCGGGAGATAACTCATATGGTAAGAATTTGTTCATTCTCAAGATTGGTTGTGGATTTGAGTTTCATGGGATGAGGCAGAGCTTTGAATTATTTAACGTAATGTTGAATTTCCTAAAAAAAAAAAAAAAAATCTTATTGATTTATTATTATTATTATTATTATTATTATTATTATTTTGGGGTGGTTGGTGGTTGGGTGGTATACTAAAATACCCTGCTTGAACATGTCTAGATCGAAGACATTTCAATCTTACAATGATATCTAATTTATAAACGCTGTCAATACTAAATTTCGATAGTTTTAAAATAAGAATATTATTAAAATATTTACATAATATACCCTTTCATAAATTTGTAGAAAGTTCAAAAGAGTTAAAACTTTTTTTTTTGGTAAGCAAATGGTGTTAAAATTGTGGATTTTGGGGTAACATTAAGCTCATTTTGAATATTTTATATGTTTGAAGGAGGCTGTAAATATGTTATATTATGAATATGTTTTGATTATTGTTTAATATTAATTGGAATATTAATGATTAGGGTTTAACATAAATAATATCTATAGATTCAGGGGTGTTACTATAAGGCTTAAATGGTACGAGGTGTATTTATATTTAGCAAATTATTTAAGAGAATTTTTTTTAATTTATTTATTTTAAATTTCTTCTGCAAAAGTCTAAATCCAAACGTCGAATACCGACGTTGTTAAAATAATGGGAAAAACTCCTACTGTTACTATAACTACATTAGAATTATAGAGCAAATGAGTCATACATAGTCTAGTGGATTGGGCCTTTGATACTCCCATTGTAGCCCTGGATTCAAATTTGGGCAACTCTCTGTCTTTCCCCTTGGATATGTAGAGATATAAATGCATTCAATGGGCTGAAAAAACAACATAAGCATGAAGAATAATGGGAAGAAAACAGAACTTATATTAACATAATTAATGTTTCTTACAATGTTGTTCGGGCCGGAATATTGATGGCTGTTACCCATTGTAATTTCTCATTTGCCGGGTATAATGTTTTCCTTCTTCGATCTCTGTTCTTCCTCAACTGACTATAGGCATCATGAGGCCCATCGCAACATCCAATCTTTCCTTGTTAAGTGTATCAAAATCAATTTCCTTCTTTGATTAGTAAAGTGACCGAACTCTTTCCTTTGCTACGATGGAATGAATTAGACTCAAATGTCTATTTAGATATTTTATTCTTATTTATTTGCTTATGAGAAGAATTAAAAAAAAAAAAAAGAAAATTAAGTGGAGATGATCTTTTTCTGGGCTAAATCTTGAGAGAGATTCCTTTTCGATTTCGCCACAGGGACCAGTGCCATAACTTAGCTATGCAGTGGTAAAGTTATGGTTCGTGTTTAGGTGGGGATTCAACTCCATACCTAGAGGATTGGATACAGTTCGCTAGTTAATGGAGACCGATCTTATCAACCAGCCGCACTTTGCGCCGTGGAGGCTTACCACCCACAAGGAAGCTAAACGTTTTGGACAATTGAGATAACCCAATTGATTTCTGCTAAGATGCTGTGGTAACAACATTTTTGAAATTTAAAGAGATATTTTCAGCATTTTTGAAATTTAAAGAGATATTTTCATCGAAAATGATAAGTATACAAAAGTATCTTTATCATTCTAATAACTTATTGTGACAATTTTTTTTTTTTAATAAAGTATCACTCATACTTTATTCTCATTTCTTTCCAGTAAAATTGCATTGATATATACTAAGAAAATAAGACTTAGTCAAGTTTGGCTCTTGAGAAATGAATGGGAGGATATGGTAAAGGAAAAGAGATGAATGACAAAAATATAGTCAAAATGAAGAGACAGAGAGAGAGAGAGAGGGGGGAAAAAAACAATTCGGACCATTAAACAAAATCAATTGTTGAAAATATCCACCTAACTTCCTAATGTTATATATATATATATATATATATAGAAGGTGCATGGCTGACCCATCTATAATGCATTTTTCTGTTCTAAAGACTGTAACAATTCAATATATACCATGAAATGTATAATAAATTAGAATTCCCATATTTAGCCAGAGATTAGTTATTGATTATAAGATAAATATAGAGGATTGGTTTGAAGTGTTTTGTATTCAGGTACATAACGCAATACAAGAGTCTACTTTAAATAGAGCTCCAACTTGAACTAACTTCCTATTCTACTTGCAAGATTACAGGAGAGTTCAAAATAATTTGAAATTATACAGATAACTATCTATGTACAACGGCAATCCTAGGATCTAGGGTAAGCCATTTCTTTTGCTGAAGATTAGGTTTGAATAGAGATAACTATTGTAAACAACAAAATCTTAGGTTATTTTTTAACAGATAACTCAATACGCCCCCTCAATTGAATGGGCATATCATGCACATGAAGATTGTCCTTAAGCAATAGGAATCGAGCAGAACTCAAAGGCTTTGTCAACAAATCAGCCAATTGGCCTTTTGTTGAGAGGAAACACACTTGAAGTTGCTTCTTCATTACCTGATCACAAACATGGTGGAAGTCTATTTCTATGTGTTTTGTGGAGTGTGGAACACTGGATTTGAAGAAAAATAGGTTGCACCAATATTATCACACCAAGGTCAGGGCGATTGCATTAAGGATGAGCCAAGATCACAAAGAACAACTTGTAACCATTGCAGTTTTGTTGCTGTATTAGACAATACTTTGTACTTCGATTTAGTGCTACTCTTGGCCACTATTTGTTGCTGCTTTGCACTCCAACTAGTCAAATTATCTCCATGAAAAATATAATAGGTTCTTACAGATCGACGGTCATCACGATCAGATGCCCAATCAGCATCCGAGTAACCCTGCAAGATGTGGTTAGATGATGAAAACAAAAATAATGCATTTGACATAGTGTGTTTCAAGTATCATACGATCTGCTTGACAGCTTTCCAATGAGGCTCTCTTAGGGCATGCATAAACTTACTAACACGGTGAACGGTAAAGGCAATGTTTGGTTTGGTAAAAGACAAATATTGCAATGCACCTACAGTGCTTCTGTGCAACAAGGAATCTTCTACAGTTGTTCCTTCATGAGTAGACAAGAAACATGAAACGGATATAGGAGTGGCACATGGTTTAACTTTGTCCATGTTAGTCTTTTTTAAAAGCTCAACAATATATTTTCTTTGAGTAAGATAAAGACCTTCTGGTTCTCTGATGGCTTCCACACTGAGAAAAAATTTTAGGTCGCCAAGATCTTTCACTGGAAATGCTGAAGAGAGTAAGTGAATTACTTGACCAATAGCAGTAGATTCAGAACCCGTGATGATAATATCATCAACATAAATGAGGAAAAAAATTAAAAGATCTTTCTTGCGAAGCACATACAAAGAGGTATTAGACTTTGAGCCAAGAATACCAAGAGATAGGAGTTTATCTGTAAGCTGTGAAAACCACATTCTTGGCGCTTGTCGAAGACCATACAGACTTCGATTTAATTTGCAAACATAATGGGGGTCATTAGGATGGGTAAACCCTTGTGGTTGAGACATATAGACATCTTCTCCTAACATGCCATGAAGGAAAGCATTCTGAATATCAATTTGCCTGATTGGCCAGTGTCTTCTGATAGCAATGGACAAAACAAGTCGAATTGTGGCAGGCTTGATAATTGGGCTAAAGTTCTCATTAAAATCCACACCATGCTGTTGATGATATTCTTTAGCCACTAGTCTTGCCCTAAACCGATCGATAGTACCATCTGCCTTCCTTTTAATACAATAGACCCATTTAGAGCCTACTAGGTTGATTTCTTGTTTAGGAGGAACAAACGACCATGTGTTGTTCTGAATAAGTGCATCAAACTCTAAGTTCATAGCCTCTCGCCACTTAGGGTACTTTACAGCTTCACTGTAACAAGTTGGCTCCTTAGCATCAAGATCAAGGGTTGCCATAAAAGCCTTAGGTAGAGGATATTTAACAGTGCCATCTAATGGTACTTTTGGTTTAAGGGAATTGGTTTTGCTGTGGGTTACCATGGGATGCAGCGAGAGGGTGGACTGCTCAGCTGGTGGGCTAGGAACAGCAACAGACATGGGACCAGGGCCGGAATCTACAATTAGAACACACTCCTCTAGAGAGGGCTTTCCCAATAATGATGAGTACTTGTATCAAGAGTTAGTTTCATAGCAGAAAATGGGACAGGCTGATTATTTGGAGTAGGAGGATTAATGTGGGGGGAGTTTGGGAGCACTTGATCATTTGTTAAATGGGATGGTAAGATGGCTATTTTGGTTGAAAGTTGATGAGAAGGATTGGGCGTGCGATAAGGAAAAAAGGATTTATTGAACACAACATGTCTAGATACAAATATTTTACTGATTGATAAATCAAGACACTTATATCCATGATGACAAAGGCTATAACCAATGAAAATGCAAGTTTTGGATCGAAAGTCCATTTTGTAATGATTATAAGCTCTTAGGTTTGGCCAATAGGCACAACCAAAAACATGCAGGAAATTATAATTGGGTTTTCTTTTATAAGCAACTTCATATGGGAGACTTATTTTGTAAAACCTCGGATGGAAGCTAATTAATGATATAAGTTGCTGTTAGAAAGGCATTTTCCCAATATGATTTTGGAAGATTGGAATGAGCAAGAAGTGCCAATCCCATTTCAATAATTTGGCGATGACGCCTTTCAACAGAACCCATTTGTTCATGTGTGTGTGGACAAGCTAATTAATGTTGAATCCCAATATTTTTAAGATACTAGTTTAATCGTCGATACTCACCACCCCAATCAGTTTGTATGGATTTAATTTTGGAATCAAAGTGGTGTTCAACATGTTGTTGAAATTACAAAAAAATAAATTCAGCATCAGATTTTTGTTTTAAAGGAAATAGCCAAATGAATTTGGTATTATCATCACAAAAAAAATATAATATCTCGATCCATAATTAGATAAAACAAAAGAAGGCCCTCATACATCTGAATAAAGTAATTCAAGAGGTTGGGAAGTAGTAATTGACAATCAGAACATATACCCCATCTGTTATTTAATGCGACCGGTAAATGAAACGTAGCAAGAACACGTTGGATAATAGGAAAAGAAGCATGGCCAAGACGTCGATGCCAATTGGTAATTGGAACTCGAACACCAACAAAGGCTAAAGGTTGAAGATGCTGAAGAGGCTTGGAAAAGCAATACAAACCATCTTTGAGATAGCCTTTATGCTGGATGTTCCCCGAGTAGTCCTTTATAAGAAAAAAAGAGTCATGAAACTCAAAATACACATTATTATCATGTGCAAACTTATGAACAGACAGAAGGTTTTTTTGGATAGCAGGAACAACAAGAACTTGATCTAACAAAAAAGAACGTGATGGTGTAGAAAGGTTAGTTTTTCCAAGATGAGTAATAGCCAAACCTACCCCATTTCCTACTTGAATCTGATCTGATCCAGATACTCCTCATTGTGCAAATTAAGATTAGCCACATCAGAGGTAAGATGATGTGTTGCTCCGGTGTCAGAATGCCACTCAGTATTCGTCTATTTCTGGTTCATAGCAATCATGGCTTGGGTATTTCTTTGTGGGGGTTACATATAGGTAATATCAAATCGATGGTAACATTTGTGCATTGTATGACCTGGTTTCTCACAAAGTTGACACCAAGGTGAATTGTTAGAAGTTTTACCAAAGTTTGGATTGTTACGTCTGCCTTGGTTGCCAGGGTAGTTGGGGTTGTAAGAGTTACTGCCCCTGCCACGATAATTTCTTGAGTTTCCTCGACCACAACCAAAGTTTTTATTTTGTTGACGAGCAGCAACATTGGCAGAGGCAATAGGTAGGCTTAAAGGCTGATTGTTATGCAAGACTCGAGCTTCACAGGTTAAGAGATGAGAATAAACCTCTTCAAGTGTTACATTATCAGAGTGCGCAGATATGGTGGCTACAAAGGAATCATATTATGGGCTTAATCCAGCAAGTACGTAGGTTCTGATGTCATCTTGCTTCAATGCTTAGCCGGCAATGGCAAGCTCATCGGCGAGCTTCTTAACGTACATGAAGTAGTCGGTAGCAGAGAGGCTGCCTTTCCTGGCAATTGCAAGTTGGGAGCGAATTTGCACGATACGTGCTTTGGATTGGGATGCAAAACATTTTTCCAGAGCAATCTAGATATCTCTGGATGTGGTGCAATGAAAGACTTGAGCAAGTATTTCCTCTGTGAGAGAGGAGTTGATAGTGCTAAGGATTAAGTTATCTTGCTTAATCCAATGAGCAAAGTCGGGATTAGGGATTTGTGTGTTATCACTAGCAGGAATCATTGTTGGAGGTGGAGGGATAGTACCATCTACATATCCAAAGACTGCTTGACCTTTGAGATATAGAAGCATTTAAGCCTTCCATATTAGATAATTCAGACGTGTGAGCTTTGAGATTGTGAAACTAGATGAGGGGTTGAAGGTAGATAGTGAGAGACTGGTATTGTTTGAGGTAGAAGAGGATAGAGAAGACATGACGTAGGTCACTTTGTTATGGCTCTGATACCATATAAGATAAATACAGAGGATTGGTTTGAAGTGTTTTGTATTCAGGTACATAATGCAATACAAGAGTCTCCTTTAAATAGAGCTCCAACCTGAACTAACTTCCTATTCTACTTGCAAGATTACAGGAGAGTTCAAAATAATTTGAAATTATACAGATAACTATCTATATACAACGGCAATCCTAGGATCTTGGGTAAACCATTTCTTTTGCTGAAGATTGGGTTTGAATAGAGATAATTATTGTAAACAATAGAATCTTGGGTTGTTTTTGAACAAATAACTCAATATTGATAAACATAGAAAGCTTTGCCTTTTGGTAGTCAACGACACGCCACCAACATTCGACCACTTCTTGCCTTAGGTGCTTTGGTTGAATGCCATCTTCAAACCTTCCTCCTCCTCCTCTTCCTTCTTCTTCCTCCATGAACGCCTTCTTTGCAGCAGTGGCATTCCGACACTCATTTCGCATTTGCTTCGAGCACCTTGGACATGAACATAATTGCTAACATGTTTTTATAATCAAAGTGATAATTTAATTAAGAAATATTATTAACATTGGTTAATTAAAATTAAGATTGGTGGGGGAGGGAATTAGAGGACAAAATTATTAAGATTACTAATGCAGTGGATTTAGAAAGATGGAGATTTATTGGACCAAAATTGCTTAAAATTAAAACCGTAAGTGTTAAAATATTTTATATTAAATATGAGATATTCTTTATATATATTACTTATATTACAATATTCTATATTTTACTTTTTAATAAATCGTTAGATTTATTTGGTATATAAATCATTATTATACATATCTCTCATTGTAAATAAGCCTATATAAAGGTCTCTTCTTAATCTTTATGAAATATATTACAAGATGCAGGCCTTGTAATTTTTCTCTCCAATTCTATTATTTCTTGTTTTTTTATTTTTTTTATCTTTAACTTAGTATTAGAGCTCATGGTTTTCAATCTTAGATAGATTAAGTCACGCAAGTTTAGTGTGGTTCAATTTGTCTTTTATTTTTTATTTTTACCAAATCTTGTCAATTTTATCTTCTAGGCGAATCTATTTAACTTCCACTGGTGCTGCCACTATCTTATTCTGCCGCACTATTTTTCATCATCACAATATATACAGAATATTATTTCACCTTCTATTTCAATATGGTATAAGAAATTTCAACGCTTTTTTTGGTGTTTTTTTTTCCCTTTTCAAAGTCTTATTTTGCCATAAAAGCATCACAACTATTGTAGAATTCATTTTTCTGCTTTCTGAACCATATCAAAGTTTTATGCATTTTTTCCTTCTTTAGCATTTTTCTTTTCAGAATATTGCTTAACACCACTATAACCATCGCAAAAGTTTTTTTCTTCCGCAGTCTGAATAAGTTCTTAAGGGTTTTTTTTTAATCTTAATTCTGACTTTTATTTTTTCGTATTTTACTGTCTCGGTATATTTTTTTATTTAGGATGATCTCTTAACATTTTATCGTTCATCCTATTCACAGTACCGTTTCTTGACGGAATTAATTATAATACACTAACAAATGTCAGTCTTTTTTATTGGTCATAAACTATGGAGAGTAAAGTGCTGTTGTTTTCTTTTGACATTTTTCAGTTTTATCTTCCTTGTTCTATCTTCCATACTGTGTATTCTGTTTGATTATTTTTCGATTATTTTTTGATCTTTAATCTGAAAAATAATCATAACAGTGGCAGCGAAATTTCTTTAGCAACTCATTGTCAAAACTTCGTTGCCATCAGCAGTTACACAACTCTAAATTCTGTACTCACAACTTTTTCTATTATCCAGTTTAGCTTTTTTTGGAATGCTTTTATTTCCAAACTTAAGTTGGTTTACCATCTTGGGTTTGAGGGAATGTGTTAGAATACTTTATAATAGATACGTGATATTTTTTTATATTACCTATATTAGAATATTCTATATTTTAATTTTTAGTAAATAATTAAGTTTATTTTGGTATATAAATTATTACCATACATACTTTTTATTGTAAATCTATATAAAGGTTTCTTCTTAATTTTTATGAAATATATTACAAGATGTAAATCTTGCAATTTTTTTCTCTAATTCTATTATTTCTTGTCTTTTTATTTTTTATCTTTAATAGTAAGAATGGACAACTTCTATGGGATTATGATTGTTAAAATTAAAGTGGTGAGTGGTGTTGGATATGAACTAAACATAGTTGTAAGCATGAGTCGAAAAAAAAAAAAAAAATTTTCACTATATATTTTTAGACATTTGACTTTGAAAATTGTATTGTATGCATTATATAGCTAATTATGGCTGTATATATATATATATATATATATATTTCTAATAGCTATTTTCTAGATATATAACAACTCTTTAGGGGTCAAATTCAAAAGCAATTTCTGAAATATACTTGATTTCTGATCAGCTGAAAGACAAAGATATATATATTTGAGTGATCTTTTGGCCTTATTGCGGTTGTCATGAATTTCCTTCCTACAGCTAAAAAGGTGAATGGCTGGCCTGACGCTACATTCACCCAATCATTCACAGGAAAATCAGACAAAGAGTGGAAATAACTAGCTGGGAGCTATATATCTATCTATCAATCTATATATATATATATATATATATGAATATACACATAATGCAATGAAAGGAATAGAAAAAGCCCTTTACCTAACAATTGGATGGGGAATAGACAGCCATGTATTAATGCAACCAACCGTGCATTTGTTCAGAGTTGTAATTAATTATATTTCATTTACTCCCAACTTCGAAGAAGACAGCTCTCTCTGTATGTTCCTAGTTCTACAATCAAGCCATCAAGGTTTCTGAATATATGTTTTGATATGTATATATACACATATACAAATTACCTAGGAACTCAGAAGTGCCCACCAAAAGCTCGCACGCGCGCGCACACATCAAATATATTAGTTTGTTCCCTTATGTTTTGTTTTTTATTTTTATTTTTTGTTTTGAGTGCATTTGTCATTTTGTATTTTTGAAAATAAGAAAAATAGTTAAAACACACGTGATTACTTGTGTTTTTAAAATTTATTTTAGAAAATAGAAAATAAATTTACATATAAAATAAAAAATGACAAAAAATCGTTTTTAGTGTTTTCAATTTAAAATAAAAAAAATTTTCAAATAAAAAAAATAAAGCATAATCTGGTTTTTTGTTTTACGATTTTTAAAATATAAAATAAAAAATAAAAAAATAAATCAAATGCCACCTTATTTAATTACTGATAGAAAGTAGCTGGGCGTCTGTGGTTCCCAGCAAAGCAAGATTGACCATCATATCTAGTCACTGGGGTCATTGCATTTTATCATGTTGCCCCTATTGTTTCACCACAAATTTAAAGCCTCTTGCCCATTCAGAGAATCTATATATAAATGGTAATCATCTTCCGGTTTGAAGTCACTCGGGAGAATGATTTCATATTCCACATGTCTATATACATATATACATACTCACCTTCCATCACTACCCACACCAAACTTGTGGAAAATTTAAGACACTCTTTTCTACTTCTTTGATCACTTCTCCAAGTAACTTCATGAATACCCGCCTAGATTATTAATGCTTAGTGGCCCTTTTGGGGTTTTGATAAATCAATGATTAGTCTTAGCTTAGCCTTAGAGGAACCTCATCATGCATGGAAAATTATTTCATCGGAGACCTTAATTATTTCACGACACTAAAGTAATAACAAGCTTAATTTAACGTGGGTTAGGAAAAATTTCAAAGGATAAGGGTGTCAATTAAATATATGTTCATATATAGAGAAGCCGATATATGATTTTTGTTAAGAGGGATACAATACCCTCGGAAAATTTGAAAGACATAGTTATAATTGACTCGGGTATTAAATCGATTAAGATAATGTTCACGGTTTTAAGTGGGAAACTTCTAACGTTATACTATGAATAGGAATACTAAGGCAGCATTTGATTTATTTTTCTATTTTTTATTTTAAGCTCATGTTCCATTTTCGTTTTTGAAAATAAGGAAAATAGTTTAAAACGCATTTGGTTACTTGTATTTTCAAAATTTATTTTAAAAAATAAAAAATAAGTTTACACATGAAATGAAAAATGATTAAAGAATCATTTTGAATGTTTTTAACCCAAAATAAGAAAAATATCTAAATAAAGAAAATATAGCATTTTTTATCTTCTTATTTTAAGATTTTTAAAATATAAAACAAAAATAAAAAATAGAAAACAAAAAGACAAACCAAATGTCACCTAAATTTTTCATCACAAAAAAAGTAATAGTTTTATTTTATTATATATAAAATTTATTATGATATATATTATAATTTAATAGAGTTCATTCTAAGATTTTGGAATGATTCCATTGAATTACCCGTGCGGCTTAGAAGATATTTATAGTAAAATCATAGATAACATTATGAGGGAAAAAAAAGAAAAAAAGAAAAAAGGAAGACAGCTTCCACTTGTAATCTTTGTCATAATAAAGTGAAAATTGGAACTCTACCTCAGGAAAGGATATTGATGCCAAACCTTTTCCCCTTGATAAAGTTTCGAATATTTATTGGATTCCACTTGGTTTGTCCATCGATCCCCATATATACATACATATATACATTCCAAACTTTTTTCTCATGCTTTGTGGGGGTGCATTTGTCATTGTTTGGTGTCTTCTTTTGAGTGGGAATTGTGGGGTAGTCACCATATTTTCAAATATAAGAAGGGTGGGACTAGTACAAGTTGATTCGACCGATGTCATTGTCCAAACAGGACCTAACAATTGTAATGGGATTTGGACCGCACAGCGAAGCTGGTTGGTTTATAAAAAAAATAATAAAAAAGAATAATTTTTATTTAATTTTCTACAACTTTCTTTACTAAATATTTTACCAACTTTTTCACTAAACAAATTTAAAAAATTTTGGCAAAAGTTAGAAGAAAAGTTAAGAAAAATTGATTTTCAAAAAATACATTAAATAATTCAAAATTTATTTTTTGTTTTATTTTTTCCCCCAAAAGTTGGCCCTCTAAGTGCCATCAGTATTGAAAATATATTAGCAATTGGATGGTCCTGCCACAATTTTGTTGCAATTGCACATCAGATAGAAAACAAGTAATATTCCGGTTTCTCTAACCTCTAGGACTCTAGAGACCACGATTTCCTAAAGAACTCCAATTTCAACCAAAAAAAAATTTTTTTCCCTTAATTTTTTATGTTTGTTGGATGCGGTTGTACCACGTTGTTGTTATTATTTTTCTGTTGTTTTTAGGTTTTATGTGAATAATAAAAATAAATAAACTTGAATACTTAAATGATATTGAATTGAATATATAAAAGAGAAAAATTGTTAACAACATTAAAGGTAGAAGAGAATACTTGATCTACTTGACCTAATCAAATTCGTTAAAAATTCATTGAGAAACATCTGATAGGATTGAGATGATTTGGAATTGAAATTTAATACCTGTACGAGTTTAAAATTTACTTGTAGGGTACTCGTTTATACTTAGAGAGTACCCGCTAAATACTTGTTTAATATCATATAATTTATTAAATATGTTTGCAACAATTACAATTTTGTTTCTAAATAAAAATAGTTAAACTTTTGGGCCTATTACTATCTAATTGTGGATTATTATTGGGTTGTTAACATTTTAAACTGATAGTTAAATGATCAGTTTTATAAAATAATTTGAATATATAATTAGTGATTGAATTTATATGAATAGTGTTCTTTGTAGTTTTTTTTTTTTTTTTTTAATTTTTGCTTAACATGGAGAATAATAAAGATCTTGGTAGAAGAAATCTACCCATATATTTACAAATATATTTGCTTTGCATTATAGAGAATAGATCAATTGTTTTAAAAAATTTAATTTCTAAACGAGTAATTAGTGAATCTTTTTAAATGGATATTTAACAGATAGATAAGATGGAAAGAGGCGAGTTTGGGATGAAACGGGTTTAGCATTGTAGCTAATAAAATAATTAAGTTTGAGACGGTAATGGATAAGAAAAAATAAATAAATTTAGTAATGATAATGACTAATTTGGCTAATTAGGCAGATACTCGACCTCTTTACATTTCTAACTCAAACTAGGAAACACAATCTGAAGAGAATTGAGTACAATATTGAAATATTTGTAGCTTGAGTTTTGAACTTCGCAAAAAATGATAATATATGTTTGTAGTGGTTTTGTTAATTTAGGAACAAGTTTAGCTTTATTTTACATAACTACTTCAATAATTTTATATCAATCATGGATTTTAATCAAATTTAATGAATTATTGTAAAAAAAAATATTTATCCTGTCTGAATTAAACCAAAAAAAAGAAGGGCGGATTTGTCACATGAATTGTTCCCTTCTAAGCTTCAAACTCATTTTGTTTAGTGAAAAAAAAAAAATCAATTAACGTGTTGTACTTTTAATTTGTTGAATTTAAATAAAATGGCAGAGTGGGGAGTGAAGAAACAAATGAGCCCGAAATGGTACTTATGAAAATATGAAATTATTCTGTTTTTTAAAAACAACTAAAGTTAGGTATATTAATGGACCAACTTGATTTAAATATAGTAAAAAAGCTAGACGCAACTACTAGTAATTATCTATGTCTAAAGGGATAGAAACACAATTTAGCGTGCAAATAACTTTAATTTAAATTCATAAAATAAACTTATATAAGAAACTGTAAATATGAAAATTATTAATTAAAAGAGACAAAAGTATCTATATAATGTTTAATAAATGTATAAAATTTTATCATATTTTTAAAGATATCAATTTAAAAACTTTTATATAAAAAGTATCCAAAAAAGACATGCATAAGAAGAGTAAGAAAGTATGTTTTCATATGAAATCACAGAAAAGACAATCAAAGTTAAAAGAAAAATAAAAATAATTCCAGTCATTAAGCAAATTTAACAATTAAAAATATCCCAAATTCAAAATTTTGAATTTCCTTATTACATAAATAACACAAATTAAGAGTGTAAAAGTGAAATTTATTAAAATTTAAGTATTAAGCACATTAAATTAAAATTTTAATTTAAATGTTTATTTTTTAATAATTTTTTTTCAAAAAAAAAAAGAAGTTTAAATATCATTTTTTAAATAAAAAAATTTAGTTGACTTTGTCTAATAGGTATTTATACTTTATTTAATAAATGTGTAAAATTTTATTATTTATTACGAAATATTAATTTAAAAACTTTAATATATAAAAAGTATTTAAAAGAATATGAGAAGAGTGAGAGATTATATTTTCATATGAAGTGACCGAAAAGACAATTAAAGTGAAAATAGAAAGAAATAATTTTGACCATTAAATAAATTGAACTGTTGAAAATATATAAATGTTAAATGATAAGCTATATTGTTATATAGACATTTGGTCCTACTTATTGATTTTCAATTAAAGCCTAATGAATACAACAAGATTAAATATAGAGAATCAAAATTTATAAGGTATTAACATATAAATGGACCAAATTATGTAATTAAACACAAAATAAAATTGACAGTTTAGCAAAAAATGATTACAAAATAAATTAGGTTTGATACCCATTTATATTACCACTCCTGTTGACTCATTTTTCAAGTTTAAATTCAGTCTGAATTTAGTTTTGGAGGTGTTTGAAGTGATAAAAAGTAAAATAAAGGTTTTAGTGACCAAAAACTCTGAAAAACAGTGAAAAATATTAAAAAATTTTAAAAATTATTCATTTTTTATCTCACTGCACAAATTACAAACCTGCAACTTATCTCACTTTTTTTCATTTTATTTCACTTTTTGTTAATCTAAATGCACTCAAAATAAGATAATTTATGAGTTCGTAATTTATGTAATAAGATAAAAAATAAATAATTTTAAAAAATTTTTAAAATATTTTAATATTTTTTAGCATGCTAAACGAATCCTTTACGTATGGGCAGAGGTCGACAACTGTTTGCATCGTGCCTAGAACATGTTATTTCATTCATGTGAGATCATCACATTTCTTCATTTTTTTTTCTTTTTTTGAGCTAATCTAATCCATCGAATCAAAGTAAAAACTTGGTTTGTTGGTGAGATTTATACACTACACACACACATACCCTAACATCCCGATGTGGGATGCTTACCCGCTGCAACTCTTTGGGTCGAACCGCAGACTCAATGGAGCAGCCCATAGAATAAGTGGAGTACTGGATACACGCACGTAACTTTTCAATATTTTCTAAGCTAACCCAACCCGTCAAACCAAGTAAAAAACATGATTTGTAGGTGAAATTTATATACTATACACACACCCTAATATTTTGACGTGGGATGCTTATTTTTTTATTTAAACTTGCTATGAGCAATATTATTCTATTTATTTTTTTATTTTTTTTTTTTTTTTGTGGTGAGCGAGCAATCTTACTTCTTTCCTTTGGAGTGCTTGAAGTGAATTCAAATTTGCAATAGAATACTCTCTCATGTCACTTTATTAGCGATCTGAGTTTCAATCCAAAAAAATTAGTCTGTAGGGTGGAGTTTCCCATCCGCTTATATCATACCTAGAACTTTCCTCTGATCGTGGTGGAATCGCTACGTACTTCCCTCACCCCACTTGCTATGTTATTCTCTTCCATCACACAAGATATACTACCAAGATCAATAATACTATTTTACTTGAAAAATAGAGTAAGAAATAAAATATACACTAATTGTTAGCTAAAGAAAAAATAGAGAAAAGAAAAATACAACATATAATTTGGCAAAGTAAAAATAAAATAAGATTTTGATTTTTTGATATTTTTTTTGACCTCCTATCATATTCCTTAAAATCTTTTTAAAATAGAGAATGCACATATAATATTTATCTATATTTAAAAGATTATTGTTCATCTCCTACGTAGTTTCAAAGAAAAAAAAAATCTCCTACGAATTTTCTTAATGCCAAAAGTATTTTTCTCTCTTATTTTATTTAATTTTTTTAAAAAATAATAGAGAAAGATTTAATGATTTAGAATATAAATTTTTTAATATAATAAAAATGATTTAAAAAATTACAATTATGGGAGTATTTAGAATGACAAAAAATGATAACATTTGATAAAAGTAGTAGATTCGTAATTTATATAATGAAATAAAAAATAAATAATTTTAATAATTTTTAGTAATTTTTAGAGTTTTAAGTTGTGAAAATTATGAAGTGAAAAAATAATAATTTTTTTAAAATTTATTCAGAGAGATAGATGCGCACTGATGGGACAATCAAGGGGGAAAGTTTGGCTCCAACCACAACCCCTTTCTCTTCCATTCATCTGCTGCAACTTTCACAAAATTCCCATTCTACCCCTACTAGACAATAAATAGAATAACGGAGCGTCGGCGGTTTTTGAAACCCGTCTCGGATTCCATTTTTAACAGAGGCGAGGAATTTAAGTAGGCGCCAACCCCATAGGATAAGAAGCAGAGTAGAGCTTGTGTTCATGTCTCATGGTTGGTTGAAGAGGAATAATAACTTTCTCGCTCCGAAACCTTTTTTTAATTGTCACTTCTGTTGCTATGGCGGCGGCCCACTTTTGCGGTAGTGGGAGGAGGAGGGCGGTGGCGGAGGTGGTTCGGTTGTGGTTATTGGTGGTTTTGGTAATGCCGCCGCCGTGTCATGGCGGTGGCAGAGTGAGCTATTCTCGCCAGAAGCTCGAGGTTCGCAAGCACTTGAACCGCTTGAACAAGACTCCCCTTAAATCTATCGAGGTCCCCTCTCCCCCTCAGTCTTCACGCCCTTTTCTTCTCTCTCTCTCTCTCTCTCTCTCTCTCTCTCTCTCTCTATATATATATCATTTTGCATTGTTGTTTACTGTCAAAAAAACAGAGCCCAGATGGAGATACAATCGACTGTGTCCATATCTCCCACCAGCCAGCTTTTGATCATCCTTTTCTTAAGAACCACACCATTCAGGTCTCTCTCTCTCTCTCTCTCTCTGTGTGTGTGGTCTGTGTGTGTTGGTTTCTATTATGTGTGTCTGTGATAACACTGGTAAGTACAGATGAGGCCAAATTATCACCCAGAAGGGTTATTTGAGGAGAAAAAGGTCTCTATTCCAAAGTCCAGTAAGGGAATATCAAAGCCAATTACTCAACTATGGCACTTGAATGGAAGGTGCCCAGAAGGAACTATTCCCATTAGAAGAACGAAGAGAGAGGACGTACTCAGAGCTAGATCTGTCAAGACTTACGGAAAGAAGAAGCACAGAACCATGCCTGAGCCAGCAAGGTCTGCTGATCGTGGCCTTGTCAGTCAAAACGGCCACCAGGTACACCCACCAGCAGGCATATCAAGCTATGCCCTTATATTGCTTTGGGTTTTTTTGGCATGGAAGCAAAAAACTTTTCAATTTATATATATAGTTATTTAATTTGGTGTATAATCCATAACCTTAAGTTACAAGTGGAGTTCTTTTTTCTGACTGAGTTAGCACATTTTGTTTATATTGATTTGGTTTGGGAATGAAAAAATTCATTTTTTAAAAAAAAATTTTTTCATTATATTTTAAATTTTCTTTTGTATTTGGTAGTTTTTTAGGTATGTTATTTACATTTATAAAAAAATTATAAAAATAAAATATTTCCAAATAAGAAAATTAAGGTAGGTATAAAAAAATTAATTTTTTTAAAAATTAATTCCGACATGAACATTTATTTTTTTATAAATATAAATAACATCCCTAAAATTTATCAAATTAAAAAAATAAATTAAAATATACTTAAAAAAAAAAGGTCATATAAAACACCAAAAAAAAAAAAACTAAAATAAAAAAGCTATTTTCCCCTATCCCATACCAAAGACAGGAGAGAGAGAAAAGATGCAACAAAAGAATCTTTTATTTTATTTTTTTGGCTATCTTTCTTTCTTTTATTTTATTTTTTGCCTTTCTTGTTAGTGATTTTATGTTCTTTTTGGGTTTTGTTACTTTTGGGATTATATATATATATATATATATGTAGCATGCCATAGCATATGTTGAAGGAGATAAGTATTATGGAGCAAAGGCAACCATGAATGTCTGGGACCCCAAAATCCAGCAGCGTAATGAATTCAGCTTGTCTCAGCTCTGGATCTTAGGAGGTTCTTTTGGTTCAGGTCTCAACAGCATTGAGGCTGGCTGGCAGGTACTACTTTCATCTTAATTATATATATATATATATATATAATGAACATAATTTACATTTCATTATTATTTTTATTTTTTTAATAATTTATGTCGCTATTCCATTAATTCTATTTCTCTCTCCTCCCTCTGAGGGGAAAAAAAAAACAGGTGAGCCCAGACTTGTATGGAGATAATAACACCAGACTTTTTACCTACTGGACTGTAAGTGTATATATATATATATATTTTTTTCCCTGTGCTCTTTTGGGGTTAGTCTTTTGTCTGTAGTGTTGCCATGTATTCAAATTAACACGGGGTAAAATTAATCTTGGGTAAATGACAGAGTGATGCTTATCAAGCCACAGGCTGCTACAACCTCCTCTGTTCAGGCTTCATTCAAATCAATACTGAAATAGCAATGGGGGCCAGCATTTTTCCAGTTTCTGCTTATCGTGGTTCCCAATATGATATCAGCATACTAGTCTGGAAGGTATATATATATATATATATATGTATATATATTAAAAAATAAGGACTAATTACATTTTATTCACGTGGAGTGTTGCACAAAATTGATGAAATTTTATTAAATTTAGCTAAATTTATGTCTGTTCGTCACGAGGATTCATATGTAATTGTATAATATATATTATTGAGAAAGAAAAAAATAGACAAATAAAGAATCATATGTAATTGTAAAAAAAATATTGTTGAGAAAGAAAAATATAGACAAATTTGTATACAAATTATGTATTGAACCTCTTTCAAAAATAAATAAGTATTTTAATTTATTATAACATAAAAATGAGCAAAAATATACATATTTATCAATTTTTACGGAAAAAAAAAGTTTCCTCTTACTAATATCTAATTGAATTTACTATTTTTTTTTATTAATTTTAAACTTTAATTTAAGAAGTGTTTGGTTGGTAAAAATTTAATAAAAAATACAATAAAAAATATAAAAATTTAATATAAAAGTAATATCTAATAAAATTTGATTGAAAAAATATAAAAAATTAATAAAAATTAATAAATTTTAATTAATTTTAACTAATCAAACACCTATTAAGATATTGTAAGTTAAATTCTAAAATAGAGAGATGGGTCAAACACCAAGTAGATAAAATATAAGTATCGTACAAGCAAGGGACATTTCCGTACCTAAAATAACTCCTGTACAGAAAAAAAAAAAAAAAAATCGAGGGCGGACAAAGGTTCAATTGTGCCCTTTATTATTATGTTTGTGCTATATCGTACATTATAAAATTATGCAGAGAATCTCTGACATGTATGTGCGTGGATTTCTTTGCCTTCCTTGAAATGTCTATTTACTTTGAAAGATTCTGTAATTTGTATATAAAATTACGAAGAGTCTGTAATTGGTATAATAGAATAAAAAGTGATTAATTTTAAAAAATTTTTAAAAATTTAGAAATTTTTAAAATTTTTTAGCAAACGAAATACAACCTAATACAACCTTAGTTAATACTCTGGGTAGTTTGAAAGCGTGGGATCAAAATAAGATTTCAACTGGATACGCGAATTGAATCATAAGTTGAAAACCACTTAGGTATCTTCGAAAAATTAGTTTTATATTAACTGATCTAGTTTAGTGAAGACACTACTATCATGCCTGTGCATATACAGATACATATGTGTGCGCGCGCGCGCGTAATGAGCGCATAACATGACTTCATTTTCAAAATTTTGACAATGGGTATTGTGGTGATTTTTGTAGGACCCAAAGGAGGGTGACTGGTGGATGCAATTTGGGAATGACTATGTACTGGGTTACTGGCCGGCCTTCTTGTTCTCTTACCTAGCTGACAGTGCTTCAATGGTAGAGTGGGGAGGAGAGGTGGTGAACTCAGCATCAGACGGTCAACACACCAGCACCCAAATGGGCAGTGGCCATTTCCCTGAAGAAGGGTTTGGTAAAGCTAGTTACTTCAGGAACATTCACATTGTAGATGGGTCCAACAATCTAAGAGCGCCAAAAGACGTAGGCACTTTCACAGAGAAGTCCAATTGCTATGATGTCCAAACTGGCAAGAATGATGATTGGGGCAGTTTCTTTTACTATGGTGGTCCTGGCAGAAACCCAAATTGCCCATGACCAAAATTGAGTGAAAAAAAAAAGTATTTAAGTTCATTTGAGGGATCCTTTCTTCGGGCAAAGCTAGTATATATGGTTATATATATAGCAAAGATGTGTATCTCCTTGATCGGAAGTTTTGATTTCTCTAATTAGGCTATAGGTCCTCCTCCATATAAGAAGATGGAGGCAGAGAGCTGATCAAAGTTTCTTCAACCCAAAAGAAACAAGCACCTTTCATACCCTCTTGTAATTTGTGCTCCTCTCTTTGAAGAACTAGTATATTTGTTATGACTCGATGAATTAGGTAGATTCTTAAGCTGGGGACTAATGCAGAAAACAGTGTCAGATATTGGTGTTTAGAAAATGAAATTAGGTCTCTAATTTGTGGAACAGCTTTTTTGTGAAGTCAATAGATCTTCTTCTGGGTGGTTTGTGAGATGGGTATGTTGATTGGAGAATTCAGCGGATGTGGTTTAATTAGAAAGGTGCTTGAAGCGGATACATGGCAGGAACCCCCCTCCCCTACTTAACAATTAATACTAAACAATTAATACTAAGTTGCATTTGATTTATTAAAAATTAGTGAAAAATTTTTAAAATTTTTAAAAATTATTTACTTTTTATTTTATTATTTTATTGTATGAATTATAAATTTATGAATTATTTTATTTTATTTTATTTTATTTTTTATCACTCGAAACTTACTCTAAAAATAGTGAGATAAAAGTGCACTTTTTTTTTTCCCGTTTTCCTGCCTGTGATCGATGGATATGGGGGCTTGAAACTGATATGAAATTTCTTAAATAAAAATTGAAATGCAATTTTAGAATCCTAAAGTTACCTCTCAGTCTTCGAGTACACTACAGAATTTCATCTATAGTTGGTCTGCACATGAATAAAGGCTTGCAAAAAATTTATCTAATTGTGGGCCTCCACGCGCGCAAGGACTTTCAATATATATAAAAGTTCATTTAAAGGCGAGCCTCCACATGCATAAGGGTTGAGATTAGCGCCGTATTGGCTGGCTAGTACGTACCGTACAAGTTCAAAAATATACTCGGTTACGTGTGTTTAGTACCATGACCGCGTCCGTCAATATTGAAGTATTGTTTAAGGACGTTGGGCTAGCACCTGCCAGTTAGCTGATTGATATATATATATTTTTTTACATTGGGTCTGTTTGGTGTGCAATAATTTACTGAAAATCTCTAAAAATCTTCATAAATCTCTGTTAACTTTATATCACATCAATTTTTTTCTCTCACTGCACGCATTACGAACTTTCCCCAAATCACAATTTATCTCATTTTTTCTTACTCCAAACAACCCCAATTATTGTAACATATAATTGTTAGATTATTTTTAAATTAGAAAATTACTTTTACTTAGGCAGTGTAGACATGTGAATCCTTAAACTAACAGTAGATATGTAAATTCTTAAACCAACAAATGGGATCAACCCTTTTTCCTGATGGGGTCGACTCCTTCTGGCAGTGGATATGTGAGGATCTGGGGCATTTATGTGTTCAAGGGTAATTTTGAAAAGTAGCGTGAAATATCAAGTGCATAGATGTTAATATATAAATTTATTAGAAAAGTTAGGACAAGAAAAGTTAGCTATCTTAGCTTTCCAAACACAAAAAAGCTAATTTTTTTTGTAGCTAGCTAGCTAGTTACAAAAAAAGCCAGCTAATTCAGTTACTAAACCATGCCTGAAAAATATTTCAATAATGAAAATTTTTAAAATTTTAATACTTTATCTTGAATTCTTTTTTATTTTTATTTTTATTTGTATCATAAACATTATCAAATTAAGAATGACAAATGCAACTCTTTTTTTCTTTTTTAAATTTTGTTAGTAGGGGTGGAAACAAATCGAGCTGTTTGTGTTCGAGCTCGATTCGAAAAAAACTCGGCTCGAGTTCGATTCGTGAGTAAAATAAATTCGAAGCGAGCTTGATTTTATGACTCGTTTTGGATTTGAGCTCGAACTCGACTCTAGAGAAACTCTGTTCAAAAGCTCGCGAGCAGGCTTGTTAGAATAATATATATATATTTTAATAATATTTTTATTATAGTTTTTAAATATATTATAGTTTAAACTAAAACGACGTCGTTTTAGTTTAATCGAGCTATTCGCGAGCCGATCTTGAATCTAAATTCTTTTTTATCAAACCGAGCTCAAGTCTATATAAAAGCTCAAATCGAGCTCGAACTCAGTATAAACAACTCGAGCCAAACTCGAGCAAGTTAAAGTTCGGCTCGGCTCGGCTCGGCTCAATTCAACCCTTTTGTTAGAGTTATAACTCATTTTGACTCACGAGAACATATAGAAGGTTGAAAATATGAACAATCTTATTCCAAGCAGTTTGGAACTGCTAGTTCAGCAATCTTATTCCAAATAGGTTTTTGATTATTGTTTTGACTAGAATTGTTTTTTCTATATTTTTATGACGTGTTATATATTATGACTAAGTTCAAGTTCAGGTTAGGGTTTTCAAAAGGTTAGGGTTGAGAAAAAAGTTAAGAATAACTGATAGGATTGTCCAGGGTTATTAAAGATTATCTCACGTCTCTCTTGTAATTTCTTACTCTATTGTTGGAGTTTTTTTTATAATTAAAAACTAATTTTTTACCGTGCTCGTGGACATAGATAAATTACCGAATCACGTAAGTCTTATGTTATTCCATTATATGATTTTCTTGTATTTGTATGTAAGTTTATCATTCTTCATTAACATGTTATCAGAAGGTAATACAGGACATTCGTAACAACACATTTCTTATACAATTTATATGAGAAACTTTTTATTTCATTTTATTTTCACTACTATAAAACGTAACATATGGTAAATTAACTGTCAATTAATATTAACATGATTTTTGATATGTAATATTTACCTATCAAAAAATATTAACATGATAATCATAGCTTGTATACGATAATTGAATTATATTTTATAAATATCTAAATCTTATATTAAACGTTTTAAGTATATATTTTTATAATAATAAATTCAAAACAATACTTACTGGTATCAGTATGTATCTTATCAATAATAAAATCAGTACACTGTTCAGTACAGTGTATAAAATCGGCACACTACTCGGTACAAATTTGTAACAACTATTGCTGAGATATAATTTTAGGATCCTGCAACTGAGGCCCATCGTCCGTGATCCAGAAGGAACTCTCAGTTCCACATAGAACTTTTTGTCATAGTTCTTTCATGCCGTTGCCAGGACAAACTTTCTCAACTTGCGAAACATATTAAGTTGTTGAGTATGAATTTAGCTAGCGAGTCCTGTCTTACCCTTACATGGGCTGGGGAAACTCGATCGTGCGACACTAACGAAAGTAAGATTACTCCTAGGAATAGGAGTTGGCGTTCAGGAATGATTTTTTTTTTTTTGGGGGGGGGGGGATTTTCTTTAATTAGGGTGGTTAATTACGGTCTTCTGCAACTAGATCAACCATGGTCTAATTGTCAACAAACTCAAAATTGATGGTCTAAAATTTTATTTGATGTCCATAAAGCAAGCTAAACTCTGATACAGCGCTCATCTTGCAAGCTACATATATATATATATATATATAAAGCACAGTACTCTCACAGCATTTTCACCAGAAATGTGAAAATACATTTATTCCACACAGAGAAGAGGAAAGCCTAGTTTTATTATCGTAGCATAGATTTATGCTTCATCACACAAGACTGCGGGAAACATTACACATCCTCCAGGTCTAGGCTGCTGGCTCCCAATTCAACTAATCCTGCAAAACCAAATCCAAGGAAATAAAAATCATAAAACAAGTGGGTGGCTAATATGTGCAAATTACACATTACAAGAAAAAGTAATTTTTTTTTTATCATTTTTTTTCTGACCAAATACAAATTTGATTGCTAAAAGATATCTTTTTTCGATCAAATTAAAATTGATAATTAATAGTTAATTTTTTTCTAATTAAATAAAAGTTGGTCGTGTGGTGACTTTTTTCCAACTAATTGGTTGCTAGAAGTTAACTTTTCTTGATCAATTGTACATCTTCCGTGCATGTTATAAAACATAAATACGAAAATACTATCAACAGAGTCATTCATTGCACTTTCTGGTAAAACTTTTGTAGTAGTAGTAGTAGTAGTACGTACGTGGAGCAATCTATGCTCGGGTCGACGGTGAAGCCCACGCTAATTCCGCAGTTCCCCGGCAGAGCCTTGGCCAGTGCAGGATTCACGTTCATGCTCTTGGCGGCGTTCTTGAGGCAAACACAAGCAGCCCTCTTATCAGCGGTGGATGATGCAGCGGAGGCGAGGGCCTTCGCTCCGGCGCAGCAAGCGGCCGGGGGCGTCCCGCCGCTGCCCTTCAGGTAGCTCGCACAGGGGCTAATGTCCCTAATCACGACGCTGCATGAAATCGCAGCCTTTGCAGCCGGGGCAAGCAAGAGAAGCAGCATGGGAATGGCCACGACGAGAGGGAGTGCAGATGCTTGATTTGAGGACTTCATGATGAAGAACTGGAGGAGGTACTAAGGCTTGTATGCTTGGACGACTGATCAGTCCTTGAACTTGCTCGTGTAGCTTGTGCATGTGGTCATGGATTAATTTATAGTAGGGATGAGAGGAAAGCTCACTAGTGCAAGAAATCTAGTGGGATTTTTTTTTTTTTTTTAATAGAATACGGTCGTTGTTTGATTAAGCCATTGAGTGCAAGAAAGAGAAGCAAATGTGTTTTCATAGTTGGGAGAGTCAAAGTTTGGTGAGATTGATTAATCAGAGACTAGTATGTTAGGGTAATTTATAGTTAGTGCTGTTAAATGAAGTACATAACACGAGTGGAGCCATGCAAAGGTTATCAAGGGCGGTGCCGCGTTATAGCGGGTGGGTCAATTGATCCCATTAGTTAATAAAAAATTTAAAATATTTTGGTA
Source organism: Vitellaria paradoxa (assembly GCA_019916065.1). NCBI lineage: Eukaryota > Viridiplantae > Streptophyta > Magnoliopsida > Ericales > Sapotaceae > Vitellaria > Vitellaria paradoxa. The sequence continues at coordinate 64,369,214 of CM034234.1, read as the reverse complement.
ACTTTGATCCTGTTAAATATTTTTTTGAACTTATCAAAATAATTTTAAAGATACTATTGTTTATATATTTTTGTCCAAAACTTTGGTATTAATTTATTAAAATATTCATTTTGCTTATTATTTTGTAATTATTATTTAAATTTTATATGACCCCATTATCTAAAATTTTTGGAACCGCTATTGGAGGTTATAGTGTGATATAGTCTAGGTAAAATTTTGGTTCATTTTTTTTTTAATATTAATATCATATAACAACATCTTAACTTAATTGTTCATAATCCAATTTAATATTCAATGTATATCTTAAGGCAAAAAAAAAAAAAAAAATTAACCCAGTTTAATACCCATGTCAGAAAAAAAAAAAAAATTAGCTCTGTCCTTGATTAAGTTGGTGATCGAGCTACTAAAAATTCGAGATCAGTTCGTCATAAAATCAATTCAATCTTGAACCTAATTCGTTAACTCTTTTAATTTTAATTTGATCAATTCAAATTCATCTTGTATCCTTCTCATCTTGTATTTTTTTCTCAAAATCTTCTTTAAATGTATCAATTACTAATATTTATTTCAAAAAAAAAAAAATTAAACATTTAGAGAATTTTAAATTGTGGTATGGCCTTACATGGTATCGTTTCTCACTCTATATATTTGAAAATATTAATTTATTTTTGAATATGAATTCGGTAGTTTGATGTACAAACTTAACGATTTTTATAAATGTGGAACTGGTCCAACTCAAAACTACGTAGATGTTCAATTAAATTGGGGCAACAATGAGAAGAAATTGAAACCCGATCAGTCCTGGAAAACTGAAGCGGGCAGCGTCAATATTAAAAGAAGAATCAATAGCTTCTCTGGGGAAGATATCCACTTGGCACTTGCTGAAAGGGATTATTTTTTCCTTGCGATAAGGGCCACCCGATTAACATACTGACTCTAGGCCCCATAAATGGACATCCCAACCATGCAGGATTGAAGGGAATAATGTAATAGAATGCAGAAAGTTAGTTCACTTTTAATTAGATTACCAAGTAGATCTTTCTTGGCTGTTTAGCATTTCTAAGGTTAATATATTACTAGACTTTGACTAGAATAAAGTTGCATAGTGCATTTGGTGGGAGAAAAAAAAGTACTTACTTTTTTGTAATTTTTGTTCTAGTATTATCACGTGTCATTTTTTGGTAAAAATTACATATTTAATAAAAACTTGTAAAAGTTGTAGAAAGTAGAAGAAAATTAGGAAAAGTTAAAAAATATGTTTGATAAATTTTAGCGGAGAAAGTTAATAAAAGTTAATAATTGATGAAAAATTCATAAAAAATTGTGATTGCAAAACGGGGCATGATATGAAAGGTTCACCCTTCTCTTCCCTCGTATGACGATTAACATTTGAAAATTTTGGCCAAACTTTGAGACGGTTGTTCTGTTAGGAGAAGCGCTTGTGAGTAGTATTGAGGGATTTGTTTTCAGGAGGTTGGGATGGAATGGAAGTTTGATGAGTTTATTTTTTGACTAGTTGTTTGGAAGTAGAAATTTAATCCTTCTTTAATGGTGGTGGTGAAGAAGGAAAATTAAAACTGAAAATGAAAACTTGAAAAAACACTTTTTTATGATTTTAGAATTTTAAAAAATTTTGAATATAATTTTTATTTTTTTAAAAAATAAAAACTGAAAAAAAATAAATTTATCAAATGAGTTTTTATGTGTAATTTTCAAAGAAATAAAAATGAAAATTGAAAGTTTTATTAAAGGAGGCATAAGAGGTGAAAAATCGTCCAAACACCATCCAAATATCGAGTGGAAACTTCTCTACTTGTGCCACTGCGGCACCGAAGGATAATTTGAAAAATAAAAGGAGAGGAAATCAAGTTAAAAGCCGAGAAACAGAGACCATGACCTTATGGATTGCTGATGTCTCCATTACTTGACAAATGTTGTCTTCAGTGAGTCCACATCAGCACAGAAGACATTTCTCATGAAGTTAAGGTAAGCTGTCAATTTCATTTCCCCACGTGTTATGAACCGCAGTAAAATATGAATGCAAATACAGTCAAATGCAGTACCTGCTCCTTGTCCATGATAAGAAAAACAAAGCCCCCCCCCCTCCCTCCTAATACATCAAATTTATCCTAGTCAAATAAAACAAACCAACAATAAAATAGGCGACACTAAACAATTAACTATGAAAGATGATGAAGATTGGAAAAGGGAATCACAGTGCACAGTGATTTGAGAATAAGTATTATTTAACAGCTATATCATCTTCAGTACACCCAAGTAACTGGATATCGCTAAAGATGAACAACTTTAGTACAGCTTTGATTTCCAGTGTATATCCAGTAAGGCTTCAAGAAATATCCAATTGCACATATCAGTATCTGTGTTTTTCAAATTTCAAATCCAAAAAAATAGTTTTTTTTTTTTTTGGGGGGGGGGGGGAAGCAGTTACAGGCAAAGAGACAAACAGCTAAATTGAAGTGACCGTATTACACATGCCGGGGTTCCTTACGCACCAAAGTGGTTGAATGGGTTCAGCTCCGACTCCCCTGGCAACCATTCTATGTCTCCACTCATTTAACCGATCTGTGGCCTCTGCATACCTCTTCATGCCCGTTGCGTCTCGGTTACCTGACCACAATGTCTCTGCCATCGCTGATGCTCTTGGCCATAAGCGCGAATCCAGAACTGTTGGTCCAGCTTGCTCGGACCACAGTGCCACCTCCCCACCTAAGACCAATTTCGCTTCGTTCTCGCTCAGCCCGTACGTTATATCGTAGTTATAAATGGTCTGCCAGGTCTTGAAAGGTCCACACCATGATCCACCATCACTTTGGTTGGTACCCGGTGGCTGATTATACCTACTGTTATTCCCAAGGAAATCTCCATGCCCACAATCCAAATAGTAGAATTCTGCTGATGAAACGATTGCACGATACCCCAAGGCGACAATCTTTTTTGTGTTGTCCGGGCCAACGTTCCAGGTTTGCAGAATGGTTTTCTCAGGGGGCAGATTATGTTTATTCACCTTAATTTTGTCATCCAACAAAACGTCTTCCCAGTAGACCACTGTGCGATTTAGGGAGACAATATAAGGCAAGGTAGATTTAACAAACATCTCGAGAACTTGGCTGAGGGTTCCATTGTTTTCTAGGAAAGTTTGAATTGATGGATCAGCTTTCCAGCAACCTGGGATGATCTCATCGGACCCTGCATGGAAGAAAGGTTCTGGGAACATGTCTGCAACATCTTGAATAACATTTTTGACCACTTGGATGGTATTGGGGTGTAAGGGGTTGAGCTGACCGGTTCCTGGTTCAGAAGCAAGCCGGTCCTCCCATGCAGATCCAGCAGGCCACCAAAACATGTTTGCACATGACACAATCTCAGGGTAAGCTCCAGCCCATGATCCTGTATGCCCTGAAAATTACAAACAAACACAACAAGTTATATAGCTCTACGATCACATACACGATGAGGCTAAAGAAAACACTCACGGAAGTAGCCTCAAATTCAGCTTCATCATGCTTGTGAAACAAACAAATTGGGAGGATAACCCATGTTTTTCCAAGTACAGAATTACAGAAGTTGTCTCAAACAATTAAAAGTGTAATAAACTTGTAATAAGCATCTTGGCCAACTGGTTACTTGGGCTATATGAAAAATGTCTTTAAAGTTCAAATTACGCTGTTCTCAATCAAAAAAAATTATAACTTGATTAGCTAATAATGTAATAAGCATGAACAAGTAATTATGCTAACTGCAGAGCCAACCAAATAGAAACAGATTGGTTTTAGAAATGAATAACCTTTTTTTGATAAATGAATTTTTCACCAGAATTGAACTGATTTTAATTTATTTCCCCACCTACTCTACCATCTTTTACTTACCCAGAAGCAAAAAATAAAATGATAACCTTTAAAAATACTGACTAGGAATTGACCTTGCAGGTACAATTTCATCCATAAGTTTAAATGAGGTTCAAAGTAAAATTGTAAAGACACAAATTTAAAATCACAAATTTAACCATCCTTCTACTGTTATCAAGAGATAGATAACTTCCCCTTCCCCTCTTCCACACTCTGTATATATATACACAATTTGTTCAAGCATCGGACCAGTTCCAGTGACTAGAATTGGTTAGTGTTGCTCATCAAATCATGTGTTCGAACATGAAGTGTCATCCCCCATGCTCCCAATGAATTATCTACACCTTATAATTTGTGTGGGTGTCCCAAAACTATGAAATAGCTCATTAACAAATTACATAATTAATTTATTATGTATTCAAATTTATAAATGAAACAACTGAAAAACCTACAAGATTTATATCATGTAAAGCACTTTGAATTTCGAATTTTTCAAAAAATAAATAAGTGAATGAATAAAAAAAAAAAGGCTTAGAATCATAATTTGGGCTCATTTGCAAGCTGCAAGCTTAGAAATAGAATGGTCATTCCTAAATAATGGCAGGGGTTAAAACAGTGGTCCGAGTCCAACTCACCTGGCATATCAATCTCAGGCAAAACCCGAACCCCGTGTTCCAACCCGAACTCCACAACTCTCTTCACATCATCCGGTGAGTACTGCATTCCCGGGCCGTACGATCCCTTGCCGGCCAAATCCGGCTCCGATGGCAGCACCAGAGGGAACGAATGCGAGTCCGTAACATGCCAATGGAACACATTCAGCTTGTTGGCGCTCATAGCTCGGATCGTCCTCAATATATCCTCAACTTCGAAGTAATTCCTCGATGTGTCCAGCGTCACCCCTCTGTGTCCGAATATCGGAGAGTCCGAAACGTAGACTCCGGCGGCGACCCGGGTCGGATCGCCCCACACGAGTTGGGAGAATGTCTCCAGCCCTCTCATGGCGCCCCACACCGTCCCGGCAGTCAGAGAGGCGTTGCCGCCGGTGGCGGGGACGGTCAGGCTGTAGGACTCGTTCACCCCGTGATGGAGGGGGGCGGCAAGGTCGGCCACGGCGATGGAGAGTGTCCGCAACGGCGAATCTAGGGAGAGGTTGACGGCGGGGGTGACGAGGGGGCGGTGGTGCTCGGTGAGGACTTGGCGGAGGTAACGGTTAACGGCGGGCGTTAGGTACCGCTGTTGAGGAGACGAAATGGTGAAGTTTGGGGAGAGAGGAATTGAATTCGGCCGAGACCACGAGAAGATTATGGGTTTGGGCCAAACGTTGACTGGGGATTGGTTGGTTGACGCTGAGACAGGAGAGATGGAGGAGGAAGAGTGTAGATAGAGAAAGAGGAGAAAAAGCAGGGCCGTGCCCATTGTGTGTGTGGTGCTAGATTCAATGTTGGCACTCGTTTAACTATCTAAGAGATATAAATAGTACTCTGATATTTATTTTATTTATTTTTTTGTTATTACTTTGATTTAATCTATCTCACCGTTATTTTCTTCTGTATAAGTCACTACTTAATTAATTTATATTTCATTTAAAAACATTACAGTCATAAAATGATATTTTTTATTTGATAATCAATGGTGAAAACATTATCAATAATTATTAACGGTAAAAGGTAAGAGTAATTGTGCAGTAAGAATAGTCGAATTGTATTCTTTGTTGTTTGTTGTTTGGTTGTGATTCGGCGCCTTGCCTTGGACTTATCTATGTTATACAACGTGAATTGATCTATGTTATACAACTTTTCAATTGATAATTCTTGTCACATCCTCGCTTCGTGCCAATTAGATAGGCTGATTTGCTTTTTCACATGAATTAAAGAAGTTTAGTTAATGTGGTTAATGTAATAAATTTATTTATTTTTTTTTTCACAATATGCCCTCCATTAAGATTACTCCACTCACACCTCACTGTTGCCAAATTTTAATGCCATTTTCAAGACTTATAGCAATCAAAGATATAAAGTTGCCTTTGGCACCAACACTTATATGTTTGAATCAATATCTTAAGGCACTACTCTCCCACCAATCGTTGTGTAAGCATATGTCACCACTAGAAGATTTTTTTTTTTTTTTGAAAGGACCACCACTAGAAGATATCCCGCACTAAATAAGGAGAAAAACTCAACTTTTGATCAAGAGAGAGCAATTATATCGATGCTATATAAATTATGTGTGCATATGCCACCATATGGCGGGAGACTTAATTGTCCACAATTTTCTTTTTTTTTTTTTTTTTTTTTTTTTTACTTTAGTATAATTTTATTATTATATTTTTTTTGTTACCTCTAGTTTGAGGTTATGTATATTACTCATTTAAGCCGGCCTTCGGCAGAGGGGCGATTATATATATTTTTATAACTGTTATTGCGGTGAATATTACTATATAAATAGAAAGGAAGCAAATCAGTGGTAACTAACAATTGTTAATCGTTCAAATTAAAAGAATGTTACCGACTTTGTGCATGGGTTGATTCTCTATACTTGATATAACAATTATTTATCTTACTCAGATTGATTACAATGATTCAAGGCTGAAAGAAGTGATCGAAGAAGACATAGCACAATGAACCCATTAATTTCAGATCACTTTCACTAAAAACTCCAAACTATATATATATACACATTATTATATATATATAATTGCTTAATCAGTGTGTTTTGAAAGCCATTGCCGGCCTTGCTAGCTCTTCAATGACTTCTAGTTATGCTTGTCTGCTAGCTTTTGTTGAACTGTAATCTTTTTATTAATTTATTTTTATTTTTATTTTTTTGGCCGGGGCAGCAATAAAAAGGGTCGAGATGCTTAGATTATTGGACGATGACTCAGTTGACTGCAATTCTTCAGATGTCCGCTCCAAGTCCAAAATGCTGTTTAGTACATCGGTGTGATGTCTGTCAAAAAGTCTCTGATGCCTTAGTTAGCAAGAGAATTGAAAAAATATTTTGACAGAATTTCAGCAAGGCAAAAAGTGTACATACCATGTATTTGAAAGGATGATGTATATATAGTGCTGTGGGACCTGCATGGGTGTGATGCATGTGAGTCTTATACAATTATACTTTCTTTCCAATCATATTATATCATGGCCCCATTTGAAGTAAGAAAAAATAAGATAAATTGAGATAAAATATAGTTTAAGGTTGATGTTGGCGCTTTTTTTTTATGAAAGGTTTGAAACCATGAGAATGGTTTTCTAAATCCGTTCCCACGGATTTAAAAAAATTCACAAAAAATAGCGACAATGGTACTCGTTTGAAAGATTTCGACACGAAAAATATGATTGTATAAAAAATTTACACATTCGGTTAACCTACTTCTATATTTTTTTTTCAGCAAAATATTAGAATTTTTTGGAATTCATAATGGTGAAAAAATTAGAGATAGAGAGATTATTGGAGATTTATAGAGATTGATGGAGGTTGTTCGTTTGCCCAATTTGGGCAAACGGGGCTCATGTGTATTATAAATCCCAATACCGATTTTTATAATTAGTTATCAAAATCGTTAAATAGCAGGAATTACTTTAATAGATAAGAATCACGAAATGTATCAGAATATAATTACACATATAATTATGACGTAAATAATCTTATCTTTAATATGTTAATCAGCCAATCTGATTAAGATCCGCATCATTCAATCGGATCGAGTTTCGATTATGATCGCCCAAGCAATCTTGTTCTGTCAAGTGTATCCTATCATTGAATAATGCCTGTCGAGCGCTAGCCTTAGAATTATCCTCTAGCTACAGACAAAGATGTCAAGGTGACAAGGTACGCATATGCACCATTTCATTCACTAGTGCTTTGCACTTTTACCACAAAAAAAATGATATTTATTGAATATATATATATATATATATATATATATATATATATATATGCAAATTTTAATAATATAATGCCGGTATAGTAAAATTATAATTAAAATATTTTAGTATGTGTTTATTAATTTTTTAAGCGATAGACTCATAAATATTTAATATTATTTTAATTATTTTTTGGATTTGATATATAATTTTTTATTATAGAATGTATTTAGAGTTACAAAAGTTGAGATAAAATTAGGTTTGAGATACTTTTTGACATTTGAAGTATAAACCATAAATCATACAAAATAGAGAAGAATAATTCAATTAAAATGGATTTTTGTTTGCTCGAATGGATTTGGATAGAAACTTATTGACTTTTTTGTTAAATTTTTTTAAAATTTGTAGGAATATTATTGGAATTGGTAAAAATGTAACTGGATAAATATATATAAATTTATAAAGATTTATGTGTTTGAAATAAAAAAAATTTATAGAGAATTATAAAATTTTTTAATGTCTTTTAGAAAATTTAGATATTTTTTGATGCTCCGGCCAAACGGGCCTATGAATTTGGAGAAAAAATGACTTTGGGCCCATCTGGTGGAATATTAAGGAAAGTCGGACATCTCTTATTCAGAATAGGACAGGAATGCAAAATGCAAGGAAATTTCTCGGACTTGCAAACAATTTAGTGATTGTATAGATTAAAAGACAGAGTGAGAAAAAGAAGGAAGAAAATTCTTGGACGTGGAGGAAACGTTTGATGCGGGTGTATGATAGATCTCCAGCCTGCTCCTGGTAGAATTAATGTGTTTTCGTTTATAAATTAATTAGAAGTTTCTTCAAGAAATTAGGATTAAAAAAAATTGAACACCGGAAATTGAGCACGGATCCAAGCTTGACGAGAGTGGCGTCGTCATCTTCTTTGATCTCGATGGATGCAAAGTCTAAAGAGAAAAAGGGATTAACAGATATATACATATATGGTGTGTGTATATATTGCTGGAAAAAATGGCATAAAATGATAAATGGGTGAATGAAAAATTGTATCTCAAAAGAACAACTTTGAATTAGAAAGAAAACAATAAAGTTAAGTGAAAAGTAGAAAAATTCTTGTCTCACATTGAAGATGAGGAATTGAGTGCTTTATATACTGTTACACTCTTTAGGAGTAGTAACCAATTACAAGAAACACTATGCCTCGCATGTCTATACAAAGGGGGTGCAAATCCAACACCCTCCGATGGGGGCCCAGTGAAATTCTGTCATGTGCAAGCGTGTGACCTGGGGATACAAATGCTGGACCGTAAAGTGGGTCTCGCGAAGAGCCCAATTTTAACCTTTTGTTTTAATTTTTGCGATTTTTGGAGGCCGGTCACTCTTTATAGACTTATAAGAATTTAAGTCATACCCAAAAAACATGTTTGTGCATAAGTCACATTTGCAACAAAAAGACAAAAAAAGACATTACGCATTTTCAATATATTTTGAAACTGCCAGTTTTATTCGATTGCTCGTAACTTTCGCGACTTTCCATCTTCGTCACAAACAGATTCAAAATCGATTTTTGAAAAATAATCAAAACATATTTAAACGTATATTCGGTACTATTTTTACAAGAGCATACATTTATACGAAACAGTATCATTAGAAACAGTACCAATACTATTTTTATCGGTATTGTTTTCATACTGCCATAAAAAAATCAATCGATACATAATACAAACCAACCATTAATGGTGCTGTTTGCATACTAGAATGCATGTGGTACTCTCATCCATATGGTACTGTCAGCCATACGTTGGATATGTGACTTCTTTTTATGTTTTATGGTACTGTTTGCATACTAAACATATTCGATACTATTTTTGCAAGAGCATATATTTTATACAAAACAGTACCGCAGATATGTGGTACTCTCGGCCATGTGGTACTGTCAGTCATATATTGGATACGTGACTTCTTTTTGTATTTCATGGTGCTGTTTGCATACTAGACACATTCGGTATTATTTTTGCAAGATCATGCATCTTATACAAAAACAGTACCGTATGCATATGGTACTCTCGGCTATGTGGTACTGTCAGTCATATGTTGGATATATGACTTCTTTTGTGTTTCATAGTACTGTTTGCATACTCGACACATTCGGTACTATTTTTGCAAGGCATACATCTTATACAAAGCAGTACCGCATGCATATGGTACTCTCGGCCATGTGGTACTATCAGCCATATATTGGATATGTGACTTTTTTTTGTATTTCATGGTATTATTTGCATACTAGACACATTTGGTACTGTTTTTGTAAGAGCATGCATTTTATACAAAACAGTACCGCATGCATGTTGTACTGTCGGCCATGTGGTACTCTCGGCCATGTGGTACTCTCAGCCATATATTAGATATGTGATTTTTTTTTTGTGTTTCATGGTACTATTTGCATACTAGACACATTTGGTACTGTTTTTGCAAGAGCATGCATTTTATACAAAATAGTACCATACGCATATGGTACTCTTGGTCATGTGGTACTGTCAGCCATACGTTGAATATATGACTTCTTTTTGTGTTTCATGGTACTGTTTGCATACTAGAGAAATTCGATACTTTTTTGCAAGAACACGCATCTTATACAAAATAGTACTGCACGTATGTAGTACTTTCGGTCATGTGGTACTGTCAGTCATACGTTGGATATGTGACTTTTTTTGTGTTTCATGGTACTATTTGCATACTAGATATATTCGGTACTATTTTTGCAAGAGCATGCATCTTATACAAAACAGTACCGCACGCATGTAGTACTCTCGGCCACGCGGTACTATCAGCCATACGTAGGATATGTGACTTTTTTTTGTGTTTTATAGTCCTGTTTGCATACTAGATACATTCGATACTGTTTTTGCAAGAGCATGCATCTTATACAAAACAGTACTACATGCATGTGATACTCTCATCCACGTGGTACTGTGTTTATATGAGCATGCATTTTATTCGGTACTGTTTTTACAAGATCATACATTTATACGAAACAGTACCGGTACACAGATTTGTATATATTCCTTTTTCGACCGACGTTAACATCAGTCGGTGCTCGTTCAACTTAATGATATACCATATATATCTTCACGTGATTTATAAGGAAGGAAAACAAAAACGGAAGAAACGTGATTTTCGGTTAGCGAGATTTATGGCAACTCTCATCTAACTTCTGGTACGTGGAAGTCCGCAGCCGCTTTCCTGTAAGGGGTGCGTTCAGGGCGAAGCATGCTTCGTGACCCTAGCCAGCAAAGGGCCACGAAGGGTAAACCAGTCTAGGCAAGCCCTGGCTGATCGACTCGACTGAGGGAATTGTTAGAAGTCCGCCACAATAAACGGTAGACTGTCCTCCCAAAAGAGAATCGAACTTGGAACCATATGGACCAAGCCTTCAGCCGCTCCCGAGCCCCACTCGGCCACCCCGGAGGGTAACTCTTGTCTAACTTAATTATAGAAATAAAGGGTATTCTTGGTATATTAGAAATTATATTTAAAACAAACTCGTGGGACCCACTCAAAAATGTGACTTAAACACAAAAGTTTCTACATTAATGTGACTTAAAAGCAATACTTTTTTTTTTAGTGTGACTAATAGGCTTAAAAGATTACAAAATATGACTTAAACACAATTTTCCATTAATTTTTTCCAAGCAATTACAAATATAAATAGTAAAGAAAAAAAAATCTGCTATTACAAGTTTGAAATTTAAATTTTAAATACTATAACAGTAGTATTATTACAGAATTTAATTTTTGTTTTGAATTATGTAATAGCTGCATTAATAGGTTTAATTTGAATTTGAACGTTGAATACTATAACTGCAGAATTATTATAGAATTTAAATTCTGTAACAGCAAGTTTTAATATGCCACGTAATACTAGAATTACCCCGCACATGTTGCCTATAAATAGAGACATCCGTACTGTTTTCAAAACACACCAGAAATTTTCTTCATTTCATTTTTTTCTACACTTGCATACTTCAAACAAGGATTGTGTTATGTCATTGTTCAAGTTCGCTAAAAGTGTTAAAGTGTTGCGCTTATTTCTTCACTATTAGCTATTGTATTCTGTGAGACAGACGTTCATAAAACCTTGAGCACATACAAAAGGGGATGAATTTGTTTTAAGTAAACTGTATCTAACACAGTCCTTGATTTTTGCACTGGTATAATCTATTTTTAAAAGTTTTTGGCAAAATAAAAAAATTATAATATATTATTATAATTTATTTTCTGTTATTATAATTATTATTATCGTTATAACAGATAACTATTAATATCAATAATTATTATTAGGGTAACATTAGGTTAATTACACCTAGACTCTTTATTCCCAAATGTTTGTAACACTTAGGTATTTCCATTAGTTTTTTCTGTTTACTGCCATTAACTGCCTTGTAAAATGACGAAAATGTCCTTACCCGGTCAGTAACACCTAGGGGGTCTAGGTGTAATTTATTCTTATTAAAAATTATTTATTTTATTAAAATATTTTATTAAATTATATTATTTTTATTAAATCTAATAATAATTTATTATTAAATTAAGTTATAATGATACATTTTATTAAAACTAATTGTTATTAAAAAAAATATTTATAACATTAAATTAATTAATTTAAATATATTTTATTAAATTAATTAATCAAATTAAATTATTCAAATTAAATTAATTATTATAGATAAAATTATATCACCAAACATATTTATGTTTTTACATATATTTGAATAAAATTATATATTTATGCTTTTAGAAATATCCATTAAACGCTTTTCAACTAGGTATGGCTCAAAACAATTGTTCCACAAACTTTTTTTTTATCTAAAAATTTATTTATTTTAATTACATCTATCCTTAAATGTATTGAGCTAATCCTTTAAACTATTTTTTCTTAAATATCTAATCTCACTAATAAAAATGTTTCAAATTATTTTAATTACTTTTTTTTGGTAATTATTTTAATTACTTAATTGCATATTTTTTCTTATTTTAATTTTATTTTTAATTATATAATTAAAGTTGTGTCAAATGAAAAATAAAATTAAATTAAAAAATACTTTGCATTTAAAAAATTTAAAATAATAAATTTTTTAATTTCTATTATTTAATTATTTTTAAATCTATTTTTCTTCCATTAGACTCAATTTTAGTAGCGGAATTTTTTTAAAAAATAATTAATAAAAACAAAAATATTGATATTTATCAATTTAATTTTTGATTTTTTATATTTTTAATTTTTGTAATTTGTAAAAATTATTTTGATCATGATGGGATAAAATTTAAAAATTATTAATTAATAACAAATATTGATATTTGTTAATTTGATTTTTAATTTATATATAGTTTTAATTTTTGTAATTTATAAAGATTATTTTGATCATGATAGGATAACAGTTAAAAATTACTTTTTTTTTAAAAAAAAATCCCCACTAAAATTGAGTCTGATCGAAGAAAAATGTATCTGAAAATAATCAAATAGTAAAAATTAAAAACATTAATTATTTAAAATTTTTTAAATGCAAAGTATTTTTAATTTAATTTTTCATTTGACACAGCTTTAATTATATAATTAAATATAAAAATAAAATGAGAAAAAATATGTAATTAGGCAATTAAAATAATTTGAAACATTTTTAATAGCAAAAGTATATTTTTAAGAAAAATAATTTAAAGTATTAGTTCAATATATTTAAGGATTTGTGTAATTAAAAATAATAAATTTTTAGATCAAAAAAGTTTGTAAAATAATCGTTTTTGAGTAATATCTAGTTGGAAAGCATTTGGTGGATATTTCTAAAAACATAAATTTATATTTTTTTTTTAAATATAACTATAAACACAAATATGTTTGGTGATATAATTTTATTTACAGTTATTAATTTTATCTAAATAAAAATATGTAATTTTATTAAAAAATATAAAATTAGTCGAATTCAATAAAATAAATTTAAAATTAATTTGATTAAATAATTTAATAAAATACATTTAAATTAATTAATTTAATGTTATAATATTTATTTTTAAAAATAATTAGTTTTAATAGAATGTATCATTATAACTTAATTTAATAGTAAATTATTATTAGATTTAATAAAATTAATATAATTTAATAAAATATTTCAATAAAAATAAACCATTTTAATAAAAATACATTTTAGTAACAATAAATTACACCTAAACCCCCTGAATATTAAATTAATTACACGTAAACCCATGAGTGTTGATGACGAGGTAGGGGCATTTTCGTCATTTTACAAGACAGTTAACGGAAAAAATTAACGGAAGAACCTAAGTGTTATAAACATATAAGAATAAGAGGTTTAAGTGTAAGATTCAAATGTTCAGGAGGTTTAAGTGTAATTAGCCTAACGTTCAGGAGTCAATGTGTAATTTACCCTTATTATTACAATAGTTTATATATTGTTATTGTTATTAAAAAAATTTCTTTTTAACTGAGGCCAGTTTGAATATATATTTTTTTATTTTCTAATATCATATATTGGATAATACCTTTCAAAAATATATATATATATATATATATATTTAATAAAATATATGTTTTTATTTTTATAAGATAATAATTTAAAAAAATTATTTTTCAAAACAAGTCCAATCTGAGTATCTAAATGGGATCTTGATTTTGAAGGATAAGAGCTGACCGATTCAATGCGTGATTTTGAAGGATAAGAACTAACTGACCAATGCGACGAATAGTTGAGATCCGAGTATCTAAATGGGATCTTGATTTTGAAAGATAAGAACTTACCAACGCGACCAATAATTTAGATTGGATCAAAATTTATTTAATTATTAAAAAATATATCAACGAATATTTTTTCTAACTTTTGGAATGCCAGGAGTATGAATTTAGTTTTTAACCTTTTAGGATATTAAGAATATGAATTTGGTCCACATAAAAAGTCTACGAGTAAAATATTCATTTTACAATCTAATTAAATTTGGTTCATCCAACTTTTACTAAACTGATAAAAAAATTAATAAAAAATAAATTTTCGGCTTTTTGAATCCTAAATTCAAATCTACATAAAAACTTTATAAACCTTTTGACTTGTCTAAAACACCAATCTAAATTGGAAATAAGGTACAAAAATAAAATAGTTATTTTATAACTTAATTTCGAGATATAGACTAAAATATTTTAATAAAGAATAGACCATTTTAATAAATAATTATTATTTATTAAAAAGTAATATAATTTAATAAAATAAATTATTTTAATAATAAATTATGATTTATTAAAGATTAATTTTAATTTAGTAAAATATTTTAAACAAAATATAAGTAATTATTATTTATTAGAAATAATTTTGTTAAGTTAGTATTTTTTTTTTAAAGTTTAAAGGACATTTTAGTTATTTAATCTTCCTATACCACTAAATTTTTATTATAAAAGATGTCATACAACCTTCATCTTGATATGAGTTGCATTATTCCCTGAATATTATATCTAATCTCACCCTTTTATCCCATAAAACAAACGTGATCCCATAGACCCTAGTGGAGAGAGGATAACTGCAGGCTGAATGGTTTCTGTGAAGAGAGTTTCCCACCCAACTTCCTCTTTCATTATTAACGAGACACAATCCAAGTTAAGATCAAACGCAATGAAATTACAAAATGAAAACCAGTGCTTTATGACAACCCTACATCTCCAAATGATCCGTTCAGATTTGGGTTTTGTTTAGTTGGGGAGAAGTGAAAAGGAAAAACTAAGAAAATATAAGAAGGGAAAGAATGATGAGAAAGCGAATGAAAAAATACGTTGAATTTCGTTTACTATTTTTATTTTTCTATTTCCCTCAAAACCCACCAACCAAACAAAAAAGAGAAAATGAACTCTCTCTCTCTCTCTCTCTCTCTATATATATATATATATTATCACTTCCTCTTTAACCAAAGTTAATATGCCTAATAGGCTTGCCTTATTCGCACAAATAAAGTGTGTTTAGAGTGATAAAAGTGAGATAAATTGAAATAAAGTTAATAATTTGTGTGTTTATAATTCGTGTAATGAGATAAAAAAGGAATAACTTTGGAGTGCACTACCCTTCTTACTCCTACCTATGGTGAAGAAGAGGATGAAATCAAGAAAGCAATGGGGAAGAATTAGAGCACTCCCTGGCCTCCTTAGAGAAATTGATTCTCAGAATTAAATATTTTTTCCTCCTTTGTTCTGGAATTACAGTAGAGTTTTTATAGTGATGTACAGTAATTGTCTAACCTGGGTTAAGCCTAACCATGGCTAACCTAACAGAAGTACTAACTATTATAACTACTTTTACAACTATATGTAACCAAATCAGTTGGGAAGCCAGCCCAATGAAGATAAAGTCTTTTTAGCTAAAGATGGTCTTATTAGATTGGGCCACTCTCTTAGCCCAGTGTTCTTGGCAGCCCTTGCAACCCGTGACTTATGAATTCTTTCACCCGACCCATTCTAGCTTTGACCCGTCTCATTCTTCTCGCCCAACTTGTCTTAGAAGCTCCCCATCTTCTGCCTGATCATTACTGCATTCACCTAACACTCCACTTGGTTGCATCCTATTCGTTGCCATTGGAACACCCGTAAGGCTGAGATTGAGCTGGTCCTCCTTTGATCTGAGCCGTCCATCTAAGTTGGTTGAATGCTTAATCTGAGGGCACTCGTGGCTTACTAGGCTTTCCATGGCTGAATGTTTCTCTTCTCTTCCATCTGTCTCCATTTTATGCTTAATTTTCTTCCTTTCTTCTGCTATGGAATCCCTTACTGTTGGTCTCATGGTTTCATTACAACTGCCTGCCACTTGAAAAGTGACCTTGTCCTCAAGGGCAAAGTGAAGATAGGTCGATCGGAACCAGTAGAGCTTCTCCCAAGTAGCATCATCTGGTGGTTGACCTTCCCATTGGACAAGAAGCTCGGTGAAGAAATGAGGGCCATGGTTGCGGGTCTTGGTGCTTAAGATCTGGGTTGGGACAGGTAAAACATTACCGTTGAGATCTATAGGCGGCAAATGAGGTAAACCCTTCTCTTGGCCTCCAATTTTTGCTTTAAGCTGAGATATATGGAAAACTGGGTGTATTTGAGATGTGTCTGGAAGTTGTAATTGGTATGCCACTTGACCGATTCTTTTAATAGCGGTAATGGACCAAAATATTTGGGAGCTAGTTTATTGTTGGCACAGCGCCTGACTGTCAACTGTCGGAATGGCTGGAGCTTAACATAAATGGAGTCATCCACTTGAAAAACATGTTCAATCCTGTGCTGGTCTGCTTGTTGTTTCATTCTATTCTGAGCTAGGGCTAGGTATTGTTTGAGTATCTAAAAAGTACACTGGTGAGATGTTAACAACTGATCTACTGAAATATTTTCTGCTAAACCCTCCATATATTGCACCAATCGTGGAGGTTTGACCCCGTACAAAGCTTCATATGGTGTCATCTTGATAGCCATATGATAACTGGTGTTAAACTAGTATTTAGCTAAATAAATCTATTGAGACCACCTTTTTTGACAATCTGAAATAAAACACCTTAAGTACCCTTCAATACACTTGTTAGTCATTTCAGTTGCCATCCGTTTGTGGGTGGAAACTGGTGCTATAGTGTAGGAAAGAACCCACCAGCCGGAATAACTCTCTCCAGAAAGAACTTGTAAATATTGCATCCCTGTCAGAGACTATGGTAATAGGGAGACCACGTAATTTAGAAATGTTTTGCATAAAAATGAGGGCTAATTAGGGGGATGTGTATGGGTGTGTGAGTGGGATAAAATGAGCATACTTAGTGAGTTTATCAATGATTACCCAAATTACTGAGAATCGGTCAGAATGTGGCAATCCTTCGATAAAATCCATTGATATGTCAGTCTAGGAGCTTTGTGGAATAAGGAGAGGTTGTAATAATCTAGCTGGAGCTGTGTGTTTTGTTTTACATGTTTGACAAACTGCACATTCTTGGACCAATTTCTGTTTCTCTTGCTTCATATTTGGCCAGAAAAAATCATGCTGAGCTCTTTTGTATGTTTTCTAGAATCCCCCATGCCCTGCTACCGCATCACTGTGAATGAACTTGAATATTTGTGCCTTCAATTTCTTGTCAGTTGGAATATAGATTTGCCTTTTATAAAATAAGATGCCTTGTTGAGTAGAATAATTCTGAACTGCTAACACCTCCTGTTCTATTTGTTGTAAAATAGACTGTACTTTAGGATCCCTATCATAGGCTTCCTTAAGCTCTTCAAACAAATCTGGAATGGACCTGTAATGGAGATATGACAACACATAGGATGGTTAGTAGACAAATTAGAATCTTCATGTACCCGAGACAAGGCATTTGCCACCTTATGATCCACCTCTTATTTAAATTCAATAGTAAAGTTGTAGCCTAGCAACTTGGAAAGCCACTTCTGTTGGCTTGGAGTCCCAATGCGTTGCTCTAGGAGAAACTTCAAACTGTGGTGGTCAGTTTTGATCACAAAAACTTGTCCCAGGAGGTAGGGTCTCTATTTTTTAACTGCCTGAATAAAATTATAAAGCTCCTTTTGATATGTAAATGACATTAGTGTCCTTCCTTTCAGTGCTTGAGTAAAAAAGGCAATAGGCTTCTTTTCTTGCATTAAAACAGCCCCTACTCTAGACCCTGAGGCATCACATTCAATCGTAAAGACTTTAGAAAAATCGGGTAAGGCTAATACTGGTGGTGTAAGGACAATTTTTTTTCAAATCTTGAAATGTTTTTTCGGCTGCAGATGACCACTTGAATGCATTATTCTTTAATAAATCTATTAAGGGTTTAGCTATTCCTCCATAGTTTCTGATAAATCTCTTGTAGTAACCAGGAAGACTCAAAAATCCCCTTAAATACTTTAAGGATTTTGGAGTTGGCCAATCTACCATTGCCTCTATTTTCTTAGGATCAGCTTTCAATCATTGACCCGATATAAGATGCCCCAAATAATCAACTTCCCAATAACCAAATCTGCACTTGGACTTCTTTGCAAATAGGTGGTGATCCTTTAATAACTTCAAAGTGAGTTCTAGGTGCTGTACATGATCTTTCATATTAGCACTGTAAACCAATATATCATTAAAAAATATTAGCACAAATTTCCTTAAGTATGGTCTAAAAATATCATTCATTAAATGTTGAAAGGTGGCCGAGGCATTTGTAAGCCCAAAGGGCATTACCAAGAACTCATAGTGTCCTGAATGAGTCTTGAATGCAGTCTTTGGCATATCTGCTGGTTTCATTCGTATCTGGTGATAACCAGACCTTAAATCCAGCTTAGAAAAAATGGTAGCCTCACTCAATTCATCTAATAATTCATCAACAACTGGTATAGGATGCTTATCCTTAATCGTGGCTTGATTTAAAGCTCGATAATTTACACACATCCACCAAGATCCATCAGCCTTTCTCACCAATACTATTGGTAAAGAAAAAGGGGATTGGCTGGGTTGAATGAGGCTTGTGCTCAATAGCTCATTTACTAACCTTTCGATCTCCTCATTTTGAAAATGAGGGTATCTATAAGGCCTTGTAGAAATGGGTTGAGTACCTGGTTGTAGCAAAATCTGGTGCTCGTACCTTCTTAGTGGTGGAAGCCCTTTTGGTTCTAGAAAAAACTGCACTATACTTACTAATAACTTCCCAAATCTCCCTTGGAACACCTTCAGCTTATTTCAAATGGTTGTGGTGATTTTCAGATACCTGAAATAACTGCAATAGTAACCCTTTAATTGGACTGTTCCTCATCTAATGCGTATTCACTTCTTCTATCAGTTGTACATTTTCTTGCAACCCTTTAATGCAAACATCCCTGTTGTCTTTAGAAAACTGCATAATGAGATCTGAAAAATCAAAGGTGATAGGCCCAAGAGTCTTAAGCCATTGAATTCCTAAGACTATATCACACCCTGCTAGTGGCAGCAAAAGAAAATCAATCATGAAAACATTTCCTATGCACTCATTTTTACTTGACTACATTCTCCTTCACTTTTCAATAGTTTTCCATTGGCCACCTTAACTGTTTAGCTAATGCCCCCTTTAACCTTTAACTGGCAGCACTTGGCCACTTTAGGATCCATAAAATTGTGAGTACTTCCTGAATCTATTAGGACACTCTACTGTCTTCCCTTAATACACCCTAGTAATCTTAGTGTTCTTGGTTGAGGGGTACCCATGATTGCATGTAAGGTAATTTCTGGTTCTTGAGTATTGAGCTGATCTTCACTTTCTCTTTCTTCTTCTCCCAAGTTCCCATATTCAGCACCTTCCTCATTTAGAATAGACTCTAAAATGAAAAGCTTAGGATTTTTGCACATATGATTTCTCTGCCAGTTCTCATCACAATTAAAGCACAACCTCTTCTTCTCTCTATTCTCCACTTCTGAAGGACTTAATTTTTGGATAGGCAACTTATTCACCTTAGTCGTTTTTAGAACATTCGTATTAAAGGTAGCCATAGTGCATGTTACAGGTTTCCAAGAAGGATTTTTATTACTTACAAGATTGCCCATGCTTTTGGTATTGCTGGTGCTAGCAGTGATCCCACTAAACCGTGACTGTTGTTTCTTTATAGCCAAGAGATTCTTTTCCTACAGTCTTGCCAACCCAAAGGCTTTTGATAAGTTGTCAAGGTTAAACATCTGCACCGAGCATCTGATTTCATCCTTTAACCTAGTTAAGAAAATACTAAGTTTATGCCTATCACTCAACCCTTTAATCTTGCTTGAAATAGTCTCAAATTGGGTTTTAAATTATTCTACAGAAGAATGTTGTTTTAGTCTTACTAGCTGATCCATTGGATCCTCATAACAATTATCACCAAATCTAATCTGTAAAGCTTCAGAAAAGTTTTCCCAACTAATTCCCACATCTGAATTCATCAAATCTTGAAACCACACCAATGCTTTTCCTTCCATATGCAAAGAAGCTATTTCTAACTTTTGATTTTCCAAGATATCATAATGTCTGAAAAATTGATTGGCTTAGTAAAGCCATTCAGAGGGGTTTTTTTCGCAAAAAACTGGAAATTTCAATCTTACTGACTTGACGTGAATACCATGAAATCTATCATTAGTACATTTGGCTACGACTGATGGTTGGGATTGAGTTGCTGCCTCTCCATGAATCTGAGAATATCGAGCTCCTGCATCCTCTCCATGCGCCTTCTTAATTACTGCTGAGTTAGATTGCACTTGCTGAGATAAGTCTTCCATTTTCTTGCTCAAACTCTATCAACCTGATTATCTGACTAAACTACTGTTGCGTTTCATGTTGATACTGACTCAACTGAGTTATATTTCTGTTTTCTGCCATTTCAGGATCCTTAATTGGCTCTGATACCAAATGGAGTGCACTATCCTTCTTGCTCCTACCTATGGTGAAGAAGAGGATGAAATCAAGAAAGGAATGGCGAAGAATTCGAGGACTCCCTGGCCTCTTTAGAGAAATTAATTCTCAGAATTAAATCTTTTTTCCTCCATTGTTCTAGAATTACAGTAGAGTTTTTATAGTGATGTACAATAATGTCTAACTCATGTTAAGCCTAACCATGGCTAACCTAACATAAGTACTAACTATTATAACTACTTTTACAACTATATGTAACCAATTCAGTTGAGAAGCCAGCCCAATGAAGATAAAGTCTTTTTAGCTAAAGATGGTCTTATCAGATTGGGCCACTCTCTTAGCCCAGTGTTCTTGGCAGTCCTTGCAACCCGTGACCTATGAATTCTTTCACCTGACCCATTCCAGCTTTGACTCACCTAATTCTTCTCGCCCAATTTGTCTTAGAAGCTCCCCATCTTCTGTTCGATCATTATTGCATTCACCTAACACTCCACCTGGTTGCATCCTGTCCGTTGCTATTGGAACACTCGTAAGGCTGAGATTGAGTCGATCTTCCTCTGATTTGAGCCGTCCATCTGAGCTGGTTGAATGCTTAATCTGAGGGCACTCGTGGCTTACCAGGCTTTCCATGGCTAAATGTTTCTCTTTTCTTCCATCTGTTTCCATTGTATACTTAACTTTCTTCCTTTCTTCTGCTATGGAATCCCTTACTGTTGGTCTCATGGTTTCATTACAAATTTTTAGAGATTCTCAGAGATTTTCACCGTTTGTTAGCAAACTAAACATACCCATAGTAGTGTTTTGATAATTTTTCAAGAATTTAGAATTGGACTAAAAAATGCCCAAGCGGAAGAAAATTTCGTGAAAAATAAGACTCACTACCTTTAGCCGAAATTTAAGTTGGAATATAGTCAATTTCTTTATTTAGGTATTGTTTTGTATATCTGTTTTGAATTCATTTTTTATTTTACAATTTTGAAAATAAGGAAAACCATGCAAAATGTATTTGATTACTTATATTTTTAAAATCTGTTTAAAAAAAATGAGTTCACACATGAAATGAAAAATGATTAAAAAATAAGTCATTTTAAGGATTTTTAACTCAAAAAAGGAAAAATCTCAAAATATGAAAAATAGAAACTATTAAACTAAATACGTTTTCTGTTTTCTTTTTGGGAATTTTTAAAACATAAAACAAATAAAACATAAAATGAAAAATAGAAATATAAACTAAAGAACACATTAGACATTTAAATTTATATTTTTGTTATTCTTAGTTATTTTTATTATGGCAATTGACGTTAAAATAAAAGTTAGAATGGACACTCCTCTTAGGCATAGCATCCCGCTTCGCCTTTGCCCTTTTTGATAAATTTTGAGTATATTCCTTTATTTTAATGACTGTTGCTCCCTTCTAGTAAGCCGTACAGTAAAACAAAAAGAAAGAAAAGAAAAAAAAAAAAAAAAAACCTTATTTCATTTTTTCCCCTTTAGCGATCTGCCAAATTAGATATTTAGATTTTTGGTCCACAAAAATCAACTACCTGTGTGTTGACATCAAATAAAAGGAAAATTATTTATTATTATTTTATTATTTCCTTCCCACGGTGACAAACCTGTGGCACCGCACCTATTAAAAAGAAAATTAATGATTAAAATATGTACGGATTAAATAATTAATACAAAAAATCACAAATTTTATGATTTTAAAATTAATGATATTGCTTATGGTGTACGTGCGACTCATGTTGAATACTTATATAAAACATATTTATTATTATTATTATTATTATTATTATTATTTACACACCCTAACAAAAGTCCACATACGCTTATCAACAATATGAATGACTGCAATTTTTTTTTTAATGAAATAATTGTAAATTCTTCACATTAAGCGGACCAATGACTTTGTTGCCGCGGGAGTGAGATATAAATATAGGATGCAAATATAATACATGTATAAGTATAAATATGACAATTTTAAAAATGAAAATGAAGATAACGATATGACAAAAAAAAATATTTTTATATATTTGCTTATTAGCTATTTACATGATATATGAATATAATATTTATAACAAAATTAATTTTATATGTAAAATATAATATTATGGAATAATTTATAATATTAAAAATGTTGACTATTTAAATATAAATCTGTCTTGTTTATATCTTCAAATAAAAATAATAAAATAGTTAAACACATCACGCGACATGTACAACATGTATCTCAGAATGTTTTAGAAGTAACAGAAAACTTAATATTTTTAGTCACTGAGAGTGAAAATTACGTATTGTACTCAGGAAGAAAATAAAATTCTAAGGAGTAATTATGGTAATATAATAAAGTTTGTTATTGTTAATTTTGACAATAAATTGGTTTTGTACGTATTATAAATAAAATATTAGTCATGTAAATTCTCATTAAAACAAAATAACTAAAATTATTATTTAAAATTAAAGTCATAATAAAATCATATTTTATAATCGACACCCATAACATTGTAATTTGATCACATTTTTGTCCCCCATGTGCAGAATTAATAGACTGTACTTGTTGCGTAATTAACCTACTTATTAATTCCTTACGCTTCCACGGTATTATATCAAGCAGCCAATTGACTACAAACTTGTATGGAGCAGCGAGTCTGATTCCTGGACCGGGCGACGAAAAAATGAGATAAAAAAATAGAGAAATTTTAGCTGTCGGGGTCTCAATGGGTCCATTTAAAGATTGTTGAGCCGCCACGGTTGGACTACGCTAGGAGATGGGGTCCGAAGATTGAATATCGCATTGCTGATGAGATGGAAGTTGGAAAAATTCAATTTCTTCCTGGAAAGGTTAAAGCTATGGTTTGAAAGCTTTATAATTAAATAAAAGTCTGCCTAATCAAGTGTTTGGTGAGAAAGGGCCACAAGGTCCAAAGATGAATTAAGGCCTTTTTTAGAGTGACCAAAAAAAAAAAAAAATCTGAAAAAAGATAAAAAATACTAAAATTTTTTAAAAAATATTTACTCTTTATTTCACTGTATGAATTACGAACTCATAAATTATTTCACTTTATTTTATTTTATCCAATTTTTTGTCACTCTAAACTTACCCTAAAATTAATTAATTGGATTGGAGACGAGAGGATTTGATTTGATTAATTTATGTGCATTTATGAACATGTTATATATATTGAATGTGTTTGAGTGAGTAAGGCCGACATTCAATTTATATGTTCAGGAAGTTTGATACTAATTAATGCAATATGGTACAAAATTGACCAAATTTTTTTTTTTTTTAGTGATGCAGAACCCTGCTTTCAGTTTGCCGGAACAAGTAAATTTGCGGGACACTTGGCGGGCGCTCTAGACCAAGCTTCTAAGGTAAGTTGCAGAATTCGAAATCTTGTCAATAACGTGAAAAGTAAACTCACTTACCAACTCGATTGCACCTGAGAGGGCAAATTGACCTAAAATTGAACCTTAAATGAACATAAATTAATCCTCCAAACACCATCCAAATAAATCAAGTGTAAACTTCTCCACTCTTGCCACTGCAGGATAGAAAAGCTGAGGGAAGCTGCGGATTTCATTTCTCCAAGTGTTACAAACCACAATAAAATATGAATGCAAACACAGTCAAATGCAGCACTTGCTTCTTGTCTATGTTTAAAAAAAAACAAAAACCATCAAATTTATCCTAGTCAAATAAAACAAACCAACAAAAAGGTGCCTCTTATTCAATAAACAAATATCTCTGCTTGCGTTTCTGCAGTATCACAACAATAAGTTCCAACTTTTTTTTTTTTTTTTTAATACAAACTTGTGCAGATTCAACGTAAAGCTCCAAGATTTTTGTTTAGTAGAGAGAAAAATCAGTTAGATTGTAGGATAACACAACATGAGTATTTAGTCTCGATATTAATTTCAGTTTATGTGAGAATTAAGGTGATTAGACCTTCATTTAAACAGTAAAATCTTATTATTTTACGATATTAGAAGAATAAGAAATTTTTTTCGGTCTTATATAAAATCTTAATAGTAATAAAATAGGCAAAATTTTGATTTAATTAGTTATAAGAAAATAATTCATAATTCCTATACTTATTCTTAATAAGAATAAGGAATAATGAAATTGAGTTCAAGATTTAGTTAAGTCAGAATATAGACTTAATTAAGGATTTTTGGCTTCGAAATCCTTTAGAAAGGGGCAATGAAATGCAAATCATAGTATTCTGTCGAAATATGGACAAATGGTAGTTTTACTCCTTGGAGAGGTGCTTCATAAAGCTTCACAGAATTTGATTGATTTTATTTATTCACTTTTTCCACAGGCAAACAAACAAGCAAACAATTACTAAATTGAATTGACTGTATTACACATGCCGGGGTTCCTTAGGCACCAAAGTGGTTGAATGGGTTCAGCGTGGATTCCCCTGAAAACCATTTTATGTATCCACTGATTTAACCGATCCGTAGCCTCGGCAAACCTCTTCATGCCCGTTTCATCTCGGTTGCCCGACCACAACGACTCCGCCATTGCCGATGCTCTGGGCCACAAGCGCTGATCCAGATTTGTGGGTCCAGTTTGCTCGGACCACATTACCACTTCCCCACCTATGACCCTCTTCGCTTCTTCCTCGGTCAACCCATACGTTATATCATAGTTATAAACGGTCTGCCATGTCTTGAAAGGTCCACAATATGATCCACCATTACCTTGGTCAGTACCCGGTGGCCGATTATAGATACTATTATTCCCGATGAAATCTCCGTGCCCACAATCCAAATAGTAGAAGTCTGCTGACGAAACGAGTGCGCGATATCCCAAGGCGATGACCTTTTTTACGTTGTCCGGGTGCTTCCAGGTTTGCACAACGGCTTCCTTGATGGCACCGAAATTACCCGTCGCATTAAGTTGCTCGTTCAAAAATACGTCTTCCCAGTAGATCGGTGTGCGATTATTGAAGATAATATACTCGAAGGCAGGTCCAAGAAACGTCCCAAGAACTTCACCGAGGGTTCCATTATTTTTTAGGAAATCTTGAATTGATGGATCTGCTTTCCAGCAACCCGGGACGACCTCATTAGCCCCTGCATGGTATAATCCTTCTGGGAACATCTCGACGACGGATCGAATAATATTCATGACTATTGTCTCGGTGTTCTCATATAAGGGGTTGAGCTGACCGGTTCCAGGTTCAGATGCAAGCCGGTCCTGCCATGCAGTTCCAGCAGGCCACCAAGGCATATTTGCACATGACACCATCTCTGGATGACCTCCAGCCCATGATCCTGCATGTCCTATAGAATATTACAAACAAACACAACAAGTTAATTATATTGCATAATAAGCTTTGGTTAACGCATCTTAATTTATGATGCATAATTAAGCCAGGGGAGCATGGTTGGGGGCTGTGATGGGCTCAAACTCAGTGCAGAAAAAATAAGTACTCGGTAAATTTTAAATCAAAAAAATTAACCCAATGCATTCCCTTGAACAATTCAATTTATTCCCAAAATAACCCAACTCCAGCTAACTCTCTTTAAATCCCTAGTTAATTAAGATTTGATTTACAGCACAGTGCATTATACGATTTTGGCTCCGCCAGTCCAACTCACCTGGCATATCAATCTCGGGCAAAATCCGAACCCCGTGTTCCATCCCGAACTCCACAATCCTTTTCACATCTTCCGGTGTGTACTGCATATCCGGCCCGTACGATCCCTGCTCGGCCAAACTCGGCTCCCATGGCAGCACCAGAGGGAACGAATGCGAGTCCGTAATGTGCCAATGGAACACATTAAGCTTGTTGGCGCTCAGAGCTCGGATCGTCCTCAATATATCCTCAACTGGGTAGTAATTCCTCGACGTGTCCAGCATCACCCCTCTGTGCTGGAATGACGGAGAGTCCACCACGAAAACTCCCGCGGCTACCCTGGCCGGATCGCCCCACACGAGTTGGGAGAAAGTCTCCAGCCCTCTCATGGCACCCCACACATTCTGCGCAGTCAGAGAGGCGTTGCCGCCGTTGTCGGGGACGGCGAGAGTGTAGGCCTCGTTCACAAATTCTCCAATCCCCTCGGCAAGGTTGGCGACGGAGATGGAGAGTGTCAGCAGGGTCGAATCTCGGATGAGGTCGACAGTGGGGGGGATTATGGGGCGGTAGTGCTCGGTGAGGACTTGGCGGAGGTAACGGTCAACGGCGGGCGTGAGGTACTGGTGCTCAGGAGCCGTAATGGTGAAGTGTGAGGAGAGAAGAATTGACTTGGGCTGAGGCCAGGTGAAGTTTCTGGGTTTGGGCCAGACGTTGATTGGTGATTGGGTGGTTGGTGCGGAGTCGGTGGAAATGAACGAGGAAGAGAGTCGAAAGAGAAGCAAGAGGCAAAGCATGGTCGTCCCCATCGCTGGATTTGATGTTGGTACTCTCCAATTAGATATAAATAGTACTCTGGTATTTATGATCTTTTGGCTTTTTTGTTTTGGCCTTGATTGGTTGTGATTCGGAGATTTGCCTTTGACTTATCTAAAAGTTGTACAACTATCCAATTCTGAATTCTTATCACATGCATTTTAAAATCTACTTTTTTTTTTTCCTTTTTTTTTTTGAATAAGGATAAAAGAGAAAACGACCAATCTGCCTTGTGTGACTGAGGGAGCAAGCTCAACAGTGTTCGCTCAAGCTAGCTTATAAAACAACAAATTATTAATTTTAGAATAATTAATGTGTATATATATTTCACATTTACCGTACTTTTACTCATATTTTACGCTCAAATTAAGTCAAACATCACTCCCCCTCACCAAATTCGGATAAAATATATAGTACTACATGACAGAGTTGATGACTGAAATATAAAAAAATAAATCTATAACGGTATTACAGTATAGATCACTTTGATTGGATATTTGTCTGGCATGGCACTGAGATGAAAGAGGAAGGGGGCGGGCGGAAAAGCCGTCTGATGGAACTTTTTTTTGTTTTTGTTTTTTTTTTTTTTTTTCAATTACATGGCATGGCATCGAGAGGAACCACCCCCGAGCGGGGAATATGATAATATTTTTAATAAATAATAAAAATTTACATATTTATTAAATATTGTATAAATATTTTAATTTCTTTTGATTAGTAATTTTTATTTTTATAAATTATTTTTACAATTTTTCATTTAAATATGTTTTACAAATTTACATTCGAACTATTTGTAAACGAAATTATATTTCCATCCCTTTAAGCACGGATAATTTCTAGTAAATATATAATTTAAATCCTAAAATATTGAGTACAAAAATCATGAATGCCAGTAAAATTTTAAAAATAAATTTTTGAAGTATATAAAATAGTAAATAATGCATCGATTTTCAAATTAAACAAATAAATTTATATTGATCTACTTTCACTCAAATTTTTTAATCCGTCACTAAGTATGAATTTGGCATTAAACATTTTAGAGCTCGTTGTTGTTGTTTTTTCTAATATAAATTTTATATAATTAATGATAAAAATTGAATATATTTCTCATCTTACTTTCCATAACATAGAAAGATATATATATATATATATATATATATATAATACAATAACTAAATCAATTCTTAAATTAGGGCATATACATTATAAATGCCTATTTACATTCCTTTATAAATGGAATGAATTAGGAAGCAAATAAGTGACAATTAACAATTGTTGAATTTCCAAATTTAAAAAATATCTTAGATTTTGTGCATTAGTTGATTCTACATTCCTTAACACTCTCTCTGAATTTTGTAATGCATGTTAATGATTCCAAACTTACTGAGTAGAGTCAAGGATTGTAAAGAATTTAATAGTTTTCTAAAAGTATTTGCTAGTTGGTTTGAAATATTACATGAATCATCTTGATAATTCCTTCTTAAACTTTTTCTCATACAAGTTGACAATCGATTTCTATATACTTTGTTTGTTCATGATGAACTGAGTTTGAAATAATATGAACTATTATTTGGTTGTCACAATATAAATTGACAAGATGTGAATGTTCAATGCCCCAATCTTGTAGAATTGTCCTCAACCAGGTAATTTCACAATAAATTGCAGCCATAGATTGGTATATGACTTCTGAACTGGATCGTGATAATGCCCTTTCAAAAAAAGAAAAAGAAAAACCATTTGTGTCCTCACATTATAAGTATATAATTGATGATATTGATAATTGAAGAGATTTACATTACATAAATATACATTTTATATATGTACTTATATGAAAAACTATTTTTGGTCTCCTAACCTCTTTCGTCCATAGCCAGATAGCCTCTTATCTTCCCATAATTAGTTCTATTAGTGATAATTGAAGCGATTTCATTGACATAAATATACATTATATATTTAAGTATTTAGAAAACCATTTCTTGATTTATTTTTTTGTTGGAAGAAAGATATTAAATTCTCAATCTTTGAAAAACTTTTATTAGACAATAATGCCATTTAAAAAAAAAAAGGAAAAAGAAGCAAACCTATTTGTGTCATTCCATAATTAGTACTATAATTTTTTATATTAATAATTGAAGAAATTCACATGACATAAATGTATATTTTATTTACGAACTTACATATTAGGAAAAATATTGTGTCCTTTTAACTTATTTAGTTTATGGCCCCTTATCTCCTCGCTAAAGTTGTATAAACGATAATTCAAGTGATTTCATTGGCATAAATATACATTATATATTTAAGTATTTAAAAAAGCGTTTCTTGATTTATTTTTCATTGGAAGAAAGATAATAAATTTTCAATCTTTGAAAAACTTTTGTTTGATAATAATGCCATTTAAAAATAAATAAAAGAAGCAAATCTATTTGTGTCATTCCATAATAAGTATTATAATTATTGATATTAACAGTTGAAGAAATTCACATGACATAAATATATATTCTATATATGTATGTATTTGAAAAAATATTGTGTCCTCTTAACCTATTTGGTTCATGGCTTGTTACCTTCCAATAATAAGTAGTATAAATGATAATTGTAACGATTTCAATAACAAAAATATATATGATATATTTAAGTATTTGGAAAATTGGAAGAAAAAGTAAGGTATTTAATATGCACATCTTCTCCTAAGGGGGGAAAAAAAGAAAGGTGATTTGATCTTTCCGCCTTTTCCCCCAATCTTTGAAACTTTTGTTGGAGAATAATACCCTTTAAAAAAATAAAAAAAGAAACCTATTTATTTCCTCTTATAACAAGTACAATAATGGCTGACGTTAATAATTGAAAAGATTTACATATCATAAATACAAATTCTATACATATACTTATTTGGGAAACTATTGTGTCCTTTTAAAATATGTAGTTCACAATCTCTTATCATCCAGTAATTAGTTTAAGTGATAATTGAAGCGATTTCAATGCCATAAATATATATTACATATTTAAGTGTTTGAAAAATTGTTTCGTAATTTATTTTTCATTAGAAGAAAAGTAATAAATTCGTAGGCTATTTGATATGTACATTATTTCCTTAAAAAAAAGAAAAATTAAGTTAGTTAATTTTTCAACCTTTACTTTGCCCAATCTTTGAAAAACTTTTTTTTTTTTGGACAATAACACCTGTTTTTCTTTAGAGAGAGAGAGAGAGAGAGAGAGAGAACAAATCCATTGGTGTGCTCTCATAATAAGCATTATAATTGTTGATATTGATAATTGAAGCGATTTACATAACATAAATATGTATTTTATATACATACGGTTGACACCCCAATTTTGCCCCCTCATTTAATTTTTATAACATTTAATGTTTTTACTTGAATGGTGCTCTACTGTTTAAATTTTTTAATCGTAAGATATGTTAAAGTGCTAGAATTCATAAAAAAACAAACAAATAGCAAAATAACGGTACCCCTAGAGTTAGGGAGAAGCCAAGCCAAAGACCTAGATCACGGCAGAAGGCCACCAAACTGCACAAGGATGTCTAAGACACCAAATAAACAACTTCTACATCAACAGGAGAGTTAAATTCCAGAGTCAAGGGTCAATTCAATTTAGAAGGCAAAAACGCCCTCTACGAACGCGCTTGAAGTCCGACATCAATTGGAATGCTCAAATTAAGCCAGAGAGGTATACAAATACACATGAATTCCCAAGACATGTCACAAGACATGGAGGCAAGCTTAGAGTAGCTAAAATGCCACTCCAAAGGTCATCTAGGCTGCCCTGACTCAAAATGGCTCTTACCAATGAGAAAGAAGCTACTGGTGCCTCAGACACAATTTGAGCATCTACACGGAGTTGGAATGCCCTCAAATTGCACAAAAATGTTGAAAGTTTATTTCCTGAGAAAATGGCATAGATAAGTCTGAGCAAGTCAAATCTTAGAAGGTCTCTCGCTAATTCATTTGTAAAATTCGTCAATTTTTTATAAAATCACAAAAATGTCCTAGAGCCCCGTCGATAATATGTTTGGATACCTCATACCCTAAAATGGGGGGAAGAGTTATCCTGGTGGTGCCTCTCGGGGTTAAGTCAAAGGATTACCTAACCCTATATTTGTTTCAGTCCGTTTTGGTGTTGTATTTTTCAAATGAACATAACTCAACCTTAAAAATCCCAAATTGAGTTTGATTTTCACCTAGTTGGTCTAAATCACTCCAAAAAGTGTTCGAGAGGTCCTAAAAGCTCCCGAAAACTACGCCAATGGTCATAGAATGTTCTAAATCTCAACCGGTGAAACCCAAATTTCACCAAACATGGCCCGAGCCAGGGGCTCAGGCCAAATTGACATTCTTTTTAGCCTAGTTGCCAATAAGTTTGCCAACTAGGTGTGTGGCAGACTTTTTTACCCACTTTGAATTGTAAACTTGTTCGCCCTTTTATCTTTTTGCAAACATATTAACTCGTAGTGTTATACAAGCTTGTTTGCCTATTTTTTTTTCTTGCTTGTTTGCCTATCCTGTATGGCAAAAAAGGTTGCAAAACAAGGTTAGCAAAGATGTTTTCTTTCCTTTATCATTTCAAACTTGTCTACTCGTTGGGTTATGTATAGTTGTTTGCTATTTTAAAGCATTGCAAACTTTTTGTTCACTCAAAAATCCAATAAATAGGGGCCCTCCCATTCTCATTTCCATCATCCCACCCACTTCCCTTTCTTAAATTTGGCCACAAAAAGGTGTTCTTAAGGTCTTTGGAAGAATTCAAGACCTTTTTTCTCTTGAGTTTCACATTCGATATAATTTTCTCTCTAGAAAATTTTTATTATCTTTCAATTCAGTTTGTTTGCATAATTACAATAAAATAATTTTAATTGTATAAATATAATTCTTTGTCAATGAAAGGTGTCCGGATCATAATTCAAGACAAGGTTGTACCCAATGTATGATATTAATCAGATTTACTTGAGACAATTTTGCAAAATTTCAGACATCATATAAATGACATGTCCACATCATACTAACATTCCATACTATGTTATAACATAATTCTATCATGCCATATCATCACAATATCATGCTAGGCCATGCTGAATATCATTTTAACCATGCTATGTAATTCCACCATGTTATATCATGTCATTATCATCATATACCATGCCGACATGCCATATTGCCATGCTATGCCATGTTATATCATGCCTGACCATGTTATGCCTTGTTATCTTACTCATTCACCATCCCACATCATGATATAACATGCTAGGACACCATTTACCATACTAACACATGCTTTGACATGCCACACACCATGTTTTGACATACCAGCACATGTTTTGATATATTAAAACACATTTAAACATGCAAACACACACCCACTAGGGTTGACACAAACTTAGAAATTAAATACTTATCAATTCAGAGCATTCACCTGAGAGAGCAAAGCTCCAAAGAATGGGAATGACTTAGGATTGGCTAAGCTAATGATTTCTCTTAGTTAAATATGACATGCATTTTTAAACTGTCATCTATGTTGTCATCACATTTAACATATCTATAGCATATCTGATCATAAAGACTGTATCATTCACATCACACTAAGCTCCTAGGCCCTTTATATAGATTTGTTCTCATCACCAAGAATTGAGCTCTCGAGTTGAGCTTAATCCTTTTTTCTAAATGATAGATACTTACTTACCTATGCTAAGTGCATCTTTGGGAGTTGAGCTTCTAATCAGAGTGAAGTTTCTTCCTCTAGTTTTGCGCTAAGCGTTGACTGTTTCCCTTTTATCTGGAGCGAAACTCCTTTCCATAGTCATGCACGAGGTGTTATCTTTTCCCTTAAAGTTGAATTCCCTAAAGGAGTGAAACTCTATTTCTAGTTATGTATAAGGTACTAACTATTTTCTTACTTAGAGCAAGGCTTTTTCTCATAGTTATGCGCTAGGTGTTACTGTCTCCTTGTTTAGAGCTAAGTTCCTTTCTATAATTATGCGCAAAACATTAATTGTTCTTTCTCACCTAGAGCTAAGCTCTTTTCTGTAGTTATGTGCTAGGCGCTAACCGTCTTTCAAATGTATAGCTACGTAGACCTAAGATCTTAACAGGATACATAGGCAACTCAAGTAGAATACTTGAGTCTGATTACTGTAGCGTGAAGTGCTGACTTAGAGCTAATCTCCTTTCCCTGGTTAGACGCAAGGTGTTAACTTTTTTTTTTTTGGAGTAAGGCTCCACTCTCTAGTTACATGCTCGATACTAACTATCCTTCTTATTTGGAGCGAGGCTCCTTTCCTTAGTTAACCATTTCCTAATTATGCGCAAAATGCTAGTTGTTCTTTCCCCACGGAGCAAGGCTCCTTTATTCCAGTTATGCCCTCGACGCTAACTATTCTCTCTCATCTGGAGCTAGGTTCCATTTCCCTGTTAAGCACAAGGTGTTAAATGTTTTTTATAATCTGGAGCGAAGCTCTCTTCCGATATTATGCGTAAAGCGCTAACTTTCATTTCAATCTTAGAGGTAGGCTCTCACTATAAAAAGACGATTGCTCTTAATCCATACCTAGAGTTAAGGCTTTCTATTTCCCTCATCACATATCAAGAACGAGGCTCCTTCACGCTAAATTTGTATGCAACATTGACCCTATCACACTTATTTACATATCACATCCGCACTAGGCATTATCCAAGAACTACGTCGACCTGATCCCTTAAAAAGGTATGTAGGCAACTCGAGAAGATAGCTTGAGTGTGGTCTCCATAGTCTTCATAAACCATCATTCGCGTAAGGCTCCAATTTAGACCTAGAGTTAGGCTCTTGCATTCATCCAACATAAACACTCAAACATGTAGTTTGGACCACCTTAGGTTTGAATTACGATTGAACTGATCTTTTCATAGGGCACGTAGGCAGTTCGAGCACGTAGCTTGATTTAGGTCACCTCGATCTTCGTAGACCATATTTTAATTCACACTTCATTTTCAGCACATGCACACTCATGCATAGGTAGACATCTTATTACACTCACACATACGAACTAAGTTCAGCCACTTCACATTTTATACATCATTTGCATTTAGGATTGTATCGCTATGATCATTATAAATTGGAGTATTAAATTGTGAGATCATAACTGCAAAGAGTGGAAAGGGACTCTGGATATCCCTAGGTATCCAAGCGTAATTGTTTCTGTGTGTAGTCGAATCCCCAAACCCATTATCCTTGATTGCATAGACTAGTTGAGAGTCACTAATAGCAGGCCATTTATTACTATTTTCAAAAACATAAACTAAAACCTTTTAAATAAAAAATGTAACTCAAGTTTCTCGACACATATATTTTGAAAGTGTTAGGTGACAACTTCTAGTTTATATAATCAAGTCTCTATATCAAAACAAAATATATTGTTTCATATTTGGGCAATCTCAAATGCACTATGTCATAATAAAAACTCACGACCCATACTCGTCAACTTCGGCGCACAGATCCGATCATGACACATACGTATTTGAAAATTATTTCGTCCTCTTATCCTTTTTGTTCATAGCCTCTTATTTTCCCATGATAAGTAGTATAAATGATAATTGAAACGATTTCAATGTGTCATATATATATATATATCCACTATATTTAAGTATTTGAAAAACCGTGCATTGATTTATTTCCATTGAAAGAAATGTAATAAATTCTCAATCTTTGAAAAACTTTTGTTTGCCAATAAAGCCTTTATTAAATAAAAGTAAACCCATTTATACTATTCCATAATAAGTACTATAATTGTTGGTATTGATAAGAGTAAACCTATTTGCACTCCATTAATGGATTAAATATTTCATTTTGAGATTTTCTAGAGAAACACTAAAAATATTTATATTTGTGATTTTATTTAGAGATTTTGTGTCTATATATATATATATATATATTTATAAAACTTTAGATTTATTAAAAAGTATTAGGAGGATG
This sequence comes from Vitellaria paradoxa, assembly GCA_019916065.1. Taxonomy (NCBI): domain Eukaryota; kingdom Viridiplantae; phylum Streptophyta; class Magnoliopsida; order Ericales; family Sapotaceae; genus Vitellaria; species Vitellaria paradoxa. The sequence continues at coordinate 64,333,718 of CM034234.1, read as the reverse complement.
AAAAGGGTGACTTAAAATGGAGCAAACGTGCACCGTTGGTCACGAAACTTGACACATGTAATCTCTTAAATACTAATAACTTGTAAGAACGAATGGTATGGCAATTTGAGTCTTGGTATTCTCGTAGGACACCTGAGTAGTTTCATGCTTTAAATTCGATTTTACGTACATCATTTTTTAATTGTAAGTTTAATTTCGAAACTAATTGTTTATTTTATATATTTTTAGGTCTGATATGCATCGTTGCTACTTCTGATTGAGAAAATATTTCTATTTTCTTATTTTGCTGTTGTAATATTTTAAATATTTCAAACTATTGTAATTTTTTTTTTGTTTTTGTAATATCTACTTTTTATAACTTCTTATAATGTTAAATTTACTTTTAGGCCTCGATTGTGTGATTAAATTAATTCTATTAATTATCTTTATGAATATAATTACTGAAATTAATAGAGACTGTATACATGTGTTTATATAAGAACTTTTTATAAAAAATTAAAAAAAGGCACTGGGACCACCATTTTGGCGGTCGCCATAGCCTCAAAATTATTTCTTTAGCAACACTTGTAAGGGCCGTTCGGTAACGCTATCGTTTTTTTGTTACGTTTACATGTTTATGTTTTCTGCTTTTTATTTTTTACTGTCGTTTTCTTTTTCTAAAATGAAAAATAAAACTGTGTTTGAAAATACAATTTTACTTACAATTGCTAATTTTTTATTTTCATAAAGTACTTAATTTTATTAGTTTTTTTAAAAATTATTTGAATTTAACAAATATATTTTATATTAATTTAATTTAATTATATTATCTATTAAACATAATTGAATAAAATATAAATATTATATCATTTAATCCAGTAAATATAAAATATATTAATTATAATTTAATTATATTATTTTCTAAAAATCAATGAATAAAATATATTTCATAATAATTTAAATAATTTAATTATTATATTTATCAAAAAATTTAATAAAATATAATTCATATTAAATAAATTAATTAAGTTAAATTAATTATTAAATTAAATTAAATTAATTATGATGTAAAAATAATTTAATAAAATATATTTAATATTATTTAAATTAATTATTTTAAATTGATTATTTAATTATTTAATTATAATATTTATTAAAAATAATTTAATAATATATATTTCTTATTAATTAAATTAACTAATTTGATTATTTATTAGAAATAAACTAATAGTAGATATTACATATTCATTTAATTAATTTAATTTAATTATATTATTTATTAGAAATAACTTTAGTTTAATAAAATATTTGAATAAAGTAATTTATTTTAATATGATACGACAATGGATAAAGAATTGGAATTGATAAAATATTTGTAACAGAAAAACAAAGTGAAAACACATTTTTCTGTTTACATTTTTTTTGTTTAAGTTTTCATTTTTTTGGAAACAAAAAAACGTTAACAAATTTAATAAACATATTTTTATTGCCAGTTTACAAAATTTTGAAAACATAAATAGAAAAATAAAAAATAAAAACGTTACAAAACGGGACCTGTAACTGCCTTTTAGTTTTTGGTGACCACTTTTGGCAATCACCCAAAGTCCCACCTAATTTTTAGTAGCCCACTTTTTGCGACTCACTACTACAATAATTGATAAAGATCATATTAATAAATTTATAGAGATTACAATCTCAGAAAAAAGCGTAATAAAGATTTATAAGGTAAACCTTTTATCTGACTCTAATTAAAAAATAAAAATAAAAATTTAATTTTAATACTTTCTATCTTAGTTTTGTTAAAATCATGATTGAAAAAATGAGATAAAAATTCAATAAAAACTATTTTTACAAGAAACCGAGAAAAAATAGTGAGAAAAATCGTATTGTAAAAAAAGTAAGATAAAAGAATGAGAGACAATATTATTTTTTTCTATATCTCACTCAAATAATTTTTTTTATCTCTTTATATGATTTAAATTAGATTTTATAAATTTTATTGTAATATTTGTTAATTAATTTTAATTAATTTAATATGCTATAGAAAAACTACAACCATAAATCAATAAACAAAATTATTTTTACATTAATGCCAAAACTAAATTTTCTAAATTAAATTTAAATAACGCTAAATGTATAATCACTTTTTCCAGTGAATATAAAAGAGTAGCTTTCATAGTTTGTATGACTTATAACCAAGTAAATATTTAATATTTAATATCTAATTAATATTTAGTGTATCTTTAATATTAATTATATTAAAAGTAACATTATTTTATATTTTGTTGGAAGTGGTAAAAATTTAGAAGTAAACTAATACAAATTTTCATTTTTTGTCTTTTTAGAACTAATTTTCGAATATAATCATTAAAAACATTTTTTTGCATTACAAATCAATTCTTAAATAGGTTTCAAAATTTTGTTTTGAACAATAACTTTCTAAAACTAAAATTAAACGCGACCTAATTACTTTTAAAAGTATAATATATAATGAAGAAAAATATATTACAAATAATAAGTTATGATTAAATATGTGCTGTATACAAAAATTAATGGAAAATAAGAAAAAATTTAAGATCATTTTTAATTAAATATGATATATTGTAATAAATTATTTATTAAATATTTATATGGTTCTCTATATTAATAATGATTTTAAATTATTGCAAAAAAGTTAAAATAATTAAATAAAAGTAAATTTTCTAGAATTTTTCCCGATCAATTGATCGAAAAAAATTGTTACTTTCAACTGCTTATTGATCAACAAAAGTAATAATAAATTATTATAAAAAACTTAAAATAATTAAATAAAATAAAATTATTTTAATTACTTTCGGAGACCAATTGGTTGATAAAAGTGATAAAATTTTGTTTATATATGTTAATGTGTAAAATATATATGTAAGTGATAGTTTAGACTGGCGGTCAACCAAACTAACTACCAAAGGAATAGGATCAGTTTGATTTTTAGCAGCAACAATGCCACCTAAATTTTTATTATTTTTAGAATTAACCTATTTTTCAGCGTGTTCATTCGTCTATATTTGACCATGATTTTTCAAAAAAAAAAATGAAATCAAAACCCATAAAAGATCACGCAAAATTTCTTTTCATATTATTTTTTACCATAAAAGATCATATTTTTAGTGTATGACTGTTGTAAAATTTTAATCACGATTGTAAATTATGATCGAATAGAAATGACTTATAATCTTACCTGAGTCAATTACGCTTTTATGACCGAGATAGAAAGTGAAACATCGCACTTATGCATAAAAAAGTGATGTTTATGCATCTTTGTAGTAGAGATTGCTTTCAACCGTCACCGTAATGACTGGCCCACAGCAGTCGCTGAAGGTCTTTAATGATCCAATTATTAGCGACTGCCAATAAACGATCACTAAACGGTTGCCAAAAATCCTTTGAGACGGCCTTTTAACTTTAGGGGTTAGCTTTTGATGGTCACTAAAAGTCTTATTTTTAGTAGTAAAATCATAAGAATAAATAAAATTTTATTGATTTGTAAAAAATATAGATTACAATCTCGGATAATATCTAATCAAAAAACTAATTCTCTGATTCTTCTTTTCATGATGTTAATTTGAAAGGTTGAAACTTGATTTTGAAACAACACTTGTGTGTTTTTGATACTTGAGAATTTTTGGATTTTGACAATTTGATCCAATGAAGTCTTCTTATATGCAAAAAGAATGTAATTTTTTTCTTTAATAGTGACCTCTATGTAGATATGGAGAGAGTCACAATAGAATTTTGATTCTTTAAGATAATTATCTTATTATTAATTTAATTATTAATAAGAGATAAAATCAAATAATTAAGATAAATTATAATTTTAATTATCTCTTATTTATTTATTTTTTAAAAATAAAAATTAAGAAATAATTATTATTTTTAGCTGGGTTCTACCCGTGGCCAGCCCAACAGGACACCCTTATTTGGATGGGTTTTGGCTGGGAAAGAACTCACATCGTAACTGACCTCGGAGCTCTAAATTAAGCAGCCAATTGACTACAAACTTGTATGGAGTAGCGAATATGATTCCTGGATTTGGGGACGAAAAAATGAGATAAAAAAATTGATTGAATATCGCATCGCTGATAAGATCGAGAAGTTGGGGAAATTTGTTCCTGGATAGGTTAAAGCTATGGTTGAAAGCTTTATTAGAAGTCCACTTAATGAAGTGTTTGGTGAGAAAGGACCTGAAGGTCCAAAGATGAAAGTTAATTGGATTGGAGACAAGAAGATTTGGGAGGTGTTTGGTTGTCAAAAGTCAGGTGTTCCTTAAAACGAATTGGAAGGAATAAGGGAAATGAGTTCAAGATTTACCTAAGTCAGGTTATAAATTAATTAAAACTTTTTAATTTCGAAACTCATTAGAAAGAGGCAATGAAATGCAAATCATAATATTCATTATTATGGGAATAAGAATGAAAAACAAGAGACACATTTTTCTCTCCAAATATGGACAAATAGAAGCTTTACTCTGAAGAACTACTTCATAAAATTTTTCAGAATTTGATTGATTTATTTATTCACTTTTTTCCATAGGGAAGAAGAATAATTCAACTGGCAAACAAACAAGCAAACAACTAATTTGAATTTGAATGAACTGTATTACACATGCCGGGGTTCCTTGGGCACCAAAGTGGTTGAATGGGTTCGGCTCCGATTCTCCTGGCAATCATTCTCTGTATCCACTCATTTAACCGATCTGTAGCCTCTGCATACCTCTTCGTCCCCGTTTCATCTCGGTTACCCGACCACAATGACTCTGCCATTGCTGATGCTCTTGGCCATAAGCGCTGATCGAGATTTGTTGGTCCAGCTTGCTGGGACCACAGGACCGCCTCCCCACCTATGACCCTTTTCTCTTCGTCCTCGCTCAACCCATACGTTATATCATAGTTATAAACGATCTCCCATGTCTTGAAAGGATCACACCTCGATAAAGTACCATTATCTTGGTCATCATCAGTACCTTGGTCAGTACGTGGGATGTCAAAACCCGGTTCCTGGTCATAGATACTGTTATTCCCAACGAAATCTCCATGTCCACAATCCAAATAGTAGAAGTCTGCTAACGAAACGATTGCACGATATCCCAAGCTGATGATCTTTTGTAAGCTGCTCAATTTCTTCCAGGTTTGCAGAATGGTGTTATTTTTCAGACCAGCCCCTTTAATTTTGTCATTCAACAAAACGTCTTCCCAGTAGACGGGTGTGCGATTTAGGGAGTTAATATAATCGAAGGTATACCCAAGAAACTCCTCAAGAACGTCATTGAGGGTTCCATTATTTTCTAGGAAATTTTGAATTAATGGATCAGCTTCCCAGCAACCCGGGACGACCTCATTAGCCCCTGCATGGTACAATCCTTCTGGGAACATGCCGATAACATTTCGAATAACATTTTTGACCACCTCTTTGGTCTTGGGGTGTATGGGGTTGAGCTGACCGGTTCCAGGTTCAGATGCAAGACGGTCCTCCCATGCAATTCCCTCAGGCCACCAAAACATGTTTGCACATGACACAATCTCTGGGTAAGCTCCAGCCCACGACCCTGCATGCCCTGTACGTAGAATATTGCAAACAAACAAACAGACACAGCAAGTTAATCATATTGCATAAGCTTTGGCCAAATCATCTTTATGAAAATTGGGGGCAAGCCCGGTAATGTACATTTTTCAGTGTAAAAATTACATTTGTTGTTATATGTAAGTTTTACTTTTTAACTTTTTTTTTTTAAATTTAAAACTTATTTATGCAAGAATAAATTACGCTGGAGGATAAAGCGGTGCAAATTACGCTGGACGTACGTCAACCCTCTTTAAATTGCATAATTAAGCAGTGTTCCTTGTCCAACTCACCTGGCATATCAATCTCGGGCAAAATCCGAACCCCGTGTTCCATCCCGAACACCACAATCCTCTTCACATCCGCCGGCGAGTACTGCATTCCCGGCCCGTACGATCCCTTCTCGGCCAAACGCGGCTCCAATGGCAGCACCAGAGGGAACGAATACGAGTCCGTAATGTGCCAATGGAACACATTCAGCTTGTTGGCGGTCATAGCTCGGATCGTCCTCAATATATCATCAACTGGGTAGTAATTCCTCGATGTGTCCAGCATCACCCCTCTGTGTTGGAATATGGGAGAGTCCGACACGAAAACTCCGGCGGCCACCTGGACCGGATAGCCCCACATGAGTTGGGAGAATGACTCCAGCCCTCTCATGGCGCCCCACACCGTATTCGCAGTCACAGAGGCGTGGCCGCCGGTGAGGGGGACGGCGAGGGTGTAGGCCTCGCTCACCCCGTCTTGGAGCGCGGCGGTGATGTCGGCGACGGCGATGGTGAGTGTCCATAAGGTCGAATTACGGATGAGGTCGACAGTGGGGGGGATTATAGGGTAGTAGTGCTCAGTGAAGACTTGGCGGAGGTAACGGTTAACGGCGGGCGTGAGGTACTGGTGTTGAGGAGAATCAATGGTGAAGTCTGAGGAGAGAAGAATTGACTTCGGCTGAGGCCAGGTGAAGTTTCTGGGTTTAGGCCAGATGTTGATTTGTGTTGGTGCCGAATCAGTGGAAATGAAGGAGGAAGAGAGTAGAAAAAGAAACAAGAGACAAAGCATGGTCGTGGCCATTGTGCGTGTGCGTTGCTAGATTGGATGCCGGTACTCCTTGACTATCTAAGAGATATAAATTGTACTCTGATATTTATGATTTTGTTTTTTACCTATAGGCCTTGTTTGGTTGTGATTCGGAGTTTTGCCTTTGACTTATCTAAAAGTTGTATTACTTTCCAATTCAAAATTCTTATCACGTGCATTTTAAAACCGACTTTTGGGGGGGGGGGGGAGATGAGAAAATAGGTTATTTTAACATATGCATCTTCTCTTAAGATAACCAAAAAATATATATATATATTGAAGAAAGAGAAAGTTTTAAATGAGAAAAAGAAAAAGATGAGGAAGAGAGAAGAAATGAAGATAATGAATCAAGATAATATCGATGAAAGATAATTCATCTCTTTGAATCCATTGAAGATAATTTATGAAAGATATATGAATTTATTAAAAATTCATTGAAGATACATAAATTTCCAATCATAGCCTCTTGCAACCATTGGGAATTGCAGACAGTATTTCCATTGTTTTCTTTTATAGCCTTCTAGTGTTTACTCTTACAACCTTTTATTCTTTTTTTAATCGTTGGATCACTGTTTTTTGTATTGATCAGTATCAAATTGATTCAAGCATCAATACATTATAACTTACCTATTTTCAATAGATTTACCTTCAATGGACTCAAAAGGGAGGAGAAATGAAGATAATTAATCCAGATCCAGATAATATCCATAAAAGACAATTCATATCTTTGAATCCATTGAAAATAATTTATGGAAGATATGTGAATTCATTGAAAATTCATTGAAGATACGTAGATTTCTAATCATGACCTCTTGCAACCATTAGGGATTGCAAACAATATTTCTATTATTTCCTCTTATAACCTTCTAGTGTTTACTCTTGTAACCTTCTATTCTTCTTTTAACTTTGGGATGATTATTTTTTGTATTGGTATTAGTATCAAATTGATTCACACATGAATACATTATAACTTACCTATTTTTAATAGATTTATCTTCAATGGATTCAGAAGGGAGGAGAAATGAAGATAATTAATCCAAGTAATATCCATGAAAGATAATTCACATCTTTGAATCAATAATAATCTATGGAAGATATGTGAATTCATTGAAAATTCATTGAAGATACATAAGTTTCAAATCATGACCTCTTACAACCATTAGGGATTGCAGTATTTCCATTATTTCCTCTTGTAACCTTCTATTCCTCTTTTAACCTTTGGATGATTATTTTTTGTATTGGTTTCAGTATCAAATTGATTCACACATCAATACATTATAACTTACTTATTTTCAATAGATTTATCTTCAATGGATTCAGAAGATATATATCTTCATCGCATCCTCAATAGATTCTGAGAGAGATCTTCAATGGATTATATCTTCAATAGATTTATCTTTAATGGTTTCAAATATACATCTTCATTGGATCCTCAAAGGATTCAGATATATATATATATATATATATTATTTCTATTCCTTCTTTTTTTCCTCGTTTATAATTTTCTCTTTCCTCGTTTCTCTTCCCTTATCTAATATTTTCTCTTTTTTAGTTATTAACTAGTTTATCCCTTTAAAAAGATGGGCCTAATTGCATTCCACAAATAAATTCTTACATTCCACTTTATTTTTTTCATTAAGTAAAATTACACACTCGCCCTCAGTCTTCTAATAAAATATATTTTATAACTTTAATAATATCAATACTCTTCTACAAGAATGAGGGCAATTATATAATTTTGTTTAATAAAAAAGTATAGTGGAGTACAAGAATTCATTTGTGTAGTGTAAATAGATCCACTCCTTTAAAAGTAAAATTTATAATTTTAAATTGAAGGTCTAGATCATTTTCATATTAATTAAATGGTTAGAATTTTACTTCAAGAACTTGAATTTTAAAACCAACTTTAGGCCCCCCCCAGATCCTTCTATAAAAATCTAATGGGTAAATTATATCTACTTCTCCTCAAACAGATCAAAAGGTTACGATTCGCTCCAGTACTATTTACTAGTGGAGGTTGGGAGTATCTCAACTATGAATAAGAATAAGAAGTCAAAGAAGTAAAGACTCCCTAGATCTGCCTTTGACTTACCTACCTTCCCTAACTAGCTAGTTTTGGTATCTATGGATACATTCTTTTCGGCTCATACATAAAGGCCATCTAAAAATTACACTTATCTCATTTATTTTGAAATATTGTTAACATTAACCTCATTCTGATAAAATCAATTGTTAAAACGTAACAGAAAATGTTAAAATAATTACAATTTTAGATATTTTTCCTATTTTATCCCTAATTTGCTGACATTTTTGTCAATTTTTTTATAAAAATACCCAAAATAAGTAAAAAATTTTTGAGTATTTAAAAAAAAAATGATGAGATGCATAAAAAGGAGAGATAAATTAAGAAAAGTATCTAAAATTTCGATTAGTTTGATATTTTATATTAAGTTTTAATGACTGATTTTATTAGAAGGGATTAATGTTAATAATATTTCAAAATAAAGGAAGTAATTGTAACTTTTAAATGTTATAAATTTTAAGTGTAATTATTCAAATATTAAGGAAAAGTAGGTGTAATGACCTAAATGCAATTTTATTTAATGAAAATTTAAATTGAAGTACAATAATTTATTTATAGAATACAAATAAACTCACTCATTTAGATATATATAATTTATAAAGTAAAGTTAAAATTCAAAAATTAAAGATAAATAAAATCCTTATTTTATATTTATTTTAAAGTTGTTAATTATCCTTTTATTAGTTATAGATGTGTATAACAATTGCAATAATAATTTTTCAATAGTACTAAATGATTGAAGTCTTAAATAATAATGATTTAACATCTAACGTATCACAGTGATGTCAAAGTTTAAAATCTACCTACCTCGAAAATTAAAATGAATTAATTATCAAACAACCTATTTTTTAATTTTATTTTAATATTATTTTTAATTTAAATTTGTAAAAACTAAAATTGAATGAGCATTAAGTTTATATTTATTTTGAATTTGACTAGTTATTCTTTTTTTTCTCCAAAAGAAAAAAACTAATTTTAAAAGTTGATATGAATTAAGTTTTTGTAAATTAAAGGGTATTTATGGTATTAAAATTAGATAAATATCCTAACAGAGAAATGAGGGTGGTAATATAATTTTATTTAGTAGAAAGATAAAATATAGTATAAGAATCCATTAGTGAAATGTAAATAAGATTACGCTATTAATAATCGAAAAGATTCACATTACATAAATATATATTTTATATATGTTGTTATTTGGATAATTGTTTTGTCTTCTTAACTTGTTTGGTTCATAACCTTTTATCTTCCCATAATAAGTAGTATAAGTGATAACTGAAGTGATTTCCATGACATAAATATGCATTATTTATTTAAGTAATTAGAAAACGTTTCCTGATTTATTTTTCATTTGGAAGAAAGGCAATAAATTCATATGCTATTTGACACGCACATCTTCTCCCAAAGAAGAATATATATATATATATATATTCGATTTAATTTTTCAATCTTTTGCGATTCTACTTGACTCCTACGAGGACAAGTTGCCATAGAGATGGATTGGAAAAGAGCAAGCCGGATATTTTTTTTTTTTATTTTAAGATGTTCGGGTTAACTTACGCGCACCTCGACTAATCCCTAGGAATCCTGAAATTAACGACCGGATGAACCTCCAATAACCTTAAGGAGATTCGAACTAGTGACCACTGATGAACAAATCTAAAATTTTAGTTGAGCTAGCCCTCATGGTTCAAGCCGGACATTTTTGGTCTTTGAAATTTTGCATATTGCGTCTAATATGCTTGTGTTTGTCCTCTATGTTTAGGTACATTTTTATCCTATATCTCAGCTGTTTGCTTTGCACAAAGTTGATTTTTGGGAAATAACTTGCAATATTTATGTGCTTTAAATATTTTTATGCAAGTATTTTTTAGTTAGATATTGAGATCAATTTTCTAATAAAAATATTTTATGGCAAATTAAAAAAAAAAAAAAAAGCCAGAACCACTACATATAATTAGGACAGAATAAAGTTCAACATCCCAAAATGTGAGCCCAAAATTCACATTCAATCCGACAGACTGGGTCGACCAATTCTTTTGGGACTTGAAGGAGAAATATTAAAATAGGTTTTTTTATTTTGTCATAAATAAAAATAATTATTAAAATTACAAGTAAAAAATTTGTAAAATTAATTGAATAACATAGTTATTGAGTGGAAGAATTTTTTGAGAAGTGCACCACTGGTAGAGAAAATTTAATACTAAATTATGAGATAATAAATTTTCTAAATTGTATAAGTGTAAAACTCAAAATAAGTTTTAAAATTTAAAAAAACAATAAATTATTAAAGGTCTCATTACACACCAAAAATGGGCCTTACTAATGAAAATGGAACCAAGGCGACGGCCTCGCTAGCCTTACTTTCCGGTTGGCATTTTTATTTTTATTTTTCTTTAAACCCAACGATCTCCGTTTGACATCGGTAGCCATTAGTCAAGTTAATGGCTATTTCAACAGTGTTTGGTCAAATTTATCCTTTGACATTTTAACCTTAGTTTAAACTTTCAAGAATAAAAATGTCAAATTAACAAAAATAAGTTAAACACTACAAAAAAAGACACTTTTTTTCCTTCTCAAATATAAATTTAACTAATTTTTTTTTTAGTTAGCTACTAGCTAGCTAAATTTGTTCCCAAACCAAGCCGAAAGCCAATTCTCCCCCCCTCTCTCTCTCTCTCACTCACTGTATTCTTTTTTTTTTTTTTAATCACTTCCTTCCCGTTGAACCAAAGTTAATGTGCATGTTGTGTGGAAGATGTTGGCCTTGCATATTTAGACAGGCTTGATCTTCTGGTACGTGGAAGTCCGCAGCCGCTACCCCGTACTGGGGTGCGCACAGGGCGAAGCACGCTCCAGGACCCTAGCCGGCAAAGGCTCCTGGAGAGTTAACCAGCCTAGGCAAGCCCTGGCTGACCGGCACGACCGAGAGGAGGCCATTAGGCACCCGCCATTACAGCGGTAACCCACCCCCTGTGGGGGAGTCGAACCCGGAACCTCGAGAGGTCCAAGCTCTAAGGCGAGCCCGACTTCCACTCGGCCACCCCCAAAGGGGCTTAGACAGGCTTGATCTTATTCGCACATGTAGTGGTGTTTTAATAATTTTTTTTTTTTTGGTTTTTTTTTTTTGGCGATTGAGATTAAAATAAAAGTTAGAATCGACGCTCTTAAGTATATTTCTCTTCTTTTAATGACTGTGTTAGGATTGGTTTGGAGTACCAAAAAGAATAAAATTTTTTATAATTTTTGTCTTGAGTATCATATGAGAAAGTCGAAATAAATTCATGACAAAAATTTTACCTCCGAAGAAGTATTTCATAAAGCTTGTGGAAATTTAATTGATTTGTTTATTCACTTTTTTTTTTTTTTCCACAGGAAAGAAGGAAAATTCCACAGCCAAACAAACAAACAGCACAATTACTAAATTGAATTAACTGTATTACACATGCCGGGATTCCGTGGGCACCAAAGTGGTTGAATGGGTTCAGATTTGACTCTCCTGGCAACCATTCTGTTTATCCACTCATTTAACCGATCTGTAGCCTCTGCGTACCTCTTCATGCCCGTTTCATTTCGGTTACCTGACCACAATGCCTCTGCCATTGCCGATGCTCTTGGCCATAAGCGCTGGTCCAGATTTGTCGGTCCAGCTTGGTGGGACCACAGCACCACTTCCCCACCCAAGACATTTTTCGCTTCCTCCTCGCTCAACCCGTACGTTATATCATAGTTATAAACGGTCTGCCATGTCTTGAAAGGTCCACAGTATGATCCGCCATAATTACCCTGGTCGGTACCCGGTGGCCGATTATAGATGCTGTTATTCCCGAGGAAATCTCCATGTCCACAATCCAAATAGTAGAAGTCTGCTGATGAAACGATTACGCGGTATCCCATGGCGATGATCTTTTTTGTGTTGGTCGGGGCATTGTTCCAGGTTTGCAGAATGGTGTCATGGCTCAGATCATGACCACTCGCATTCACTCTGCCATTCAACATAACGTCTTCCCAGTAGATCGGTGTGCGCTTATGGAAGGTGATAAAATCGGAGGTAGATTTAACAAACGTCTCGAGAACTTGATTGAGGGTTCCATTGTTTTTTAGGAAATCTTGAATTGATGGATCAGCTTTCCAGCAACCCGGGACGACCTCATTTATCCCTCCATGGTATAATCTTTCTGGGAACATGCCGATAACATCTCGAAGAACATTTATGACCACTTGGGTGGTATTGGGGTGTAACGGGTTGAGCTGTCCCGTTCCAGGTTCAGTTGAAAGACGGTCCTCCCATGCAGTTCCAGCAGGCCACCAAAACATGTTCGCACATGACACAATCTCTGGGTAAGCTCCGGCCCACGATCCTGCATGTCCTGTAGATAATATTACAAACAGACAAACACAGCAAGTTAATTAAGAGTGCGTTTATAGTGATAACAAGTGAGATAAAATATGATAAAGTAAAATATGTTGTGAATTCATAACTCGTGTAATAAAATAAAAAATAAATAAAAATAAATAATTTTTAGAGTTTTTTTTTTTTTTTTTACCTTTTTTTGAAATTTTTTATTACACCAAACCGAACCTATATTGCATAATAAATTTTGGTTAACACATCTTTATATTGCATAATTAAATAGTGTTATGACGTAGATGTGACTGTAAATAAATTCTTGAGCCAAAATATTTGAGATGAAAACGTTTATCACGGTCACCCATTAAATGTCTACAAACTTTCTTGGCTTTCTAACGATTCAACTGGTTCAGGAAATTATTAGCAGTTGCGAGCCCAATTCACCTGGCATAACAATCTCGGGCAAAATCCGAACCCCGTGCTCAATCCCGAAATCCACAATCCTCATCACATCCTCCGGTGTGTACTGCATTTCTGGCCCGTAAGATCCCTTCTCGGCCAAACTCGGCTCCGATGGCAGCACCAGAGGGAACGAATGCGAGTCCGTAATGTGCCAATGGAACACATTCAGCTTGTTGGCGCTCATTGCTCGGATCGTCCTCAATATATCATCAACTGGGTAGTAATTCCTCGACGTGTCCAGCATCACCCCTCTGTGTCCGAAAAAGGGAGAGTCCGACACGGAAACTCCGGCGGCGACCTGGGCCGGATCGCCCCACACGAGTTGGGAGAATGTCTCCAGCCCTCGCATGGCGCCCCACACCGTTTGCGCAGTCAGAGAAGCGTCGCCGCCGTTTTCGGGGATGGCGAGGGAGTAGGCCTCGCTCACCCCGTCTTGGAGCACCGCGGCAAGGTCGGCGACGGAGATGGTGAGTGTCCGTATCGTCGAATTGGGGATGAGGTCGACAGGGGGGACTATGGGTTGGTAGAACGCGGTGAGGACTTGGCGGAGGTAGCGGTCAACGGCGGGCGTTAGGTACTTGTGTGGAGGAGACGTAATGGTGAAGTCTGCGGAGAGATTGGCTGACTTCGGCTGAGGCCAGGAGAAGTTTCTGGGTTTGGGCCAGACGTTGATTGGCGATTGCTTGTCTGGTTCTGAGTTAGTCGAGATGAAGGAGGAAGAGAGTAGAAAGAGAAGCAGGAGACAAAGCTTGATCGTGGCCATTGTGAATGTGTTGCTAGATTCGAAGTTGGTACTCCTTGGCTATCTAAATGATATAAATATAAATACAAATAGTACTCTGATATTTATGATTTCGTTTATTTGTCATGGCCTTGTTTGGTTGTGATTCGGAGCTTTGCCTTTGACTTATCCAAAAGTTGTACAACTTTCCAATTCTGATTTCTTGTCACACGTATTTTAAAACCTTTATTTATTTATTCATATATATATATATATATATATTTTTGAATAAGAAATAAGAGAAGACGCTCCATCTGCCATATGTGCTTGAGGGACGAAGCTCAACAGTTTTCACTCAAGCCAGCTTACAAAACAACAAATTATTAATTTTAGAATAATTAATGTGTACATATACGTCAAATTTACCTTACTCTTACTCATATTATATGCTCAAATTAAGTTAAACGAAACTCTACCTCACCAAATGCAGATAAAATATATAGTACTACATGACTTAATTGATGATTGAAATACAAATTAATAAACAATCTAAATTTTAAAATACTGGGTAGGACAATCATGCATATTCGTAAAATTTTAAAATTAATTTTTAAGTATATAAAGTAATGAATAATTTATCAACTTTAAAATTAAACAAATAAATCTACATCAATCCTTTTTCACTCAAATTTTTTAATCTGTCACTAAGTACATATAGATTTGGCAAAAGATTTTTCAGAGCCCATTTTTTTCCCCTAATACATGTTATATATAATTAATGACGAAAATCGAAATGAATTTTTCTCATCACTTTTCATTGACAACATAGAAAGATATATATATATATATGTACAATAACTAAATCAATTCTTAAATTAGAGCATATACATTATAGATGCCTCTTTACATTCCTATATAAATAGAAACGAATCAAGAAGCAAATCAGTGGCAAATAACAATTTGTTTAATTGTTCAAATTTGAAGAATATCCAAGATTTCATGCATTGGCTGATTCTACATTCCCTATAAACACTCCTCCTGAAGTTTGGAATGTATGTTAATTATTCCAAACTTGTTGAGTAGAGTCAAGCATTGTCAAGAATTCAATGGTTTTGTAAAAATATCTGCCGGATGATTTGAAGTATATACATGAGTCATCTCGATAATTCTTTTTTGAATTTTTTCTCGTTTAAATTAACAATCAATTTTTATATGCTTTAGTCATTCCCAGTAGACTAGGTTTGAAGTAATATGGACCGCTACTTGGTTGTCACAATTTTATATTGATAAAAAGTGAATATTCAATGCCTGAACCTTGTATATACAAATTTTGTAACACAATTTTAAATTTAATTAAATTTATTGTGTTAAATATTAATTTTGTTAAAAAAATTGTGTTTTGTAACAAAAAATTGTGTTACAATTTTGTTAAAAAAATTGTGTTAAATTTAATTAAATTAAATTTATTGTTTTATCGTATTTAACATTTTATATTGTTTTATCGTATTTTATTATTGTTGTTGTTGTTATAAAGTCACACACCATGGGGATATTCCTTCCGAATGTATATGAAATGGCGAGAAGCCTTTAATCCCATTTTCAACGGAGCCATAATGAGATCCCTCGGCTCTCAGTTCCCTGGGTTGGCTATTTTACTACTTCAAGATCATGAACAAGACAATTCATAAATCTTCAGCATCAAGCATGCAGTTACTTGTCCACATAAACTTATTGTTTACCAATGACTATTTTGCTATTGGTGTCGAATTCAGATATCGAATGTGGTAATGATACAAGTAGAGATATAAATATAACGATTTTAAAAATAAAAATTAAGATATAAACACGAGAAAGATACGATAAAAAATATAATTTTTGCTTATTTACTTATTAGCTATATATATAATATACATCATACATGAATATAATATTTACAATAAAATTAATTTAATATATAAAATATAATAGAGAATGTTATAGACGAATTTATAATATTAAAAGTTTCGACTACTTAAATATAAGTTTATCTTATTCATATATTTAAATAAAAATAATTAAATAATTAAATACATAATATGATAAATGTAACATGTATTACAGAGTGTCTTAGAAGTAGAAGCAGGCCTAACATTTTTAGTCACTAAGTATAAAAGTTACATATTATCTCGAAAGAAAATAAAAATATTCTTGTAATAAAATTCTAAGGTGTAATTATGATAGTGTAAAAGATTTTACTGCTTGTTAATTTTAACACTAAATTAGCCTTATGCATGTATCCGGTATCGAAAGAAGAATTATTACAAATGAATAATTAGCACAATAGCAAAATTATATAAATTAAAATTTTCTTTTCAACATGCAATCATCCATGATAAAAGTATTCAAGGAGGACCCACCACTAAATTGCTTGGGGGCCCAAGCAATAATCTCACCTCTGGACAACTCATAGCTTCTTATTTATAATCATATAACATTTGACTAACTAATGAAACATGCATATCGCATGAGTAGAAAGAAGAAAAAAAAATTAGGATTTTGTATTCAAATTCAAGCAACCGCTACCAATTTGTTTCCTTCTTTTTGTTCCTACAGCCCAAATAATGGTGTATTCAATTCTAGAAAAAACTTTGAATGGTAAATTTATAATCTATAAGCGTTAAGAGAAAAGAATATTTTTTAATGAATGAAAAAGTTAGTAAAATTTTTTTAATATGTTAAGTACGATAAAACAATAACCCTATTTACAGGGTTACAAAATAAATTTAAAATAAAAGACAAGCCCTTCTTAAACCACTTTTAAAAGTTTATACAAATTTTATTACTAACTATATAAGATGTATCAGAATTATAGATACATTAAAATCTCACCTCAAACTTAAGGTGGTATAACAGATACCACTTGAGTTTGGAGATTAAGATTTGCACTAAATTGGCTGAAAGTAAAACCAGATGTAAGCACACCCCTTGCATGAAGCGCGGGTTACACGCCAAATGTCACGAGCTTAACTCTGGTGTTTGCCCGAATGTCACGAACCTAGCACTGAATATACGCCAAAAGGTCACGAACTTAACTCTACTTACACGCCTAAAGGTCACGAACCTAACTTGTAGGGAGAAGCGCAATAAATGGCCAAAAGACGCACAGTCAGAAGCTCAAGGAAGTGGTTGCAGTTCTCCAACAAATTTACTGGGGTTTTTAATAGAGAAACTGGAGTAACAAAAAGTATCTCCAAAAGAGAGACTTGAAATTTAGGACTTTCAAAAAAATTGGATATGGTATAAGCAAAATTAATACAAAGTTGGGTAAAGCAACCCCAGAAGCGACGATGATGCTACGAAGGGCACTGTAGGTAGTCAAAGATGTGACTATTGTATGCTTAATTTACCTAAGATCAACAACTCATGATAAAAAATCACGAGTTTTGATACTATGTTAAGAAAAAAGAACGAATGAAAAAATTGAAAAAATTTTGTATATTAATATGTTAAATATAACGAAATAACAATCCTATTTATAGAGTTATAAAGTAGAAATAAAATTAAAAAAAAAAGTCTACTTTTAGAGGCCTATCCAAATTCTACAACTAAGGGCCTTTGACAAAGAAATTTAAAAAAAAAAAATGTCAACTTTTGATTTTTGAACGTTTAATAAACCACTAACTTTTACTATTTTTCTATTCTACTACGTAATTTCTCAATTCAAGAGTTACTGAAAGTTGTTAAAAGTTACTAAAATTTGTCAAAAGTTACAAAAAAATTTTATCAAACACTCAAAAGTTGTAAAAAATTACTGAAAATTACTAAAAATTGCTACTATTTCACCAAACACACCAAAACTTATAAGGTGTAACTTTTTATTAAAAATTATTAAAATTTACTAAAATTGTGCCTCCAAATGTCTCTAACTATATAATATGTATCAGAATTATAACTACATTAACAATAAGAATTAGTGATTTTATATGTTATGCGTAAATCAAACTCTGCACACTAAATCATTTATTATATAAATAAAAGTCACACACTTAGTCATCATGTAAATAATATTAAATAAAATATTACTCACATAAATTCTCGTTAAAACAAAATAACTTAAGTTACTGTTAAGAACTAAAGTCATAATAAAAGCATGTTTCATAGTTGGTACTCATGACATTGTACGTAATTTCAGCACCGTTTAATTTGTCAAAAATCATCAAAAATCTTTAAAAATATTTAAAAATATCTAAAAATTTTGTAACACATTTTAGTCACTCGTACTTCGTGAAATTTTTATAAATTTCTATATATATCTACATATTCCAATAAATTTTTACAAATCCCAATACTTTTTTTACAAACTCCAATAACTTTTTCATATACTCCAATAACTTTTCAACAAATTTCAATGAATTTGACATAAATCCCTAGAAATGGATTAAAAAAACTGTTCTTACGGTTTCTCTCTTCAATTTTTTCACACAAAAGTAAAAAAATTCTAACATAAATTCATGAAAATAGACCTAAAAAACCATTTCCACTGTTTTTCTCTCCAACTTTTTACCGTAAAAGTTCAAAAGTTACATAACTTTCAAAATAATTCTGACATAAATCTGTGAGAACGGACCTAAAAAACTGTTTTCACGATTTCTTTCTCTAATTTTTTATTGCAAAAATCCAAAAGTTACAATATTCATATTCAAAAAAATATGATTTGGATTAAAAATGCCAAATATCAAAAATTAACCCAAATCATATTTTTTTTATTATTATTTTTATTTTTTATCACTTTAAACGTAACTCCATTATCACATTTTTCACTATTCCCAAATGCAGAATTAATTAATGGAGTGTACTTGTTGCATAATTAACCTTCTTACTAACTCCCTATGCTTCCGCAGTATATATTAGTTGTTGTACAACTCATTTCGTTTCAAGGACTCATCAATATGGGCAACTGTCTAAACCTGTCTTCTTCTCCAACTAATATCCCCAGGGAAAAGCCAATGCCAATTGAAACCAAGTTCGAGCTTCCTTCTCCATTGCCTACTTGGCCACCTGGTACGTCTTTCTACCATCATTAATTACCTTATTTCTTCCGTGCAGGTATAATTAATTTAGTACATGTCTTGTGTTATATACATACATATATATATATATATATATATGCATGTATGTATGATCTGCTTTGTGTTTCAATTGTAGGTGAAGGTTTTGCCAGTGGAACCATTGATCTAGGAGGATTAGAAGTGTGCCAAATATCATCCTTCACCAAAGTTTGGACAACCTACGAAGGTGGACCGGACAACCTCGGCGCGACATTTTTCGAGCCATCTCAAATCCCAGAAGGATTCTTCATGCTTGGCTCCTATGGCCAACCCAACAATACCTCCTTATTTGGTTGGGTTTTGGCTGGGAAAGATCTCACAACTGACCCATCAAATGGAGCTCTAAAGCAGCCAACTGACTACAAACTTGTATGGAGCAGCGAGTCTTCCAAAATTAAACAAGATGGAAATTGCTTTATTTGGCTACCTACACCCCCTGATGGTTACAGCTCAATCGGTCACGTCGTCACAAATTCGCCTGAAAAGCCTTCCCTCGACAAAATCCGGTGCGTTCGCTCGGATTTCACCGATGTCTGTGAGGCTGATTCGTGGATCTGGGGACGAAAAAATGAGATCAATTTACATAATCTAAAACCAAAGAATAGAGGAATTTCAGCTCTAGGAGTCTCGACGGGTACATTTCTAGCACAAAATGGTGGGGTTGCGTCCAAATATATAGCCTGTTTGAAGAATGCGAAACATAACTTATCTTCAATGCCTAATCTAAGTCAAATTCAGGCATTGGTTAAATCCTACTCTCCATGGATTTACTTTCATCCCAAGGAAGAGTACCTTCCCTCTTCAGTGACTTGGTTTTTCAAAAAC
This sequence comes from Vitellaria paradoxa, assembly GCA_019916065.1. Lineage (NCBI taxonomy): Eukaryota > Viridiplantae > Streptophyta > Magnoliopsida > Ericales > Sapotaceae > Vitellaria > Vitellaria paradoxa. The sequence continues at coordinate 64,313,541 of CM034234.1, read as the reverse complement.
GGGGCACTACTATACAAAAAAGGGAAAGAATCCAACCCTGTTTCTATTGACTCAACTGGCTCCAACCTCCCACAAGGTGGCTTGGACGACGGTGCGTATTGGTTGGACCTCCCGGTGGATAAATCAGCCAAAAAGCTAGCCAAGAGGGGCAGTTTACGTGAAGCAGAAGTTTATTTACACGTAAAACCAATGCTCGGAGGGGCATTCACTGATATTGTCATATGGGTCTTCCATCCATTTAATGGGCCAGCAAAGGCAAAGATTAACTGCATTAATCTCTCCTTGGGTAAAATTGGACAACATATTGGTGATTGGGAACATGTCACTTTAAGGGTCAGTAATTTCGATGGAGGGCTAAAGAGGGTTTATTTATCACAACATGGTAAAGGGATCTGGGTGAGCGCATCAGAGCTCGAGTTCCAGAAAAATAACAAACCGGTGATATACTCATCGTTGCACGGGCACGCGTTGTACCCGAAGGCGGGGCTTGTGTTGCAAGGGACGAGCCAAATTGGCATAAGGAACGACACCGCGAAGAGTAAGATTGTGATGGACACTGGAGTTCGGTTTTTGGAGGTCTCGGCTGAGTATTTGGGACTAAAGATTGTTGAGCCGCCGTGGTTGAACTACGCTAGGAGATGGGGTCCGAAGATTGAATATCGCATTGCAGATGAGATCGAGAAGTTGGGGAAATTTCTTCCTGGAAAGATTAAAGCTATGGTTGAAGGCTTTATTAGAAGTCTGCCTAGGGAAGTGTTCGCTGAGAGAGGGCCAGAAGGTCCCAAGATGAAAGTTAATTGGAGTGGGGACGAGAAGATTTAATTTGATTTATGTGCGTTTATGAACATGTTATATATACGTGTGCGTGTGTGTGTATTGAATGTGTTTTGAGTGAGTAAAGTTGACATTCATTTTAGATTGTTTGATACTAGTTAATGCAATATGGTACATAATTTACCTCAAATTATACCTTAAAATGTATGTCGGGTGAAAACAATGATGACTTAGTGTGATTTTAATATATATTTTGAATTGAAGATTTATGTTACCTAATTCTTTTTTTTTTTAATAATTTTTCAACCTTATAGTCTCAAACATTAAAACGTAAATTCGTTACTTATTGCTGTAATAACTTCCATAGTTATAAGTATTATGTGTTATCATATTATAATACGAGTAGACTTTCCATCTCCACAGACTACTTACCAGAGAGCTGGTTTTTTAAGAATTGTTCGACCTATGACAGCTATTGGCTAGACATCCCTGTAAATGAATCAGCCCAGGAGCCAGTCAAGGTAGGTAAATATAGGCTGCGTTTGGCGTGTAAAATTTTGCTGAAAATTTCTGAAAATCTCTATAAATATCTGTTAACTTTATATCACATTAACTTTTTTCTCTCACTTCACGCATTACGAACTCTCCCCAAACCACAATTTATCTCAATTTATCTCATTTTTTCTTACTCCAAACAAACCCATAGAAGAAGCAGAGTTTGGCTCCATTTGGAGCAACAAATTTTACTTTTGAAAAATAAAAAATAAAAACTCTAAAATTTTTAAAAATATTTTAATTTTTATTTTACTACACGGAAATACAATTTTATCAATTTGTACTAATTTTTTTGTAATTCCAAACACATTCAGTTATTTACACACAAAAACTAGTACTTAGGGGATAACCACATCGATGTCTGAGTCAAGAGCTAAAACTTGAGTGCCTGCTTGGTACTCTGAGTTTTAGTAATTTTTGAGTTTTGTAATTTTATTTATTTATTTATTTTTTTTTTTTGTGTCTTATAAAAGTTTAAGTATCATTTAGTTTGTTTTTTATTTTTTTTTTATTTTTTGTTTTGAACTCATTTTTTATTTTGTACTTTTGAAAATAAGAAAAATAGTTCAAAACTTTCGATTACTTGTATTTTTAAATTTTATTTTCAAAAATAAAAAATGAATTTACAAATAAAATGAAAAATAAAAAAAAATCATTTTACAAGTTTTTAATCCAAAATAAGAATAATCTCAAAATAAAAAAAGAGAACATTTTTAATTTCTTTATTTTGAGATTTTTAACATATAAAATAAAAATAAAAAATAAAAAAGTAAACCAAACGTTGTCTTAGATTTTATCAATTGTTTTTCAAAAGTCAATGTTTTATCCAACACTTAAAAAATTATCACATACATTAAAATTACAAATTTAAAAAAAATTCTAAAATTGAAAAAGTTACTTTTGGTACAATAATTACCAAAATTTATAAAAAAAATAATAAAAATAATAGTCTATGGTTCATTCTGATGATGAATTAGAAGAAGAATTAAGCGTGTTTCTATGGTCCATTCTGATGCAGGGCGAAGCAAATAAAAATGAATGTTGAACAGATAGATTATGAATTCTTGTTTAATCTATAAATACATAAATATATATATATATATATATATATGTATAAATTTTGCAAGAAAAGAATTATGAATCCATTCTGATGCAGGGCGAAGCAAATAAAAATGAATGTTGAACAGATAGATTATGAATTCTTGTTTAATCTATAAATACATAAAATATATATATATATATATATATATATTTTGCAAGAAAAGAATTATGAATATTATAATAATAATTTTATTAATCAAAAATTAAAGAGTTTTGAAGGTTTACAAGATTTAAATAGAGAAAAATTTTAAAAATATATAATCAAAATTAGGAAATAAAATAATGTAAAATAGAGAAACAAAACAATTACTAACTTTAAAAAATTTCTAACTTCAGCACTAAATTGAATAAAATATTTTAAAAAATAAGTAAATATTTTAAAATTAATTCTAAATAAAGTAAAATTAATAACTAAATATAATTATTTTACGAATCCAACCTAAATAAAAAAATTTTATAATAGAATATTAGTATAAATTTCAACGTGCATCAGGTTCATCCATGAACTTGAGAAATGATAATTTAGGGCCTGTTTGGTAAAATTATCAGTTTTCAGTTTTTGTATTCAGTTTTTATGTTCAGTTTTTTAATTTTTGTGTTCAGTTTTTAATTTTTTGTTTTCATTTACATAGTAGGAAAAAAAATAAAAACTTGAAAACACGTTTGGTAACGATAATTATTAGTCATTAGTTACAGTTATTAATTAATTAAATTCAATATATTTAATCATTTTAATTATATTAATTATTAAAAATAATTTAATTCTATAAAATAAAATATAATAAACATAATTTATTATAATTATTTTTAAAAACAATTTAATGGAATATATTTCCTTATTAATTAATTTAATTAACTTAATTTCATTTAATTTAATTACTTAAATTTAATTGATTTAATTAATTAATTATATTAATTAGATTTAATTATTTCAATTATATTATTTTTTCAAAATAATTTGATTCAATAAAAATAAAATAAAATATATGCAGTATAAATTAATTATATTATCTATTAAAAACAATTTATATTAAATTACTTTTATATTATTTTAATTAAATATAATTTATTATATTATTAATTAAATATAATTTAATAAAATAATTTTATAGTAATTTAACAAATTAAATTCAATTATAATTAATATAATTTGATCAATTAATATATTTAATATAATTTACGTAATTATATATTTAATATATACTTTAATATATTAAATTAATATTGATAAAAGTAATTATTAATTAAATTATATTTAATATATTTTTACATAAATAAAAATAATATATTATTAATTTTATATACTAATATAACTAATATAATTTTCTACATTAAAATACTATTATTATTTAATATATAATTATTAATATACTAATAATTTATTATTTTATTATTTTATTTATTAATATGAAATATATATTAATAGTTATATTATTTTATAAAATAACAGTATATAAAATAATATAATAGTATGTTAATAATAAAATAATAGTATATAAAATAATAAAATATTAATATTAATATATTACTAATATATAGAATAATATAATTATTAATATATATATATATATATATATTTTTTTAATATATTTATTATTTAATATTATTTAATATATAAGTATATATTAATATATTTTATATATTAATATAAAATTAATATATTTAATTTATATATTATTAAATAATAAATATTAATTTATATATTATTATATTAATTTTATATATTAATATAATTTAATATATTAATATATTTTATATATTAATTTAATATTTTTATAGTAAATAATAATATATATCGTGGTGACCGAAGATGAGTGGAAGTTAGTGACGGCGGTGGTCGGATTTTGGTAACAATTAGTGAATGATAGTAATTGATAGTTATAATTAGTAGTAATTGTATAAGAAATTGAAAACTGAAAATAAAAACTTGAGAAAACATATTTTCTATGCTTTCATAATTTTTAAAAATTTTGAAAATAATTTTTATTTTTTTGAAAATTGAAAATAAATTTACTAAATGCATTTTCGTGTTCAATTTTAAAAAAAATAAAAATTAAAATTAAAAATTAAAAATGAAATAGTCGTCAAATTGAGCCTTAAAAATCGAAGAATTTTAG